>VZRN01000335.1:1880735-2071686 GCA_013397935.1 Dasyornis broadbenti | reverse complement strand
TGTGGTTTTTTTTTTTTTTTTTTTTTTTTTTTTTTTTTTTTTTTTTTTTTTTTTTTTTTTTTCCCTGGAAGGATATTGGTGAGAGGAAAGTAAAGGAAGAAATCCTTCATGTGGTATTTATCTCCTTTCAGGTTTTTTTAGTTCTGTCCTGAGGTACTGGTGTGTTACTGCAGAGCAGAGGTAGCTGACATTGATGTTAGGCACAGCTCTTGGCTTTGGAAACAGAGGTGTGTTCTGTAGTATTACCTGAAACAGGCTGTTACTAGATCCAGTTCTTCTCCTAGTCCTCTCTCCAGTGGCAGATGTCTTTATTTCTGCAGATGGGTAACAATTCAGCATTTTCTTCTAGAGGAAACATCTGCTATCGGACAGTTTGGACACCTGAAACTTTTCTCAAGGGCGTGGAATGTATGAAGGCAAATATTCTGATGCTTGTAATGAAGAATGCTCCACACTGTTCACTGTGTTTAACTCTTCAAATTTCCTCCTAAATTCCTATGCCTGTATAGCATAGAAAATTTTTACAAGTAGACCATGAATTCCGTGCATTCAGATCATCTTGTTCATACAACCTGTTTATAGAACTTGTAAAAACATTGTGAATAATTAAAAACTAAGTAGATGGCTATTCCTTTGTAGAGCAGTAGCTTCAAAACTGCATTTCACAGTTTCTGGACTTTACTGGTGTAATTTTGATCCCCTATATAAACTAAGAAGATGTCCAAGCTCTTACAGCCCCCTGCCCTTTGGGTAGTGGTGGGAAGAAGGCTTACCTTGGGCTGCCTGCAGCGGTTCCTGTTCCAGCTGCTGCTGCTTAGTTTGCCTTTGCTTCCTGCCACCACAGCAGGGCTGGCTCAGCTGCCTGTGCAGCATTTGCTGAGAGGCTTACAATCATGTTTGTTTAAAAACAGAGACTGTAAAATAACCAAACATTGATGTCCTCCCTGTTTATAACTCTCTGGTTTGAAATCACCATAATTTCACCCTCAGGAAAAAAAAAAAATTATTTTGCTGTATCTTTCTGGCAAAATCTTAGTGTTTCAGAGAAAACTTTTGCCTGGTAGGGGGAAAGGAAAAATTAGTTGGTGTTCCTCACACCAAGTTGGTAAGAGGAAAGTTGAACAGTCTCATTTCATCCTGAAATAAAACACTGAAGTGTGGAGATTATTTATGAATTGTTTTTTCATTAAAAATGCTGAACTTCTGACTGTGTGGAAGAGTTTGAACTCGATTTACATTGCTGGTTGAGACTTCCAGGCAGACAGTTTGTGCTCAGTGTGTGTAGTCACCCTCAGGGCTGTTTGCAACATGGCAGAAGAGTTGCTGCTTTGTGTGTCACACTTCTTATCCTGTTCCTCCTTCTGCACTCTGGAGCAGTTACCAGAAGTTCTAGGGTGCTTGTGGTCTGAATATTTCTTCACAGTTAAGCAAATGTGCCGGTATTGATCAGGGAAGCAAGCAGTTAAAGATTAAAAATGTGTATGTTGCTGAAAATTGAGTAAAATTCTACTTTTTAATTGCATGTGGGAACAAAAAAGGGACTTCTATATTCCTCTAAAACTGGTGAAATTTACAGAAGATTGGATTGAGCCAAGAATGGGTAGGGTTTTAAAAATTACAACCTGTAACATAATGTCAAAGAAATGGATTTTAGTTAATTCTGGAAAAATGCAAAGGCAGGGCATGAAAAAGTATTCCAGCTCTGTATAACAGAACTTAGATATTCATTAGGGCTAGGAAAATAAAAATTGCCTTGATTCACATGAAAGGAGGTGAGATAGTTGAGCACTGAAACAAGTGAGTTAAGAAGCTTGTGGCATTGTCTTTGTTACTGGTAGATGAATCCGTATGTTAAATGTTTGTAGCAGCCTGTCAACAGCACTTCTTAAATTATAAGATTGGAGACTAGTCTTAGACACCACATTAATTTCCTTTCTTTGCTGCTCTTGAAGAAGCTTGAGGAAAGAAACCGGGAAAGCTTGAGGAAAGAAAGGATTGTGCAAGGAGACTTATCTGCGGAAGCTCACATCTGCTGAATCTTACATGGTGAGTGCAAAACTTGCTTTGTCCACACCTTTCAGTCCTCTTCTGTGAGCACCTCTAATGTCAAGGGTGTCTGAGAGGGAACGAGACCTCGTGGGACTTGCAGGGGCTGTGTAGGTCCTGTCTGACCCCTTGGAGCCAGTGCAGGACCCTCCATCCAGTGAGTGCATCGGTGCAGATGCCTTTGTTGAAACTGGGGCAGATGTGTGAATTCTGCTTCTTGGGGGGCCTGTGTTCACAGGCCCTCATGAGCTGACTCACTGAAGAATTGGTTTACATGTTAAATCAGTAGCTTTATTTCCGTGAAGTTATTTAAATGTTTAAAATGTCTGCATGTATCTCTTAGGATTGTGCAGGGACAGGAGCTTGCAGGTTTAGCATCAGTGTTTCAGAAATTTTCCGGCAACATCATCATTCCCATCTTTTCTTGGAGCTTGTTGCCATAAGAGGTGGTTCAGCAGAAAGGACTGGACACAGATGCCTACAAAGCCCTGTAGTACAGCTGCCACTGCCTTCCCAACTCCTTTCAGCTCCTGCTCACATGGTCTCTCTCTGGTGTCCGTGCCAATTTTGTTAGCACTAACTTTTTCTACTATCTGTAAAGGTGGGAAATAAAACCAGTTTGGGGAACTTGGTGCTCACTGTGTTTCATTATAGTAGACTACAGTGTTTGCTGTATTTTGTATTTTTGTATACTTAGAAAAAGTCGATTGCACACTGCAACTTCCTATCCCTACGATAAGGAGGAGGGTCAGCAGTTTGCAAAGGCTCGAGGTGTGTTACCTGGTTTAGGGAGATCTAGTTAGCTACTTTGCTTACTTTTAAAAGGGGGAAAAGAGATCACTTGATCGGTCAGCAAGACCACATGACAAGCAGCTGAATGTAATTAGGTGGGGAGGGTGGTTGTGTGGGCATGGCAGCTTCCCACGCCCTGCGAATGTTAGAGCTGTTAGTCCAAACTACTCTATTTTGGTTTTATTTTCTTTCTCTGCTGATGCTTCCTGTAGATGGAAATGGCTCTTTTTGCATGACTATGGTATTCAAGAGATCTGAACTGTGTCAGGAAATTCGTCGTCGCTGAAGCACATTTGGAAAACTACAGATCCATTCACAGCTGTTAAACATAGGTATGTAAATACTTTCTCTTTGTCACTACTTTTCAGAAGATGTATTACTTTGTTTTCCTTGAGCTGACTGTCCTGTGCCAGCTGTTGCTCTGTTAAGAGCTTTGAAACAATGTTGCTGCACTTTAACAAGCTGCCTGGAGTGCTCTGATTTTGAGGGAGTTCAGCATTGCCGCATCCCCATGTTCTAGAGGGGAAAAGTAAAGCTGGGGAGTACACTTGGCTTACGTAACACATAGGCTTTGGGGTTAAATGATAAAATTGCAGCTCTTGTGGTATGTATTTAGTCATTGCTTTTCACAAATAAATCAGTCAGATTTAAAGACAAGCCACTGTAAGTTTATTAACGAAATAAAACTACTGCAGTGACCAGTGTCCGGGTCCAGTAGCCATAAGATGCCAATTCTGGTCCCAGGTATTCAGCCTACATTTTCTTCTGTGTTAAGTCAAACTTGTTCTGCAGTTAGAAGGTGGAATTAGACCCCTGATAGTAAAGTGTGCTGTGCAAGTAACATTCAAAATACTGAATAAAGTAACTTGGTATTTTTAAATGTTGCAGAGCTTGAACTTTTTTTTCCCAAACTCTTCCTGTGTCCATTAGCATTTAAAGATAAACTACATTGAATAAAACAGTCCTTTAGAACGGTGGTTTTTAAAACTACATTATGCACCAACATGTTTATGTTTGCTAAAGGGATGATAAAAGGAATGAAAATGGTGTGTTGCACAATCTGTTATTTTTAATTACAAAAGAAAAAATGGAATAACAGGGGACCATGAGAGCTCATCTACTTCACATTCCTTGTTCAATTATATAGTAATAACTTGAATCTTAACATTAGTTATGGTAAAAGCAATATGAAGGTGGGCTGTTATTGTGTTTGGTATCTGCTTTGAAAGAAACTCAAAATATATGTACCCATCTGACTAAGTCAGGCCCTGCCACCCAAGCATGATTTTGTAATCAGGCATCCTTTCTAGCCGTGTGTTTGCCAGCATTTTTCTAATCATGGATCAAAACTCCAGTTTTTGTGGACTGTAAATAACCAAGGAGTAGTTGTTCAGAGAACAGAAAACAGTATTCTCCTTCACTTCTGTGGGAAGGTCACAAGGTTTTCCCCCGGGGTTTTATTTTATGTCTATAGTTTCTTAAGATGATTTATCTAGTCCTGATCATCACCAGCTGACTTGTGTTTATGAGACAGAAGTGAGAAATTCATAAATGTAGTTCAATAAATGTTTTCTTGCTGTTTCCTTATAGACATCCCGAGTGTATGAAAAGTTTATATAAAATAACAGAGAAAAAGGATTTGGGAGATATTGATGCTTGGCTTAAAGTTTTTGTTTTTTCTGTGCTGTGTGGATGGATTGGTTATTGTAGCTGCTTCACTGCAATTTACTGTTATATAATACTTTCATTTATTTCATTACATGTGCATTTTGAATGTGTATTACAGAAACTATTTCTAGCACATTTTAGTGTAGTGATTTCTAATAGCCTAAGTTGTTTGAGGATTAAATATTGATAATGTTGGGATTCTTTTGTACACTGCAAAACAATATTCTAGCATTTGGTGCTGCCATCCTTTCCCTCCCCAGTATATTGCTGTGTTTCTGGCACGTCTTTCATTTATAACACTATCTTTAAAAATATCCTTAATAATTAAGCCTCATAAAGACAAGCTGGGAATCTAATTCAGCTGGGCTTCTTTAAGCATATCACTAACAATGACATTAAAGAGAAATCCTATTTTTTTTTCCTTAAGAAAAAACTATAAAAAAAGAAGACCAACAAAAATTCTGAAACTGTAGAAAACTTAGAATGACCCAAAAAAGTCTGAAAACCAGTTAATGGAAAATGATCTGGAAGGTATCCTAGTAGAAGGAGAGAAATAAGCTCTAGACAATGGGAAGGAGAAAATGAAGCAACTTTTATTTGGTCTAAAATGTTTTCCTTCATAACTAGGAAATAGTGTAGTTCCTGCTTCTGAATTTTGTTTAAACACTATGTCGTAGGGAATAAAATATCTTTTAAAAACATCATTCTTGACATGTTGTGATGCAACTGTTGGTATAAAAGAAAGGAGGACTGGGATCTTGGTGAGGAAATTCTCTGGGAGTGAGCGGGTTAGTTAGCACAGCTCCACTACAGGCACTGCAGCTGCACTGATTAGTGCTGAGATTTTCTTTTTTTCACATACTTAATTTGTTATTACTGGAATCTCATTACTGGAGTCCTAGTTCCTTCTATAGTAAATCACATGCATTGATTTAAAATCAAACCAAATGCTGCAAGCCAAAGCCAGTCTTTTAATAGAAGATGAAACACCAGCATCTGCTTTAATGAGTCTGTTCATATAGAAACTCTAGTGGCACAATACCGTTACATACTCCCATTTTCTTGTGACTTGTGCTCAGAAGGGCATAGCTGAATAGATTCTTTCATGTTACTTACCCTTTATATGCCATTCTTCATTTCAGACGTTTGATGCCTCTCTCAGCCATAGTGTGGAAATATTCTATGAAGTTGGTTTGCCAGTTTGTGTGAGATTTTTGAGTTCTTCACAAGCAGGCGACATTTATATTTGGTGTTAAGCCAAGACAGCACAGTCTGTATGCACTGTGGTGTGATAACTGCATACGTGTTTCCTTGACAGTTTTCTACACGAAACTTGCACTTCTTGTATCAATTAGAGCATTCTGACTGGCAATTAGTTCTCATAGAAAAGCTTTGTATATTTTTTTCTGGAACTTGGGTTATAGAGGTGGTTGTTCTGTAAGCTCACTGCTGCTAAGCCGTTTATTAGCTATAAACGGAACCATTCTGAATTTTAATTGAACACTTCTGGGGGCAGAGGTAGGGAATTGCCTGTTACTGTAGGTCAGTTCAAGTGAAACATGAGGATGCTCTGTCTGCATGAAACTTTATGAAAGAATTCTTTAGGAAGGCATCTACAGTAGGAGAAGCTGGCTACAGCTGTCAGGTTTCAGATGGGGTGTTAGTCTACAGCCATCTTGGGGCCCTCCCTCTGTCTGGGGATAACTAAAAGGAAAGGTATGGGCAAACTATTGCATTAGACTTGTGCTGCTTTTCGCTTTCCTCACTCATATATTCCTACATAACATGAATTAGTGTAAGAAATTCTGGTTTGCTGTGCTGTTTATCTCAGCAGTCTTTGCTGTGTGTCAGGATGTAACTATAATTCATGCTGTAATATGGGATTCTGATCTGAACAGTGAGATAAATACTGTTGGCAACTCAGGTTGAAAAACAGCAGGCTTTTTGAATGGAAGCTTTGTGTTGAGCAGTTCACCCTGCTTAATCAGTGCTTCTTTTGAATTATGCCTTCCCTGAGGCTCTAGAAAGCTGTGCTAGGATACGAATTGAAGCCAACATTTTGCCAAAGCACTGTCTGAGTATTTTGGCAGACAGCAAGGCCTCAGTAGAAGGCTTGGGCAGTGTTAATTCGTGCTGCAGTTCCGGAGCTGTTCAAATGGAGGGTAAGGTGGAAGTAGGGGCTTGGTTTTCAATTCTTGAATGACAACCCCACTCAAACCCTGTAGTTTTAGCTTTGCTTTGTTAGAAGAGTTTGAGCGATACTTTTGAGCCACAAGCGTGCTCCAAAGTGGCTGTGTCCTGCTGTCACATACGATTTCTGTTAAGATTGCTGTTTTGCTGTTGCATGTAACTTCCTGAAGAGAACAGGTTGTGGCCTATTGAATGCAGCCTATTTCAGGCAGAAGTGTTGTTTTATTATGTAATGGGCATGCTAAGTTATGCCCAGAGTATTCTCAGCAAGTTACTTCTAACATTTTCATGGCATTTATGAAACATGGAAGCATCACATACGCTCACTATCTCCAAACATGTTTACTAAAAATGTCCTGCTCAATACTGGCTTAAAATCTCTTTCTCAGACTGTAACTATCATAGACTGTGAAATCAACGGCTCAGTTTCTTTTTGAGACCTCTTAGGAGCAGATTATTCACAACTGACACCCACCTCTCAAGCTCTTTGAAGTGTCCTGCTGCCAGCCTGCACTGCTCTGGCTGGCTCCCCATGGCAGCACAACCTCAGGTAGGTCCAGTGAGCTTTGCACCTGCAAGGATTCTTCTGTCAAGATTTTATGATTTTTAAAAGTTTGGGAGAAGTGAATACTAGGTGTGAGCCTCAGTTTTATCACCCTAGGTCCATCGTTCCATCTCTCCACGTGTACCACTTCCTTGCTTCACATCTCTGACTGTCCTGTGGTGCTGGATTTGAGGAGTAGAAGGAATAACCTTTTTTAGTTGCTGGAAAAGGTTCTAACTGACAGTTTCCCTTGCTTTTCCACAGATAACTACAAACTTACTTTGTCTTTTTTGCTAGATTCATTTAAGAAATCCCTCTGATTAAATATTTTCACAAGTAACTTTTTATCATTCCTAATGTCATGCCCGATATCCATAGATAATAGTTTTCCAGCTCACTAGAAATGCATATGGCTTAGTTGTTCAGTCAGTAACTTTGACAACCAGTAAATTTTCTGGGGAACAGGATGTTTTCACTGGTTGCTGGAAGTGTGATCTGACACATTAGTCCTGCTCCAAAAGGCCGCGGTGCCTTGTGATTAGCTGTTTTCAGAATAAGTTCTGATGGACTTAAAAATCTTTGGATATTTCAATGTTACCTAAAATGAGAAAGCATTTAACTGCCTAAGAAATAACTAGAAGAACAAAATGTTAGAAATCCTCCATACCGTGACCCCGTATTAGTTATGTTATAGTTAGGACAGATCTCAATATTACAGACAAGTTATAATGTTAAAGAATGGCAGCAGCTGCTGAAAAATAGGTAACTTTTGTTGCATCTTCCAATCAACAATCAGAGTTAGCAAGGAAAAGAGTTTACCTTCTATGAAAAACAAAAAACCCCCATGTATTTCCCAATCCAAAGGATGAAAAGGTGGATTAAATTCTGCACTGCAATTCTTTCCTGCCTCACCCCTTTGTATGCTTGCCCACATCATGTTAGATGAATCATGCAGTTTTATAGTCCCATTTGTATAATTTTTGTGTGGTCTTCACCTTTATCTAACAATGATTAGGAGGTATCTTCAAGGGTCTGGTACCTGACCTTCTCCATTGACTCTTAATTGACCTAATTATAATAATTTATTTTGCCAGATTATTACTCTCTCATGCAGGATGTATCTCGTATCCTTCATAAGCTTGGCAATGTAACTACTGGAGAATTATTTTCTGTGTTCCGGGTATCTGGCCTACAAAACAAGGTAGAAGGTAGCTGAGAACTTTCCTGTTCTAAAGAAAAAAGATTATATATATAATGTTATCTTTTTAAAAAAACTACTTAAAAAAATATTTTCCTCTGGCTGTTTACCACATGTGCTTTAATGGGATTAAGCAAAGAACCTGGCCTGACTGACATGTATTGCAGTGTACTGAATCACCCATGTAGGCAGAGCATAGTGTATACTTTCTTTAGCATGAGTACCTGCACATGTTTTCCTTGAGATGCCATTTCATTCATATTCTCCCTGCACATATGAAATTGCTTCCTTTTTCAGTTTTTAGATTTTTAAGTTTTATTTATTATTCCTGTTATTCTGCATTTTCATGAGTTTGCTTATCTGCTGGAGATTTTTATCTCCTGGAAAAGCAAACCATTCCTTTAAGGAATACTCAATTCTTATTATCCTGTGTGATTCTTATTGTCTTGTCCTTTACCCTTCTGTGGGCAGAAATAGAAGTGTGCTCCTTTTTTTCTTGCCCTTCTGAATTTGAAAGCGTTGCTGAGTAAGTGGGTGGACAAACTCCTGGATGTTTCCCACCTGTGAATACGAACAACTCTGTGGGTGAAATCCTTGTGGCGCCTGTTTAGTCTGAAACAGTTGGAAAATGTGTGTATCTGTCTAAGACTGTAATTCATAATTCCTTGATTCTGTGAAGTGTAGGTGCAGTTCAGTGATGTGTTCCAGATGTTAAGGTTAGGCTGTGAGGAAGGAGGTGGGTCCCAAAGTGGCCGGAATTGTCACATTAGGAAGGATGCTGGGCGTTGCTCTGAATTTCCTTTTTAGAAGTCAGTGAAAAAGCATGGCACGATAACTTGGAAAACACTGTGGCTTAATGTATTTATTGGAGGAAGAGGGGAATGGTTGAGGATGGAATAAATAATATGGAACTGCTTAAAAGAAATTAAAAACACTGGCTTTATTTTCTGCAGTTTACTCGAGGGTTTATTCACTTTATGCAGATGTTTGCTTCACTGCTCTGACTCAAAAGCAGCTTCTGATGAGAGTGCAAAGAGAAGTTGTGAGGCAAAAGCTCTTGTTCCCAGGAGGGGGACAGATCCTCTGATAGGATTCAACTGTTTTCATCATATAGCATCGCAAATCTTTATTTATCTACAGTATTTCCTTACCATGAAGCATGAAAATTTTAGGAACTGATGAGAGGGAATAGAGATGGTTCTGTGCTTTTTGCGTAGAAGTTGAAACCGTGCAGATATCCTCTCGTATGGGGAGTGTTGGACAACCATCAGCAACATTCCTGCTTTTATTCTTGTTTCCAGTTCCATGCTGCCTTTCATTTGTTTATGAAACTGAGCCAATCTTTGAAATCCAGCTGCCTGTTCGCTGGTTTGGTGATGCTGAAATGCAAATACAGTTGCAAAACTAACTGTTGTTTCATTTCCTGGCTTCTCCATTCCTAGTTTCTCCTGGTTTTCTGGAAACAAAGTCCAGAATCTGCTGTTTCCTTGCCTAGCCTGTTGTGCAAGGTTCTCATCACATCTGCATACCTGTTCCTTCCCTTTTGTGCCCCCTTTCTGGGTGGGATTATAATTTTATGGCTGGCATCTCTTGTTACAGCTCATTCTCACAGTACTCTGTGTGCCCATCAGTTCATGTCTTCAAAATGCTGCAGTTGTAGTGATGCTGAAAAATGGTTGTAGAGCACCTTCAGCCAAATAAAAGTGACATCAGTATTTATTATCAGGATAAAACCTCCCAGCCTGTGTTTTTGTACCTAGTTTTGCAGATTCTTATGTATCTTGAGCACCCTTAAAATTAGTTAGATCTTTCTAAGAAAGAGGCACTCCTTAGACATTGATCCTGCAATTCCTTAAAATTCCTCCACAGTTAAAAGCAGAAACATCATAACAGTAAGATGTCAGGTAAAGCAATTGAGAGTAACCAAGGGGGTATTTTCTTTCTTGTTGTTTGTTACAGAAAAGCCCCAGAAAGTGTAATTTTGACCAAAACTAAAGCAAGACAAGTCATCCATTTGCCTAAGAAAAACAATAGTGCAGCTCAGAACATTTTGGTGAAGTGCTTATTCATTACTTCTCTTCCCCCAGCACAGCAGTTACTTGAGTTTAGGACAAATTGTTGTCATGATATGTTTGTTACCTTTGTACACATCTGGCAGCTTTTATCAAAGCACTTTCTAATAAAGTGCTGACTAAGCAGGAGCATTGTTGAAGCCTCTGTCCCTTGTTTCAGCAGAGCTGGCAGGTGTCTCACTGACCAGTTTTTCAAGCATTCAGGTGCTGCTGGAGCCTCAGAGCAGGGTGAGGCCATTCTCTGTGCTTCGCCCACGCTGAGCAGGAATGTGGTATCGCCTTGCTGTAGAGTGATGGCAGTGCTGGTGTGGCAGGGTTACTGAACTTATTCCTCTGCAGTCTGGATCACTTTCTCAGTTTCCCTGCTGTAACAGATGGAGTGACACATAAAGCACTCTTGAAGTTTAAGTTTGTGTAGCGCATGGGTGAAAAAGATTTTTAGTATGAATTGATGTGCACTTGAAGAATGATCAAATCTGTACAAATGCATTATTGCCCACTGAGAAACCTGCAGTGTCTTCTTTTTGTCTCTGTGGGAGATTTTGGACTCATTTTCCCCCAATGCCCACATCAACTCTAATCATAAGCATGCAGCCTCAACAGAAAGGGAACAGTTTACATTAAAGATTGCTGTATTCTCCTCAAACGTGAGATAAAAGATGTAAAGCTATGAATGGAACCAAACAGCTGTGATCCATATATTCCATCATTAATGCATTTTTGAATGAAAACCCGTCCTAGGAACAATGTAATTGTTTTAAGGTGTGTGGGTGATTTTGCAGCAACTTTAAATCTACTCCAAGGTAGATCCTGCACAAATCTCTTTTGAAGTGCTGTTTGCCTCTAGGAATAAAAGGGACATGTGAGCTGTGTAATTGCTTCCCAGCCATGCAGTGAGGCAGCACCCTCCTTAGACACAGACATGGGCACACCTCTTTATCTCTGAGCACCCATCAACGTGGATGCAAACAGGTGACACGTAAGCCTCTTGGCTGTGTGCTGAAGAGGTGGTGCTGGAAAAGTACTCCTACTGGAAGTACTATCTCCAGTGTGCCCTAACTATTCATTTTGCAGAGTTTGGGGTAAGTGGTATACCTTACTTTAAACTGATGTGCTTTTGAGGACTGTGTAATTAGGGGCATGGTCAGATTTCCTGAATTTTACACTGTGTGTATATAAATACGTTTTTATTTGCAGATCAATGGTTTTTGGTTTGTGGTTTCTTCTTGGTTTTTCTTTTTTTTTTTTTTTTTGTTTTTTTTTTTTTTNTTTTTTTTTTTTTGGCTTGTTTTTATTTATCATGTCTTTTGCCTTCTTCCTTTTTCCTTCTCTCCATCAGCTCAGTAGCAGCACAAGAGTTGTATGTTTTGTCTAAGGCGTATTCCCTATTCCCATGCTGCGTGGAGGAAATCCTGCTTGCCAAGCCGATTTCCTTAATTTATACAGGAGCAAATCTGCCATAGTCTGGAATATTTTATCACACAGTAGGGTTGTGATATTTGTGTCCCAGAGGCCAAGATACAAGCCGGTTAACATTGATGTCTCTTAGTGTGAAAGTACCTCGGACTAGGAAATGCAGGGCACAAGAGGAGCACTTGATTTGAAGAGAATCCCTTCTTGACGAGGCATGATCTGGGTGTGTGTGGGGAGGCTCCAGAGCAGCAGCTGTACAGGCACAGCTCAAATGATGGCTGTGGGGATCCTGTCAGCTGTGGAAAAGGCCAGTGGAGCTTTTCCAGTACTTGCTCCTGTCCTTCTGCATACCAGGCAAAGTGCAAAGCTAGAGCTGAATGGGATTTCAGGAGGGATTTACAGCAGGCAAAACTGTGGAGAGCTTGATGTGGAGCTTAAAACATTGTCCATTAGCGTTTGGTTGTTTTTTTTTTTTTTTTTTTTTTTTTTTTTTTTTTTTTTAGCCAAGTAGTTTTTACTCTTAGAAGCAAGATTTGGGAACAATTTTCTTCTGGTGACCTGATGAATTCTAATTGTATCACTAATTTTCTGAGTCTTCCTTTTCTACCTCCTTTTCTCCTGATATATGAGGTATAGAAAAGTGGAAGGCAAGACTGGAAAGTGTGAAGCTATAAAGCCTAATTTTAAAAAAGCAAAACTGGAAGGAAAAAATGGGATGGGTTTTAATAACAGGGCTATGATTTTTAAAAACTTCACAGCAGTTTTTGTTGTGAATTTACTTTGCAATGAATATATTCTTATTTATGTTATGTGAAACTGGATGTGTCTGGACACTAGGACTGCAGGTCTCGGAAGTGGAGGGTGGAGATCACTTTTTAAATATTTGTACAGGGAGGAGGACATGGCTTGAAACTGCTATGAAAATAGCTCTTTACATGTCTCCAAGGACAGGTTAACTGTGCAGGGTTTCACAAGAACCACTCCCTGGAGATATTTGAATAATAGATTAACATTATGGGGTGCAGTGAGAGGTATGTGCATTTCAAAACCAAAGGAGAAAATTTCCTTCTCAAGCAAATCCTTTAGAAGGCATTTTTTTGTCTTCCCTGTGAAGGGTTGCTTGTTCTCTGTCAGTCCTTTGGAAATTGTATTTGTTACCAGCCACAGGGAGAATTGAGATTTCAGTGGGCTGAATGATGTGGCATGTTTCTCCTGACAGACATTATACAAACCAGATAAGACACTAGGAATACCTTTAGGTTTTACTTCCCCAAGGTTTAATCTTGACCTTTCTGCTTTGGCCAGAGCTTTCATGCTGCCCTGTCCAGTGGATGGTGCAGCTGAAATGTAACAATTCCCTACAGCTCCATGGAAGTGCTGCAGTGCCCTTCCTTCCTCTGGGAGGTCTTGCCCAGGGTGCATGATAAATCAGCAGTGATTAGGTGCACTGTCATTTGTACTTGTCATTAAAAATGTGTTCTATACACCTATAGTGAGCCAACAGAAAACCAACAAGACAAAGCAAACACCTCTGTGCAGGTAGCAGAGCACAGTAAAAGGTAAAAGGCATAAAGAAAGCTTGTCTTTGTGGAATATACTGGCACTAAGTTTTATATCTAAGTCTTTTAAAGCAACAATTAATTTAGGGATACTGAGATTGAAAGAATGTGCTTGAGTAGAGGATAAGCTTACACAGCTCTTTGCTCTTGGAGAACATCTGAGGGCAAAGGAAACATCATGTATGAGATGCAAGTCTAAATCAAATGCAGTCTTTAGAAAAATCCCTCTTTATTTTTAAAATATTTTTCCCTTTCTTCTGGTACATTTCAGTGAAAAGACTTTATAGACCTACAACGTAGGTGATCTGGTTTTACCTTTGTCTCCTTCCCCAACAGGAGAGAGGATTTAAAAAACAAAACAACCTCCCCCAATTATTTTTGCTGAGACATGTGTGTCTAATGGATCAGGGTTCTTAATTTCTTCTGAAAATATTCTTGTGTGTGTGTGGCTGCTTGTTCAACTTGCTTACTTGAATATGCTGCTCCTTCAGACCTGCGTGGTGGATGCAGTCCTGCAGTTGTGGTGCATTTATGTAAAAAGCTCACTGATAACTCTTGCTGCATGGTTCTGCCTTTCAGCCTTCTACTGTATTGCAAACCTTTGGTTAAAGCACAGCAGTAGGAAATGAATTTAGCTCACTGTGTTGTAGTAGTGAGTGTGACCTGTCACCTAAAGCCCGTTTCCTGCAAGCTTTTACTGGCATTGATGGCATAGTGTGAAATATGCCTTGGCTGGGAAAGGGAGACTTCGACATTTTTCAAATAGGGGAAAAAAAGTGTCAGTTGCTTTCCACTGACTCCTCAGCTGGAGAATATCTGGGGTAAATCTGACCAGTGTCTGCTTTTTAGTAAGCCACTAATGGTCACATCAACTAGTCACAGTTCTGACTTTGTAACCAAGAGCAGGACAATTATAAAGGTGAAGCTTTAAAGATATTTACCGTTTTCACTGAATGGTGCTGACTGACACCCACATGCTGGAGACACAGAGTTCATTACAGACCTCAAGCTGTGAGTTGATATTCAAGAAATGAATTGGTGTTTTGCCATTGATGCAAACTGCTTCAGTGTTTGACTTGAAATGAATAATTTTATCTAGTTCAAGCTCCAAGTAGTTCCAAAAATACTTACAGTGGAAACAGCAGATTTTACTCTTTTAAAATTTTGTTTTGTCATCTAACTTTTTTTGTATTTTTGGCATCTGTTTCTGTCCTTCATGAGAGTCAATTTTATGCCAGTGTTCTGTTGCTTTTAGAGTGGTTATTTTAGGCTTATCATTTCATGTTCATGTCTTTGAACACAACACAAGGCAGCTCTCTACTGTTTGTTTTGGGGGAGGAGAGGTTCAGTAGCTACTTAACAGGAAAGTGCCAGTGCACTTACATCAGCTTTTCTAGTACACGTGAAATTTGCCAGTGATTTTTGTTACACATTTTAGCTGTTCCTGCACTTAGATTAGACTATAGAGAATATGGTTATTTTTAAAAAGGCACAAAAAAAGACAGAATTTTGTTAAATGTGTATGAGCCATGGAAAAAATGTATTTGTTTGTTTAATGGCAACTCAGGATCGAGATTTAGTTTGAATAATTAACTAGCATCATGATAAAACCTTTAAAAGCTGAAAATTGTTCCTCAAAACAAGGAAAAGCTTTTACCAAGACTGAAAAATAGCTATTAGTAGCAAATTATTGTAATTTTTGTTTAAATACTGTGGGCAGTCTGGAAAAAAATTAATTTTTTTTCATATGTTAATAATGCCATTGTGAGTGTGAGGCCATTATTGCATTGGTGGTACAGTTAAGTAGCTTTTGCCAGCTTCCATGTGGATTAAAAACAGTTCTGCAGTTCATGTTCCAGACATCTTGAGTGCTTTGACCTTGATTTTCAGTCTTGCCTGAAGAAATTAAAATTATGTTGCCTTCCTTTTCTAGTAAGAGGAATGTAATAGAACTAAAGATGCACTTTTTCAGCCACAGCTGAATTTGATATTGGTAATTTGTGTAGTTGAGAGTTTAAAGTGAAGTCAGTGTAAAGGAGCACAGAACTGGCCCCACCACTAGCTGCTTTGTAGTTCAGGTAGTGATTTGTATTTTAAACATTTGTCAGAAGTTGTCCTGTCAGAGCTGTTGACTATTCCTTTTTGCTTTGCTTTTCAGGGTGCCTCCTGAATTTTCACTATGTCTGATGGGGACTATGATTACCTCATAAAATTCCTAGCACTCGGTGATTCTGGAGTAGGAAAGACCAGCCTTCTTTACCAATATACAGATGGCAAATTTAATTCCAAATTCATCACAACGGTGGGCATTGACTTTCGGGAAAAGAGAGTGGTAAGTTTGTATAAAGAGTGTGCAACTTGAAAATAATGTCCATGTGTAGGCCTGCAATCAGTAGTTATTGTGTGCTTGATCTTGTGATGGGAAAGGCCTCATTTGACCTGGCTATTCTTGGCACTGCTGTGTACAGGCCCATTTGCCCAAAAGTTAAAGAGCTGATGCTAAGAAACCACTTCTTTCTGCTCAGCAGGTATTGATGAGTGTGTCTATTCTGTGAGTTGTGCACACAGTACCTGGAGTGGCACTTTACTGTCTCTTCACAAGGAAGGACTGACCTGTAGTAAGATGTTTCTGCTGGGTGTGAATTGAAATGGCTACTAAACAAAGATGCATTTTTTAAAAACCTGTGGATGAAATGGGATAGCATGATACATGCAGCTGATCTGGCTTCCTAAGCAGTCACCACTAGCAGAGAAGAACTATGAAATATAAGGTTGCTTTTTTTCAACCCCTGAATTGTTATTAAACTAACCAAATGAACTTCTGATATAAAGCTGAGCACTTGATTGTGATAACCAGTTGGATGCTCGTCCTTACTGCTCTGAGAAATGGAGTTGGCACAAGCTTTTTATTGTTATGTACAAGGGTTAAATATCTTTCATTGTAGCCTGATGATTTCCTGGGTCCAGAAATCTGGATGGTGTAATAGCCATTGCGCAGACTGGTTTGGGTGCATGACATGCATCATAGTAATTCAAGGACTAGATATCTTAGTTAAATGCCAAACTGGTCTCTTGAATAAGTCATTGTTCTTTTTGTGGGATTGTAAACATGGTGGTTTACTCGATCAGCATATTTGATAACTCAGGATAAGGTTTAGGCTTCGGAGCCTGAATCTCATAGTATATAAACTTGCTGAATTTGTGGATCTCTAAAGATATGTTTGCAACTCTTGTAATCTTAGGTACAATGACATTTGAAAGGTAAAGAAGATGACCTAACATGAAGTACTCTAAACAAGAAATGAATCTATTGTTATCTGATCCTTCCAAGACTAATAGATGCCCTTATTTATATTTTCATGCTGAGCAAACTTGTCAGCTTTTATTTTTATCATCCAATTTCTGCTTTAGAAGCTGTGATCTGATAAGATCTACCCTCAGCAATTTTTCAGCAGTATTCTGGCAGCTAAATAGAGATGTCATTATCTCTGAGTATATTCTGTTTGCTAATGAGGTTCTGCTAGTACTGCAAATACGTTGCCAGATTGCATTGTTGCATTCTTGTATTTTATTTTGTACATGATATCAGGTAAGAGCAAAAACCCCAGAAAATCAAAATACTAAAATTAATCTTGTCTCATGGCTCTAAATATCTGTCTGGAGTCCACAGTCTGTTGGGTACTGGTTTTGCAGTTTCACTTTTACCCTTATTTTTAAATATTTAATTGGATGTGATATTAAAATGCAACTCATATTACTTTTGTCTTACAAAGCAGAGGAGTGAGTTGTAATTGGGATCTGTGCATCAGATCAGTTGCGGCATTTAATGACTTTAAATGTCAGTTATTTTTTGTTCTATAGCAGCTGGACAGGTAAGTCTTGCAAATTTACTTTGTATAGGTGTATAGACCCAATGGGCCGGATGGTGTTGGTGGCAGAGGTCAGAGGATACATCTTCAGCTCTGGGACACTGCAGGGCAGGAAAGGTATGACTCAAGATGGCAACGTGAGCTTACTTTAACAGTGACGGAAAGTTTCATGTGAATACCCATTAAACTATAATTGTAATTTACAAGTGTAGAACACAAAACATGTAATTCTTGCTTTTTAGTCTTTTTTTTTTTTTTTCCACAGCCAATGCATATAGATACTTTAAAAGCTTTTTTTTTTAAAGTTCTCCTTAAGTTTCTGTGAATATGTTGAGGTCTTGGGAAAGTCAGATAGGTAAAGTAATTTCAAAGGATTCTTTTCTATTGGCCTATCAAAAGACTAGCATCATTGCAGATGTTAGTTTTAAATTCAAGAACTGATGTGTATAGGGGATAAATTTTTGTTCAATATTAGAATTTCCTTATTATTTTAATTTCTGAATCTTGCTCAAGGCATGCTTTATAGTAGAAGACTGTTTAAATTGGTCACACTCAAGTCTCCTTGTCTCCTTAGGCCTTCATTAGGCCACAGTAACGTTAGCAATTTTTCTTGCATAGTCCCTGCCTCAGCAAACAACTATGAATATTTCCTTCTAGTTAATTCAGTCTTAAATTACCTCAGTTCTTCTATGACTGAATGCAATTTTGTTTTCAAAGTAACTTGTCAGATAAGCAAACTAATTTCACTCTGCTGGTCTAGGTTTCGTAGCTTGACAACAGCTTTCTTCAGAGATGCCATGGGGTTTCTTCTACTCTTTGATCTGACAAATGAGCAAAGCTTTCTGAATGTCAGGAACTGGATAAGTATGGCATTCTTTTTTCTTCCTTTCTTTGCATGGGTGGAGTGAGGAGTGGGAGTTATGTTTGTAAATATGAAGTCTCACTGAGAAATAGAACTGAAAATACTGGTTTTTATAGCTTTCTCAGAAAAGGAATGTAAATGTTACATTCTTAATTGTAACAGCTGCTAGTGGTGGCTTCTAGGGCTCACCTGAAATTCAGCTTTGCCTACTGAACTTGAATCTTGACCTATATAAAAGAAAGCTGAGCCAATATCATATCACTGGCTCTGGTGCTGTTCAGTAATTTAAGTGTGTGGAAAGCCTAGGCAAACGTATTTTGACTCACCTGAAGCTTTGTCAGCAAACCTTAATGGAAAGCAAATGTTACTAGGCTGGTATATCCAGGCAAAGGAGTTCCTAAACTGCATCATCCATCTGGAGAGGGAAGTAGATCCTTTCCTGTCAGCTTACTGTACTGTTACACTCAGTGAGTGTAACTCCTTAATCTGCAAATACACAAGTTTCTGTGCTGACTTTGTCAGGGTTCTGTTCCACTGGGTTTTTCACTGGGTATATGACAGTGGAAGCCCACCTGTTCTCTGGCTCCTCAGTGCAACTGCAGAAGTCCTGTGAGCTAAGAGGGAACATGCTTGGTTTGTGGTAGTGTTCTTACAGAGCTGTGAGTGTGGCACTGAGTTGTGACCCCTCTTCATGTTGGTGCTGCCAGGTCAGCTACAAATGCATGCGTATTGTGAAAACCCAGACATTGTGTTATGTGGAAACAAGAGTGACCTGGAAGACCAAAGGATGGTAAAGGAAGAAGAGGCTAAGGAACTTGCAGAAAAATATGGGTAAGTAACTTTCTTCCAATTACTGCTGTGGTTAGAGCAGAATGAGATTTTCTGTAATGCCTTTTTCTGTATACTGAAAGGTTATTGTGAGAATAAGCATTTTAGAATGCTTAACTGGCTGATATGATATCATTTTTTCTGTCTGAGATTAATATTGCTTAAAAACAAATACTTAGTATTGCAATGATCTTGCACTGGAGATTGGTTAATCAGCTTTTCTTGGCAGTAAACAGTAAATTTGCACAAACATTCTGGAAAAGAGATACAATTTAGCTAGAGAGGCAAGTGAGTAATGGGGTCCGTTCTTTGCTTGTGCCTACGCTGAGGCATCTGCACTATCACAGGCTCCCAGGGAGTCTGAAAACTGAGTCAGACCAGTAGGAAGACAGGGTAGCCTTGCCCTTCTCCTTCCTGGCAAGCACAGGTCATGTGTCTCTAAAGGAAGCATGTGAAATCTTTGTTCCTATCAGATGTTAATTTGTACTTTTATACTCCCTTATCTCTTTCATGGGGCTCACATTTGGATTACATTTGCATTTCACTGAGAATCAGAAATGCACTTGAGAAATGCACTTCTGAAGAAAATCATCTGATGCATTTGTTGTATTTTAATTCACGTAGTGGAGCAATTTTCTAGCACATGAGCTGGATTCTTTCTCAACTGAAAACTTAAAGTTAAATTATGTGCTCCAACCAGTATTCTGCCTCCTGTATGGAGGGAGAGAGTAGAACTGTTCCAAAGTAAAGCCCACAAGACAGGCATAGTGTGAACACTGGCTCCTCAGTGTGAACTGCCTTGTTCTGCAGGTCTTCTGCTGTGCCACGATGTTTGCTATCACAGGCACAAATTAGTTTGCCTTGACCTTGAGGAATCATCAGAGGCAAATCAGAAGCAATCTATCTATTAGACAGAAATGGGTTTAGTGCAATTCTATGTTCTTACTTTCTCCTTCTGTGAAAATGCTTGTTTGACGTCCATGTCACACAGACAATAGCAAGTGCATATGGTACTTTAACTGGCTGCTTATGAAGGAGAGAAAAGTTTTAAATAGCAGCAGATGGCATGTGACCATATCTTACATTTCTTTGCATGTTACTTCTGGAAATAATTTATTAAATATTTATCTTTGTTGCTGAAAATGCAACTTAATTTAGGAATAGTGAGCTAAAAGTCAAGGTTGTGGATCACATCCAATCTGTAGGCAGTTACAAAGTTCTCTGCCCTGTAGTGGTGAGACGGGATTGCTGCTAGGAGGCACTTTCTCCTGAGGGGAGGCAAGATAAATCCTGTTGCAGTGAACAGTCATCTGGTAACTATAAAGTGTGAGATAGTGAACATCCCCTTCTGTGGAAGGGCCTTGTACTGATATCTGATGTATTTGAAACAGATTCCAAGGGACCTGCATAAAGACAGTAAGATGCTTTTGGCCACTCATTAAGTCTTGCAAGTTAAGTAAGAAACAGTTAAAGTTCTGAAGTGATGGTATCAGTTTCCTGGGCAGTAACGCAAATGTAGCTGCTGTAGCACCACACTGTGGGGAGCACTAAGTGCATCTGGCCACAGCTACAGACCCACAGTGGAGCATCCTGATCCACTGCAATAATGAAAACAAGCTATGTACTTCAGAAACCAAGGTGCCAAAAACTTTTCTTGACAAGGACATAGGTGGTCTGAGCTATGAGATTTCATTTTTTTATGTAAGAAAGTTTAGAGTTGTGGTGTGAATAGAAGAAAGTCACCTTCTGTAGGGATGAGTACTACACTGTGAGTCTTTACTGCCTTGCCTGCAGAGGAATGACAATAGCAGCATTCCTTCTCTTGCCATTACTTTATACATCCTTGTGTGCACAAGTGTTCTCCTTACTGATTTCTATGCACATCAGCTCTGGAGTCATTGCATCTCTGCAGGGAACAGAGTTTAAAAAAACAGACCTCAGGAGCATAACTTTGGGAATTCATACTGATAAGTGCCTCTGTAAATTGTGAACTCCATTAAAACTTGCCCTTCTGCCCCACCTTCAGTCAGCCATTTCATTATTTTCTTTTGTACTGCAGGCCACTGAGCACTTAGTGTGTCTCTGGTATAGAGTAGCAGTGACAGTGTGATTTCTAAGCATGTGGCAGTAATCCTGTATTTTTTTTTTTCTCCTGTGAATGACAAATGTGTGATATAAATTTATATTTTTTGTTTTCTGCAGAATACCATATTTTGAAACCAGTGCAGCAAATGGGAATAATGTAAGCAAAGCCATTGAAACTCTGCTTGACCTCATTATGAAGCGCATGGAACGGTGTGTGGATAAATCCTGGATCCCTGAAGGGGTGGTGCGCTCCAATGGGCACAGCTCTACAGAACAACTGAATGAGGAGCAAGAAAAAGGCAGATGTGGCTGTTAGCCCAGTTACAATTAACTTTAATGTGTATGATATAGTACAGTTGCAGCTTACCTATTTAACTGCGGGACAAATCACTTTGTGTAGTTATTTAATGAGCTATATTAATTCTTGATACTAATTTTCGTTTGCTTCCTCTCAAACAACATTGGCCTTCACTTGCAAGGTATGCATTTTATTAGTGGTAGGACAGAGGTTTAATGTAGTGTAGCACTGGATGTTCCTCTAATTCTCTACTTGGGAGGAAAGGAGAGGAAAGAAATTTTCATTACCAAATTCAGAAACATCTCTCTGTGGGCAGCCGGAAAGGGTAGGCTTCTGAACTGATAGGTTTTCAGTTGCCCTTGGAAGGCTCCATTAACTACACAGACTTGGCATTTAGATTAGATATTGGGACAGCTCTTGGTGTCTATTAACAGCAAGGTTACCAACTTGGTTCTTGGTTTTAAACAGAAACATTTAATAATTTATCCAATTAGTAACAATCTTAAAGAGCACATTCTGTGTTTTCCGCAAAAGCCTGTGAGTAGCTTTTCCTTGCTCTCCTAAACTACTATCCATTTGCAGTTATGAAAACCAAAGGGAAGCTATTCAATACAGAATAAAAAGCTCCAGAGAAGCACAGGGGTGTGCACATAGAGCACTTGGGGCATGTCATGTAACTGAACATGTAAACTACAACTGTACTATATAACATATATCCAACACAGCCTATGAGACCTCCTGACATCATCTGAATTTCTAGAACACGCATATACATAAATTTATATGTAAATGGCATAACTGTATATCTGTTATGTTTATTTTATATTACCACTCATGTTTTAACAGGAATGTAGGGCAACATAGATGTCAGCAAAATTTCATCAGAGCTGGTGCTTTGCACTGAATTTGTTTTACCAAACACAGATTGAGAATGTTTCTTCAAATTTGGATTGAGAAATGAATGATTATTGTCTTCTGGTGAGATGCAGCTAAGATGCTAGTCCTGTAGATCAGTATTTCTATGAATTTATAACGCTCATTTTATTCTGCCAGCCTTTGTGTCCTGTACATCTTGGTTATCATACAGTCATTGTTCATTTCCTTTAGGTTGTATTGAAAAAAGAATAGAGTTACTTTTGTTTTTCTCCCCCTATGGATCACACAAATGTAATTTTTGGTTTCAGTGGATCATGTTACTCTAACCATTTTTATTTATTCATATGATCTAGGAAACAATCAGTATTTTTTGGGCTTTTGTCCAGACTGATTTATAAGATGTGCCTACCAAACTCTTTCCTACCCTGGCAGAGGTTGTATAATTGTAAGGTATTGCCAATTAAAGTCATAACATGCCAAATTGAGTCTTGTTACAGACCTTCCACAGCAGCTTGTTTACAGAACTCCAAAGCTACTGCTTCTTTAGAAATTATGTATTTATTTATTTAATTATTCTAACTGCTGCAATTTCAGGCAAATATTGATACCAGTTATGAACAAGAATTGCAGTATAACAAATTTTTTGAAGGAAGGACCAAAAATGTTTCTAGAATAGGATCTAAGAAAAAATAATTTGATGTAGCTTCTGGTTCTATTAATTAATACAATAATAAGTATTAAAACTTGGTTCTTAAAATATTTTACACAGTAATGCATTGTTCTTTAACAAACACAACATGTAAATATTAGATTTTTATCACAGCCTATACAGAATATTTGAAAAGTGCAATATAATTTGACTGCTCTGGGGCTAGGACAGAGATAAAAGCAATTTATATATGAGTATAGGGTTTTGGTTTTTCCTACTCCACTTCTGAAATGCTTGTAGATCGGAGTTACTGTAGTTTAATTCAGAGTGCCTTTTGAAGTTACCATCACGTCTCTGAGCAGTAGAGTAAGAAACTCTACTGTAAGACACAATACATTTCAATGTACTTCAGTGTCTGAATTTCTTTTAATGTAACCCTTTGCTCTTCAAAGGGTTGCAGTGGAACTTTGTCATGCATTAACTTAAAATGGGAGTTTTTGTGCTTATAGCTCCATCCAGTTCCTGAAAACTTTAAGGATTATTGCAACCAGCTTTTGAGCTAAGTGACTACTGAAATAGTGTAAAAATATTTCCTTTTGAATACTTATGTTTAAATTGGATATTAAATATTAAATACTGAAACTGTCATATCTGTGTCATGCCTATTATTTGAAACTATTTACAAAAAGGATCTACATAAAATTGCTTTGATGTCAGCCTTTGAAATGTGCCATAAGATTTATCTGTTTGAATTATTCTGTGACAAAACTTCTGTTCCCTTTTAAACTCTCATGAGAAATCATGGTAAATGTTTCTTGACAGTAAATTACACTGTTCTTACTAGACTAGTACTGGTTTTAGAAAACAAAAAGCCAAGAATTCTTATGTGATGAGAAACTGTTATTTCAAGAAAAGTTGTTTCCATTCAGTGTCAGATGGAGATATTGATCTGTAATTGAACAAAGTTTTGGAAAAGATTCCATTAAGATGGATTGTCCTAGCATTTCTTATTATAATATAAAATAGTTAAACCTTCCTGATATGAACTTTGCCAGTGCTGTTGAACTGAATCGTAATATTTTCTGTTGTCCCGGTTCAATGTCAGTCTGTGTCCTTCTGCACTGTCTCTGTGTCTTGTGAGGTTTCTTAGTTCAAGTGTCTGTGGTCGGTGTTGTGGCTGAGATACTTCTTGGTGGCCCCCTCTTGCACTGACCAAACCAGTCAGACAGAGCCTGGTGAATCCTGGGTGATGCCAGGAGGAGACAATGGAGACATCGGTTCTGTGTTCATAAGGCATTCAGAATGCTGCTCATCTGAGCGTGTCCCGTGTTCAGAGCAAAGGGAAGCAAACCACATTCTGTAAACTTCATTGCTTCTACAAAGGTGTAAGGAGCCTTGATTTTTCAGAATAACTGTTTCCATCAAGAGCAGTGTCTATTATCAAGTAGGTTATAATGTGCTGGAGGACACTGCTGCTATTCAGAGGTTCCTTGACAGGCAAGAGAATGAGCTGAACTAAACCTCATTAAGTTTTAAAAGGGCAAGTGTGACTGGGTATTCCATCTGGGCTGGAATAACCCTATGCAGTAGTGCTAGCTGGAAAAACATTTTTCAGAAAAGGGGATGAGCATCCGGTTCCAAAGCAGCCTGACCAGAAGCCAGAAGTGTGCTGCTGTGGCAGAAAAGGCCAGATGTATCCAGGGCTTCACTGGTAAAATGAAGGCAGCTGCTTGGGAAAGTCAATCTTTCCTTATCTTCAGTAGTTATAAGACTCTCTGGAGTTCTGTGCCCTGTTCGGACACCTCAGAAGAAGAAGGACTCATTCCAGTCTGTCAATGTCTAGCAGCTGCAACCAAGATCAGAGGGCTGGAGCACAAGGGGTTGGAAGAGAGAGAAGAGAGTTTGCTTAGCTTTAAGGTTAAGGGAGACTTTTCTGCTGTCTTGAACTATCTAATGGGAGGACACACGGAAGGTTTAGCCAGACCCATGTCAGAGGGCAGAGGGATAGGAAAGAAGCAAGAGAGAAACCTTCTCTAGAAAACTAAGATTAAATAGAAGGAAAAGATTGTCACCATACAAGTGGCCAGAAATTGGAACAGGAGGTGAGGAAGATTATGGAATCTCCATCCTTGAAGACACTAAAAACTAAACTGGATGTGGCCCTGAATCTGGTATTAATTCTGTTTTGAGCAGGGCTTTGCTCTAGGTTATGTCTAGAAGCATCTTCTACCCAACATGATCATATGTCTCTGAACCTGATCCTACAAGTACATTTGCCTGACAGTTGTTCATTCTTTCATATGACTGTATGACAGTTCTTCTATTAGGAAACTTGTACAAGTCTGTAAATACTTGCAGATCAGAGCTTTGCTATGAGTTAAAGGTATTGAGTTGAGATGTTTGGTGAAACAGTTCTTGCTGTAGTAATCCGTGTCAAAAACAAATGAGCCACTTCATTTGCTACACAAGCTCTTCTTCCATCGAGGCTCTTTTTCACCTGGATACCTAATTCTGTCTGTGAATAACTATTAATGGAATAGAAGTACATATTGGTTTTTTATAATTAATCTGGATTCTGTCACCAGCAATTTTTAATCTATATTGCCTTTTACTCAGAACAAGCACTTCAAATCTATAACAGAGTGGCTTGTAGAGGAGATTAGTGCTTTGATGTGAAAAAAGGAGCTGGGGTGAAAACTTAGTGATAAATGCTTGTATTATCACTGTGCACTCACATCCTATCTATCTGCTGGAGGTATTGGTGACAGTCTGTAATTCAAAGTGTTTAAACTGTAGAAGCCACCAAAGACTTCACAATACAGTGCTCTGCCACAAAAAAGCTGTCTTCAGTGAAATAAATACAGCCCATGGGGGAAAAAAATTGCATAGGCAGGAAACTCAAAGTAATCAAACTGAAAAAGGAGAACAGCCCTGGACCTAAGCAAACTTGTTTACTATTTGCTTTTGCCTCTAGCTGTAAACCTGTTGTCTTCATAGCTTCCCTCATAAAATTGCATTGTGTGTCTTTAGTATTTTCTCTTATCACCTGGGTTGCCAACCTCTGTCACAGCCACAGAGCCCTTGCTCTGGCCTGCAGTGTGAGAGTCATTAACATCCTGTATAGTCCTGTGCTCCAGCCTGTGTCTCCTGCAGTAGATGTGGCTGCGGTCTGGTTTTCAGAGAGACTAGAGACAGCCTCTGTACTGATAAGGTAAGTAACTCTATTGTGCTAAAGCAATTTTTTTCTTCCTCTGGTATTTCTTAATACAGCACCAAGCTGACTGCGTTTCTTTTGTTCTAGAAACCAGAAAGCAAGAACTGCTTTAGAGGCACATGTAATTCAACATATGGATTTTTCACTAGATACTCAGGTAGTTAATTTCTTTTAAATGGAGAAGCAGGAATTGTGGTGGTAAACTTACGTGGTGAGGAAGATTTCAGACTCAGGGCTCGGACAGCATCCTAAAATTGAAGAATAGAGAGAAGATCTTCTCCAATTGCAAACAATTTGGAAGGTACAGGGCCTAGGATTTAGCTCCTTTCACAATAAATAGGTAATGCTGTAGGAGAGGGAACAGAAGGAGTAATAGGTGCCTATATGGTGTGCAGAGCCATTGATTTTAGACAGGACTTAAATTTTGCTTAGAAGACTTCGGTTTTACAAATATGAAAACAGCACAGAAAGTGCTGCCTGGATTTTACAGTAAATCAAACGGTAGACTTAAAAATCTATGTCTAACTGCCTTTCATTTCCTTGAGTTACTGTGTCTATCCTTACGTTCGTACCGATCTATTACTTTCAGCTACATCGATTTCTCGCCCTTCCAACGCACTTTTTCTTTGACGAGCATTAGACAAGGCCTCGAGCCCGCGCGCAGCCCCGTGAGCGGCGGGGCGGGCGCGATGCGCGGCGGGGCCGGCAGGGGGCGNGCAGCCGGGCCCGCCCCGCGCCGCCGTGTCCGGTCAGCTGGGCCGCGCTTCCGCCCGCGCCGCCGCCGCCATGCGCATCGAGAAATGCTACTTCTGCTCGGGGCCCATCTACCCGGGCCACGGCGTCATGTTCGTGCGCAACGACTGCAAGGTACCGCCCGACCGGCTCCGCCTCCGCTCTCCCCGCAGCGCTCACGGCCGCTTCCCGTGCCGGCCCGGGCTGTGCCGGCGGTCCCCAGAGGGGTTCGCTGTCATCGGCCGCGCCTCATGCGGGAGGTCACAGCTGGAGCTCCTGTCCCGGGCCGGTGTCCGCACCGCTGCTGGTTGGCACGGGCTGTACCGGAGTCCGCACGCACCGCGCGGGTGTGTGGGCGGACGGGAGCCTGAGATGAGAGTAGTTGGTCAGAGCACGGTGCTAAAAACACCGAGGTTGTGGGTTCGATCCCTGTACGGGGCATTTGTTTAAGAGCTGGACTCAGTAATCCTCGTGGGCCCGTTCCAACTCAGACTATTCTGTGAATCTGCGAAATCTTAGTGATGTTGAAATGTAAGGCCCTGGAGCGATGCACTAATTTGGCAGCTGCTGTAGCCGTCGGCAAGAGTGGGGGCTGAATTATTTGTTTTCAGTTTTTAATAAGAAATTATACACTTCGCAGAGCAACACAGAGTCCACATCCTTTAATTTCCTGATTTTGGCTTCAGGTGGCAGCAGGTGGGTGCACCGCTCTGAGCAGTGCGGGCTGCAGACGCCGCGGGCGGGCGCTGATGGCCCGCGTGTCCCTCTAGGGGCTCTGCGGGAAGCTGTGACTCCGGGATGGGATGTGACTCACCCAGCTGAGGCTGTCAGAACAGGACATGCATGGCACTGGGGGCTCTGCACTGTGGTGACAAGTTTGTACACAAAATGTTGTGTATAGTTTCCCAGCCTCTGCCGCGCTCCATATCGTTCCTGCGGGGCTTTGCAGACCCCGGTGTGAAGTGAAGCTTGCGCAAATCGCTTCCTCCCCGTGCCCAGATGTCAGAACAGATCCCGGCCCCGCTGTGCTGCTCGCATGAGTCACAGCTCCGGGGGGCTTGGGGTGGGTGTGCACTGACACGGCACTGTGTGCTCAGAACGGCCACGAGGTGTGTGCTTTTAGACAAGAGAGCACGAGAGCACAGTGGCAGGTTAGTTGTGAGCAGATAGTCTGTGAAAAGGCTAAATACAATGCCGGGTGTGCCTGACTTGAAGTAGAACGGTATGGTAGATGATTGGCTTAATTAAAAGTTTCATATTTTCTATTAATTTTCTTCAGAATTGACTATCAGATGGGAAGGAGAATATGGCTGTAGAAAAACAGGGTTTTCAAAACGTCATGAATAACATGTAATTCTGACTGTTCTTAAGTGAAGCATCTAGCTTTCTGTAAAATGTGTAGAAAAATAGGGGAAAAAGAAAAAGGCCAGTTAAAACGTTTTGGTATAGGCTTTAACAGCTTTCAGTAAATTCAGTCCAGGACTTAATTAATATGCTTAGGACTCCTGCAGGGTAATCTTTGGGGCTTAAGGCTGCATCCCTGAAAATAAGTGTTTTTGTGTACGTGTTGCATTCAGTGTGAGAGGTGTGAGGGTTGTTTGTTGTTCTCAGCACAGGATGGTACTGTATCTAAAAAGTGCTGGCAGCTATAGAAAATTGTTTATTCATACTACAGGTTTGGTTTTATGGTCATTTGTGCAGATGATAATTCTCACAAGTCAGGTATATTTTTTATAATCAGCTTAATTGTAAATACTTGTGCTTATCCCTTGCAGATGTGAAAATTACTTTATAATGAAAAAACAATATTAGTGCTTGAAATTATTTTTAATAGCTGTATTTTCTATAAAAATACCGGCATTTGAAAGATGAATGTAATTTCTAATGAGCAGTGTTGTTAGAGTAACCTCAGTGTTTGATATCACACTTACAGTGGGACATGAATAATACGATTTGACTAAGATTTTTTATCACCCCCTTCTTCTTTAAGATATTTAGATTCTGCAAATCAAAATGCCACAGGAACTTTAAAAAGAAGCGAAATCCCAGAAAGATGAGGTGGACTAAAGCATTCCGTAAAGCAGCTGGCAAAGAACTGACAGTGGTAAGAAGCTGAACTGGTTCACACTTCACATTAGCACACTAAAATGGCTCTTCCCATGGCAGACAGGCTTGGTTAGGTGACCTAAAACATTGTCATTTAATTAGATGAGCTCGAGAAAAGAGGGATTGTGGAAAAGAATGTGAAAGTTTTTTCAGAGTGAGCTGTTGATTCAGCTTGATTCAAACCTGGATCTTCCCACTTCAGGATGGAAGCCAGAGTATCAGGTGTCTGTGTTGGTAACACGTGGTGGCTCCCAAGTCCAAGGCATTTCTTCCCACCAATAAATCTTCTACTCTGTACGTATGCAATTGGTAGTTGTGTTTCTGCACAGTCAAATAATTGGAGTTACCAGAAGGAAGTCTCTCTGTGTAGACCCCTAAAACAGTTACCTGTGAAGTCTCTTCAAAGCCTACAATGTGTAGGAAAAGTCTTTGCATGGATAAGAATGTTTGAAAAACAGCATGAGCCCTTAAATGCAATTTCAAAACAGAATTGCTTCAGTGGTGAAAGTATTAAACATTCACATTTGGTGGGACAGTCCTTAAATAATTTAAGAACTACTTTGACTTAATTACCTATTTTTTTACAGAATCTTAAAAATTTAGTAAGCATTTTGACACAGTGATTTACTGCCTTCTGCGGCTCTTTCAAGGGAAAGAATGTAGTTTTATTTTTTAATGTGACTCTGAAAAGCCATGATTAATTAGCATCTTCAGTAGTTGTGTTTCTTGCTTTCAAGTTGTTTCTGGCTATGTTGAATTACCTTTTTGAAAATAACTGAATTAAAAAATCCTTTATACATGTCTAAATAGGTGATAGTATGTTCCAATTTTGAGATACAAAATGTATTTTAAGAATAAAACCAATATATGAACTTAGTGCTGTGTAACTTAGCTTTACCTCAACAAAAAACAACCTTTGGGCAGGGAGAAGTCCTCAGATAAAATTGATATAAAGCTAAGTGTGCCTGGCAAAAAAAAAAGATCAGGAAACTGTTTTTTCATCTTCAGCTCATGGGGGTGAGGGGATATGGTTGGGGAATGGTAGCTGCCCCAAATGCCACAGTGTCATCGATGGAAATATTTCATCATTTCAAATTATACTGTTTCAATATTCTTAAACCGATAGTGGTTGTTTTTTTATTTTTAACCATTACAGAATTACAAGTTGTTGAGTAGAACTTACTTGTCCTTTAATAAATGCTTTCAACTGTACAGGTTTTCAATTTCATGTTCCACCTGTCTAATCTACTCTGTGTTTCCTATTCCGCAAGGGTTTTCTCAATTCCTTTTGTCTTGCTAAATAGGAAATAGCTGAGGAAGATGTTGTGATAAATAGTTCTCTTCAGACAAATCACTGTGGCTCCTGACACTTTGAGGTCAAACACTGCACTTGACTTCCTTGTAGTAGTTATCTCTAATGGTTGTTCAAGTCTAGGAACTGAGCTTCTGAAAGGGGGGGGAGAATTCCATGAAATATGAAGTTATATGAGTGAGTGTTATAGTAAAAATACATTGATCTAAATATGCTTCTGCATATAGTCTATGTTTGCTTTTTCTTAATGCAGGATAATTCATTTGAATTTGAAAAACGTAGGAATGAACCAGTGAAATACCAGAGAGAGTTGTGGAACAAGACTGGTGAGTCATTATAGAAAAAAAAACAATGGATGAATTTTTTACTTATCATGAATGTGTTTTCAGCTTAGAGTATTGACAGCTTGTAGTGATTGTGTTTGCAGTTACTGGAATCATGACCAAATTCTTAGCATGTGGAGGAGGTTTGAGATGTAAACAGGTGTGGAGTTTCACTTGATGGTTTTTTTTTTCCAGAAACTGGTTAGAAAATGAGGACCAGAAGTCCTTTATTTTGAATTACTGTCTTCAAAACCCCTTAGTAATTTTCCAGCCTTTTAAGAGGCTCTCACTGTAAGCCTTTTACACTGACACTATTGTTTCTGTGTTTGTGATCATTCCACTTCAATTTGTTTCATAGAATCAATTGCTATAAAATGGGAGAACTGCTTATATTGTGAGTGAATGCTGCAAAGGAGAAGGTCTAACTTACTTCTGTTTTCACGTAGAGTCTTTTGTAGTGATGGTTAACTATAGAAATTATGTGCAGGCATAAAAGTGAAAGCATAAATAAGTTGTAAAATACAAGTAATCTTAGTGGCTACACAGAATATTCCCTTATCCTGTTCTTTAAAGAACGAATAGCTTCTTCTCTATAGTGTAAGAGTTGCCTCTGGTATTTAGGTATTACAGAGTGGTAGAGTTGCTTTGCAGAAATAGCATGGATTTTCTGCTGTAAGGATTTAAGCACATTCAAAACAACTTCTGCTTTATTTCAGTGGATGCAATGAAGAGAGTGGAGGAAATAAAGCAAAAACGCCAGGCTAGATTTATTATGAACAGGTAAGAGTTCTTTGTATGATGGGAGCTGTTGCATGTCTGTATTAGACAACCTTGCCAGAAATGGGATGCTTAAGTTTTAAGGGGTTATTTCCTTTGTATATACACATCCAAGTGATGGGGAAAAATAATTTGGGTGGGCTCTACTCTGTGCTACTGGCTGTCCAAGGAAATGTAGCTTTTGGACACTCAAGGATAATAGTTGTAATGTAGTAGCTCTTTGTAATACAGAGTCTTAAACAAATGTCTTGTAGGAGTTGGTACAGTGCTGCATTTTTTTTGTGGTTTTTATCCAGTATTTTCTTGAATAGGTTTTCAAATACTTTTTACCTTTATTTCCTCATAATCATAGTTATTTACCGCCTATATATACCTTTAGCAAGAGGTACCATGCATTAAAATGAAAGCATATATCTCCTCTTTGAAGGTAATTAAATCTGATTTTCCCCTTTCCCAGATTAAAGAAGAGCAAAGAGTTGCAGAAGGCAGAAGACATCAAAGAAGTCAAACAGAATATCCACCTTCTTCGTGCTCCTCATGCAGGTAAAAACTTGCTTTACTGGTTTGCCTGCACAGTTTAGGATGAATGACTCATTCTACAGATCAATAATGCTGTGCATTTGTCTTACAATTAATTTGTCTGTTGAATGTGAATAACAGTTCTTGCCATTATATCTAAGCAGTGTCTTTGTTCTGAGTGAAACATACTTTTTTATTTATCTAGTCCTGCATTCATCATTTTTCCTTCCTTATTTTGAGTATTTTAAATTGCACTCAATACCTGGTGCTCCATGAACTGCATGTTTGTTAACCAATACATGTTTGACTGCATTTTGGATTTGGCATATAAACAGCATCAGCTTTTCTGCTGAAACAATTCTTCAGTAGTATTAGGAGGTGATGAAGGTTAGCAGTAGATGCCTTTGAGCTTGATGAGTTTGCTCATAAACAGCTCTTCGAGAAATATGTTTAGGCTGTTTCACCTGGAATAGACACATACATTGTTCAAAGAAAAACAGTTGTTTGGGTTTACAAAACATGTTGAATTTGATTTTTTTTTTTTTTTGAAGGCACACCAAAACAGCTGGAGGACAAAATGGTGCAGAAGCTACAAGAGGATGTGCCTATGGAAGAAGATTCTTAAAGTGCTTTTATTTTCTATTTATATCTCTTCAGCAGTTAACAGTTCCTTACTGTCTCACCTGACATCATTCAGAAGTGTGCTTACAGCTGAAGAAAAGTACATTTTAATGAATAGTGGTCATTTACACTTTGGATTAATTTCTTAATGAAAAATAATAAGATGGATACTGGTTTGGGCAGTACTTAAAATTCTTCAATGTGAGAAAACCTTGTCAGCAGGATGGGGAATGAGGCATTATTGTTTGAGATACCATGTACTCCTTGGAAATTTACACTTTACTGGATAACTTTTCCATGGTAATTCAAATAATCAAATAATAATAAAAGATGCTGGCCCTGAGCTTTTCTTACTTTGTCTGTTGTTCTTTCATAGTGGTAAAAGCAGATAAAAATCTATCTTGATGTTTACAAGGTGGGGCAGAATGTATTATTTTTCATCAGTCCTGTGTGGTCCAGACTTACTGTCATTCTTGTCCTTAGGAAAGTTTTTCAATTTGAAGAATACAGTGTTTGTTTTATGTCCTTTTAAAATCAGCTACCCCAGGATTCCATTGCAGTTGACACCTGACAAAGCTGCCATTGATGCAGGACCTAGGTTTGGAAAATGGTGATATCACCCAGTTTGGGGTTGGACTTGCCATCATCCTTGCCTACCAAATTCAAATCTAATTTCTAATCAGGCAGACTGAGATGTTCATAAAATCACACTTTAGGCTGTGTTTACCTGACGCACAGGATGATTTTGATGGAAAGATGCTGCTAAAGTGCCAGTATTTTGCATATCATGGTGGTATTTATTCAGTGTGTCAGCACTGAGATAAATACTGTTTTAAACTGTCAGCAGTTTATCTGCAACAGTGATCAAAGAAAGCTTTCAAAGCCATTTAGAGTATTTGCTTTCTTGTCATGCTAGTAATCATCAAAAATAATAATTTGTAGTTCTATTCCAAACTTGGATTTGTGCTATAGCATGCACTGGAAAACCTCGTACCTACCACCTACATGTGTATTGTGTTCAGAGAAGAATCATATTTGAACTTACCTAAGGGGCAACAGGGAGTGTGTGACATAAACAGGCATTGTACTCAGTTTTTAATCTTGATTTATGAATTATATTCAGATATTTAGAAAATTATGTACTTTAGTGAGAATTCTAGTAATAAAATTCTTTAATGTCATGAAACTAAAATATTGCTATCATTTAAAATTTGCTATTAAGGTGATGGCTGGTAAACATGTGTCCAATACTTACATTTCCTCTGTAAACTGTAGTATAAATACCATCTGAAAAGCTTATGGTAAATTGGCCAGGAAGCATATGTCAGTGGGGTGAAATCACTAAGATGGTACAGTATAAATAGAGTGTATATGTGCTAATGTACACCAAGATGCTTGGGCTTGTTGAGGGAGATATTCACAGCATGTTAATTTGTATAGCCTGACATAAACATATTAATTGACATTTCAGCTCAAGAAATGTGAGGTTTTTTGGATGGCCTGTTCTGTTGTAGTATTTGATGTCCTTAATTCTTGAAGTAGGATTCTTCATCTAAAAATTTTAATTACATATAATTTTTTTTTATTTACTGAATTTTTAAGATGTTCACTGAGTGCCAAGTTTTATTTTATCAAAAAATTGTAAAGTAAATCTGTGCAAAGCAGAGAAAGGTGATGAACCCCATTGAATATTATATGCAATCTTTTACTTCATTTGAGTTTATTTAGCATTAAATAATTTATATTACATAATAACTGTAGTTGTTCTGTCCACCTATCTTTAAATGAACTGCAATAATTAGCTGATTTGTGTGCTCTATAGAAGTGTACCCTTTCCTGTGAAGGTTTGTAAGTGAAGTAGTCATTGTGCAGCAGCTGAGGAGAGCCATTTGGGGAGTACACTACAACCATAAATCCTAAACACTGCCAGTTTTATGAGTTGCTCAACCTGTGTGCCTCAGTACTGGTACAATTGCAAGCAAGGGCTTTTGAGTTATTCCTTTGCCAGATGTGCCATTTCTCTGGGAAGCAGAGACTTGCAGCCTGTTGTGTGTACCTTGTGGTATGTAGGAGGTAGTTGAGTTACAAAAAATTGTAACATGCTTACAGCACCTGTTCAGAAGGTGCCTTTGTGCTTGCTTTTTGAATTTTTTTTTAAATTTTTAAAATTTAATTGTTATGGTGTCCTGTTCTCTTTTCTGTTAACTGGAGCACACGGTGAGGGGGGAAGAGCTGCAGCTGAGGAACAACGTGTGGCTGGTGATCATCCTGCACATCTCTGCATAACCCACTGCATGCAGAGACCTTCATGGGGCGCTGCTGAGCTGTGGAGGAGTGGTGGTCTTTCTTTCAGGAGGCTGGCTGTCCAACCGCATTTCTAATAGAAACTGTTATTATTCAAGACATCTTGGTGAAGATCTGTTTTCTTTGCTTGCTTAAGATGAAAATTGCTCTAGATGTTGCATTTTGTTTACAAGACTGAGAGAGAAAATGTCAAACTGAGCAGTATTCTGGTCATCATGAAGAAATACTGCCAAATATGGGGAAGGAAATGCATTCCTCTTTCCACTTGACCAGCTCTAAATCAGACAGTGGCTTGCCAGAGGAGTTTGGGATTGTGCAAACAGGGAGCCCTCATCTGCCTCCTGTGTGGGGGGCTGAGCTGTGCCCAGTCCTTGGGGAGGCAGGACTGGGCATCTGTTTGCCCAAGAACAAGTTGGAGGGATGGTATTTTATGAGCAGCACATTGTTATTCAGAAGAGATCCTGGTTTAGTGTCATACATCCAAATCACTGGTCCTGTCTGTGCTGAGATCTAGTAAGAGCAAAGCCCAAGGTGCGTGTGAGTACAGACTTAAAAGACAATTGATGATGATGATGTGTGAATATTTAATCAGAAGAATGATTTATGAATAACTGGTAGTGCTAAATTCCATTATATAGTCTGTCTTCTTGGCATCTACCAGATCTAACAAACTATTGCCATTCTGTGTTTGTACTTCATGCCATCAGGAGCCTTTCTTCAAAACAAACTCTGATGGGCTCGATCAGAACAAATGTGATAGTCAAAACCAATTTTTAGCAAATGCTTTTTAGATTCAGTTGCTGTCATCTTTTCTTACAAAACAAAACCAGATGTATCGTTTCTTCGGACTGAAAAAGGTGGAAATGTGGATTTTAATAGTGATTTAGGAAGCGTCTTTTTCTCATATTTCCTCTTTCCCATTTTTAAGCCATCTCTTAGTGATTTCAATGCTTTCAATTTTTAAATGCTGGTTTTTCTTTGAGGAGGAGGTTAAATCATGCTAACACATTTTGGCTGCTCCCTCACTTCCAGCCTCAGTTCCTTATGCCCAGGGCCCTGAGCAGGGTTTCCAGCCCTGACCTGAGCCCCCCATAGTGCCCTTTATGTTTTTCATCACATTTCCCTGTCTTTTCGGTGTGTGACTGCCACTGTGACTGTTCAAAACTTGACTGCTCAGGGAAAGTGTGTGGGGAGCTGTTTCTGTCACTCCCGGGAAGCCTGTGGCCCACTCTGAGTGACGACATCCTTAGAAATGGTGTTCGCGTAGGTTTTGTGGGATGCTGAGCTCATGAAGGAGGGAAAGTGGTGCCTATTTCTGCCTTTTGAGCTGTGATTCAGCTGTGGGTCCCCACGGGTTGAGGGGCAGTGAAGGGGCAGCTCCCAGCAACGCCCTGGCAGCCAGGGTGCAACCTGAGGGAAAAACCCTCACAGCTGTCCCAAAACAGCCCCGGTGCCTCATGGATAGCTCGGGCACCCTCTGCAGGCCTGGCCTTTTGCATATCTTCATGCAGAGTAAGGCCTGGAGATACTTTTTGTTGCCTTTGGTCAAGGGTTGGTTTTGCAGTCCATGCTTCTTACTTTGGGTGTCTCTGGAGTTTTTCTGCTCAAAGGTTTATCCTGAGGGAATGACCAAAACAATGGCGGGTGATGTTGAGGTTTTGGCTTTGCTTGTTTGTTTTGCCTTCAAGAAAAAAAATGCAAATTCCTTCTTTCAGGTTTCACTTTCAGTCTTTTCTTTACAAGTGCTAATACAGTGTGGAAAAAGTGTGAAATACAGCTTTCTGTATAATCAAATTGAGCTGGTGCAGGCTTTCTTCATAGGAAATTGGGCCTTCCATAGTTTCGAGATTTTTTTAGTCAGAGATATTCCTGAGATAGTCTTACTTTAGCATAACAGCACAGTGGAGCCCAGCACACAAACGAGATCTGTCTGTGTGTGACACAAAGAAAGGTAAATCAGTTCTGTAGGCTGACATGGTCATAGGTGTCCATGGCTGGAAAAGCAATAGACAGCTGCTAATAGGTCCAAAGGCTTGTATCCCAGGAGAAGATATTTCAACCTCCAGGCTGTTCAATTCCTCAATTACTGTTCTGGCCTCAAAAATTCAATCTCCTTTACCAGCCTAACTTATTTATGGGTTGCACTGAATTGCGACCAGAGAGAGCAGAAAGCTGAAATAAATCAACCACTGATAAAATTGTTTCAGCCTTCTTGTCGGTTACCTGTCTATTTTTAGATCTCAATTTAAAGAGACCATATGCAGAGAAATTTATTTTGTTTTATTCATGTTGAACAAGCAGCATTTCTTGAGGTTGGGTAGGAACAGAGGGAGGAATAAGGATTTGTGGAGGTAGCTGTGTTGGAAGACATTCTTTGCTGGTTTTGGGTTTGTTTGTGTGTTATCCTCCTCTCCTTCCCTCCCCACCTTAGATTTTTCATGTTATATTTCGTTTGGTGAAGTCACTCTTGTTTCTTAAACAGCTGTTTCTTCACCTTTAGAAAGTACTTGGATAACATTTTGTCTTACACATATATATGGCAATAAAGGTATTTACTGAATAAGGGGGGGATGTCAGCTCTTGCTCTACAACTGTGAGATTTATTAGGGACATTGTTTCAGTGTGGGGAACAGACTCCTGAATGGAAACAGATGTATTATTTATAAAACAACAATATTGTACATCCACAAATTATCACTGGGAATCAAGGCAGAGGTCTCTGCATAATTGAGAAAAAAAATCTTGTTTGCAGGTATTTGAGCTGTTTTCTGTAGGCTCCACTCTGCACTAAACTTGCTAATTAAGAGAATTGCTTTGGTAATTAACTTGACTGAAGTGACTCCTGAAGGAAGAATTTGAAAGATTTCTTAGTACTTGATAAAATGAAATGCTGCCAGAAATTTTCCCTTGTGTTGAGATGAGGTTGGTTACAGTACCTTTGTTTACACAAGCTCCTGGAGAAGGAAGTGTTTTCATTCAACCTCACTGCAGAAATTGACTCTGCTTGGGGTGAGAAGTGAACTAAGCTAATGTTCTTCTCTCATATGGCCATTGTCTACCATTCCCAGCACTGGGCAAATTGAGATTGCATTTCAAATCCCTGTGTTTTCCAGTTTTTTAGTAGTCCCTGATACAAAACTTAGGGATAGAGTGGTACTTGCCATACAGGTTTAGCTTGATACATAAAGGTGGCAGACCTGAACCCAGCAGTCTTCTGGCTTGGCTGTACAGACAGCTTTTTCTTCTAACAAAGAAGCAAAACTGTTGGTGGGTTTGGAAGTCAGAAAGAACCAGCTAGGCTGCTCCCCTGGGCTGCTCCTGCCTCCTCTGTTTGGTTAGTTATGTGGGGACAGATGGAAAGTCATCCAAGGTTAATTTGATTAGCTGTACCCAGCTTCTGGGGATCTCTGGGGAAAAGCTTTCTTTTGAAATAGAAGATACAGATATCATAGTGTGATCCTAATTCATGGGTGATATTTAGAAAGAAACAGTATTTAACTTTGAGCTAGGAATACATTTAGAATGTTCTATGCACAAAGAATGCTTTAATCCAGATTTCTTTAGGGCATGGCCTTGCTACTGCTTGGGAGGCCTCATACAGATTATCTCCAGGATATCTGGGGAATACTGTGATGCTGCATTTAAAGAACTTGTGCTTTTTCTCCATGGATGTCTACTTCCATGTCTGGTGTTTACTTGTGTGTGCCAGCTTTTGCCACTCCTGCTGTCAGAAAGCTGTGATACAGAGGTGACAGGAAGCATTCTTTACTTTTCACAGCTGTTGTAGATTCAATTGTTTTGAAGAGGAAGGAAATGACTTTCTAAAAATTGCTTTTACTGGCTCTTGAAAGATTTCTACAGCAGATATTCAGAATGTGGGTTGTGCTTAAAAACATCCAGCTGTGAACACAGGAGGCATTCTTAGGTCAAACTAAAGGTGGCTGAGCAGGGTAAAGACCTGTAGTTCTCTGTTAACAAATTTATCCGCTTCCTGTGTTGATAGAAAAAGGAATTAATAATATTGCAAGCTTTTCTAGTAATCATTATGGTCTTACCACAGTTCAATTTATTTGTTTATTGTATCATATGTAATGATCTGCATGACCCTGGTCATATAAGGACCAGGTCTTCTCCCAGTTTTCTAAGGATATGTCAACTTTTGTTAAAATACTTCTGACAGACTGTGTAGGTGTTTTGGCTGTCATTTAAATCTACTTCATTGCATGAGTTTCATCTGCGTGTCCAAAATCTGTTAATGGTTTTTCATTTTTCATGACAATCCTGTTAATTCCAGTTCTGGAAATGTTTAAAGCCTTTAGAATGAAAAGAGAGGAACCTTTATGCTGGTTTGTATCTAAAGTCCATTTAACCTTGTACTACCTGCGGTGGCCAGGACAGCAGAGCCTTTCAGACAAGGATTCGAAAGCATCCTATGAGTTCCCTTTTCCATGGTTTATCTTCCTAAATTCAAATAATTTAGGGATTTCTTTGGAAATTTCTGGTGAACCAGTCTTCTATGACTCTATCAAGTCTAATTTTGAACCCCTCTATATTTTAATTTCTCGATGATCCGGTGATGAATACTTCTGTTTAATTGGTTATTATGAGGAAGAACTTCTTTGTGATTTGGATTTGATACTTTTGGGTTTTCTGTAGTTCTGGTATTGCAGGATGCTGAATTGCTAATTCCCTTTGCAGCGTTTGCAGTGTTGTGAATCTCTAAGTTACCTATTTTCTAAACCAAAGACTCCTGATCTGTTATCTTGTTCTGCAGGAAGGCCTCTGAACATCTTTGTTGTTCCTTGTTACATCTATTCTTCTTGTCTCGTTTGTGGGATGAAATGATGACAAATTCCTGCAGTATTCAACATATGGATGGATGTACCCTTTATGTCTGCACTGTTTCCCCTTTGTTCTTTGTTTATTTTGTAACTGTCTTTTTCAATACTCCTAGCTTTTTCCTGCTTGCTTTGCAGAAAGAAAATAACCTTCACTGTTCATGTTTATTTAGATTTAGAATTTGCCAGTTCACTCACTATGTTTTCTCTTTCTAAATCTTTAGTGAACAGACAAGTCCATGACTACCTGAATGCATCATGATTAGGACTGCGTTTTAAAGAGAGGGGAGATAGCATTATAAAAAAGATAAACACATTAAAAAACCTGCAAAGGAATTAAATTCTGTCAAAACAGATCTCAACAGATGGGCATCAGCTGCTCTGAGCAAGCAGAGAAAATCACCTTGAATGTTCTTCGTTCTTGAGAACTGTGACTTGGAAGTGAGTGGTGCCATTGTCTTAAATGTTTAAACAGTTGATCATAGATGCAGGGAAGTGTTCACTGGTATGGAGTTTTATGAATCATTTACCTTTGTAGGAGTACATTCTGACATCCTAAATGCAATATGCCATTTCCCTTCCCACACATTACATGCAGTAGCTAAGTGGTGAGTAGACAGCTACAAGTCAGCAGACCTGAATTTTATTCCCAGCTCTGTTTCCCTTGGTAATTTTACTCAAGTCGCTCAGCTTTTCTGAGTCCTCTCTAAAATGGTCTACCTGATCACGAGGAGTATATTCTGTCCCTTCCAGCTTTTCCATGCATAGTAAGGCGCTGAAGTGAGACTTACTGCAGCAATTAATTTTATCTTAGAATTCTATGGGACATTTAAAATGTCATTTTAATCTTACTTTCATAGCTCTGAAACAAGCAGAATTCCTTTCAAACAGAGTTCCTTTCATTCATCCTTTCCATCACCTTTTCTAGATATGTTTTTGTCACTGGCTATGGCCTTTAGGCCCAGGTTCAATCATGAGACAGTTTTCTGGTCAGAGGGAATTGTTAGTCAGAGGGAATTGTTAATGTGTGTGCCCAGTAGAAACCAGTATGATACAGGGCTGACTTGGTGCCATTTAATAATGAATGACCCAGTTGGTCTGACCCCAAACACCTGACTGGGAATAAAGCAGCTCCCATGCAAATAAGAAGCTGACTGTTGTTTTACCAGGTGATTGCCAAGGGTGTTCGACATCTTACTTATTCCTGCTTCTTCTGCTGAAGTTAAATACCCTATAATTCTTTAGTTCTTAAATCTAGTAACTCTTTGTAGCTATGTGATTTTCCCCTGAAGCCAGGTTTCAAAAACTCTCTCTGCTTATATAAATTGGAAATCCTAACATAGCAGTATAAGTCTAGTAAGGAACCAAATTTAGCACTGAAAACGTTATACTTATTATCACTAGAGACAAAGGACAAAAGAGCTGAAATGTTCCCGAGCTATTCACTGAGGGTATAGCACAGATATTTCGTGATTCCAAGCTTTCAGATTTTATGATTTGTAGGATGAAACATAATCTGGTATTTTAAAATGTAAATTAAACTTTTTTCCTTAGCCCTCAAGCTTATAAAGAATGTACCTTAGCCAAGTACGAATGCCTGAAAGAAGTGATGTCTTATTCAGTCTGCAGACAAGCAAAACAGATAGATAAAAGGTAAGACGACTTTCACTATTCTAAACCCATTTTTGATTCTGAAACTTGAGTTAATCAAAATCAAAACTGTCAATCTTCACCTTGTTGATCACAGAAGCATTTGATTTCATCTGGCTGTTGAAAAATCACTCTTACTACCTGACAGCCCTGAAGGTTTTCAACCCAATTTTACTGTTGATCAAAAATATTTTTTGCATATTGAAAATTCAGAGAAAGGAAAATTCAACATTCAAATAAAAAATGTATGGGTTGCAATACTATCTCATGTATTTTCATGGATATTTCTTAAAATTCCTCATTTTCTCATTTGTTTTAAAGAAAGAAGGCCCTGTTAATGGGTGTAAGAACACAGTGGAAAATTATGAGGGAGATTAAAACCCTTGGCTAGAATCAGATTTGTATGGCCTGCGTTTTAGAAACTTTATTTGCTTTATCCATCGCAGCCTGAAAGAAACAAGTATCTTTCTTGAAAATGTGGTGATGAGATCGCAGATAATCAGTAACCTAGGGCATACTCCTACAGATGGAGAAAATGCAGTCAGAAAAGCTTTCCTTGGATGATAAAAACTTGAAATGAATCTCAACATCCAGTCATTAGCATTCAAAGCCTTATCCAGTCACAGAAATGTCTTTTTGCTCTTTTTCCCTCAGCGCTATATTTTTTAGGAGGTACGAATGTGATACAGAAGCCAGAACCTGAAGGTGTTTAGTGTGCTGTGATTCAGCTGCCTGGCAAAAGACCTTGCTTTGGCAGTCCCCAGACTGATCTTGTGAAGTATTCCTCAGGGAGGGAGATTTCTTTCCAGAACTGTCCTCCTTTGGTGTGACCATCTGTCTCTATACAGTCATTTGGGCAAAAATAGAAATTACAAACAGAAAATTGCTCTGTTGCCAGATTAGCTGCAGAATATACATTGATGCTTTACTCACTCAAGAGGATTTAGTGCCAGGGTTCTTTGCTGGGGATAAAACACTGTATCATATTTTCCCTTCCTGTCGGTGTTGGATTAAAAACTAAATCCTGCTCATTTTACTTTCAGAAGTAGTCCCAAAGGATTTTGGCAGGATTAATTGCATATGAAAAGCAAGTAGGATTTGGCATTCTGTGTACATTGAAAATTAAATAGATGTAAACATTATCAAAAGTTTGAACTTACTGATGTTATTTCAACTTGTTTTGTGATCTGAATCTTTTCTGCTGGATACTTAAAGATGCTCATGGAACTTCAGAAAAGTCACATCTCTGAGAGGAAAAGGGAAGAAATCCATGTGTGCAGGACCTCAACACATCAGGCTTGAAATAGCTACTCAAGTCCCTCTCCCTTCCTGAAGTTAGGCACATATGTAGGTGCGTTGTTGAATTTGAGACCTAACAAAGAACTCTATTCCTTTTTTTAATCACATGCACATTTATTTTTTTCTGTAGTTTTTCCTCTATAATATTCTAAGGCTTCTGCTAGGGAGAGGATACAAAACACCTTTATGATACATTGGAAATAATACCCTGAAAAAACCTTTGTTCTATGGATTTAGAGTTTGCAGAACAAATTTTATTTCAGTGGATAGCGTGGGTGGATGAAGAACTCCGGAAAGTAAAAGTCAATACCTGATAAACTTGGGAAATTATAGCATCAACTGTCTTAGATTTTTTTGTGATGAGTGGGTGGAAGTTCTGTCAAAACAGACCTAAACAATTTTTTGAGCCCTCTAATCTTTTGTAATCTGTTCTTTCTGGGTCTTCAGTGAGACTATTTCACCTGTCTCAGTCTTTGACTTTTTTGGTGTTACCCCAATTTGTAGTTAAGGGTTTATATTTGAATGCTGTGTGGAATCTGTTTCAATTACTTGTTCTCTAAATGAATTTACAGTACTTGTTCTCTAAATGAATTTACAGTACTCTAGAAGGATCCTTTGAGGAAGGTTGTCTTTCCCAGGAAGGGAATGGAGGGAGTCTGGTTGTCCAGGTGCCCTGGACACAAAGAGCACATGAGGGCAGGGAGAGCAGTAAGAGACAATGTAATTTTCCCAAATCCTTCAGAGTGCATGGCCCTAAAGTACCTTAGGGACACCATCAGTTTCTATAAACTAATTTCAAGATCCAGAAGATCAGCAGTTATCTTGGATGAAGGCCAGTGGGCCTGTGTGAAGGCTGAGCCATGGAGTGGGGAGGAAATGTTGTTTGATATCTTTAGCTGTCAGGTTTCTGTGTAAAGGGGGTTCCTTGTTGCTGTTATTTTTCTGTCTTAAAATTAAAGCTAAATATTTCACAAGAATAACATCCAGTCTGTCTTGAATGCATTGTGCCTTGGGCTAGAAAGAAGCAAACTGGATCTGAGGCCATCGCTCATTCGAGGGAGACTGTCTACAACAGCTTTTGTTCAAGTTGTGTAACAGCTTGAGCAACAGCTTTCAATAAATAAGAAGTTTCTTTTGTACTTTCTGCCGCCCAGCAGATGTTTGCTCCATCCATCACCACTGTCCTTCATAGTTTCCCCAGCAGGCCCCTCCATACTTGTCCTCTGTCTCCTTGCATGGGGGAGTCTGATCCTTTCCTAGTCTGTAGGTGCTGTTGTGATAAACACTCTTGGGAAAGAGTAACACATGATCAGTACTTCAGCTGCATTTTGAAAGCTCCATATAAAATGCATTCAAGTGAAATCCAAGTCCATGGTTCTTGACCTGATTTTTTTGTTCCAGGGAAACATATTAACTTCCTAAATAAACTAAAATGACCTAAAATGGCATGAAGTGGCTTTCGCTTGGGACAAGGACACAGTGCTCTACTTGACTGTATCACTGCATTTGCCATCTTTCTCAGTTACCTCACGTATAGCCCAGAAGTTTTTATGGGAGCACAGGTAATAAATCCTACGTGATAACTTTCTTACTGCTGTTGCATGATCTGCGTGATTTAGTGCCACTCTCAGATGTGACAGACAGCAGAGAAAACGCCAGAGCTGGATGTGAAATAACTGCTCTGGTGCTCTTTGCCTCTAATTCCAGACAAAGAGGAGACCCAATAAAAGGTTTAAGTGCTGAATGCTGGTATTTTAAACATTTTTGAGTAAACCAACTCATAAATAAGAGAAGAAATCTTGATATCATTTTTCAAATTAATTTTTGAGCTTTTCTTTTAGTTACCCTGATTTGATCTCAGAAGTTCCCTAGTCTTTTTTTTCAGCCTGTCTTCTCAGAATATTGGTAGTGATAGATGATCCAATTACTTAATCTTTTCATGCATGCTTTCACTTTTAGCAAAGCAGCAAGGTGCAAAATCAGAGCATGTTTAAGACAGTTTTAGTCCTCATTTTTAGCTGTGGTACATTACCTTTACAAGAAACAGCTGATGGTATGTGAAGCATAACTACTTGAATGAAATCTATGTACTACATCTTTAATTCTCAGTGCCTGGTATGTTGTATGCAGAGCTATTTACTGATTAATACTGCTTTGCAGCATCATTTGCAGAGAAGTGGGAAACAGGTGAAGTAGTCCTACAGGAACTACAACATTCTGGAGGAGTAAGCCTGTAATCTTCATCCTTCAACAAACTACACCCATTCCCTACTGTATGAGGATGAATCTAAGTTATTTTTTCAGTTATGCCTTATTGATTCCACAGTTGTAATGGTTTCCATTGAGTTTGTTACCAAATCTGCACTGCTCTGATCTTGTGGCAACACATTTAGATTTTGAACTGTGTCATTGTCTTGCCATCTGTTAAAACCCTATGTCTGCTGAGCACTATCCTGAGAGAGCTGCCAGTTGCTGGCCAAGTCAGAGAAGGTGACAGATTTTTAATAATGCAGGCAGGATGGGAGTGGTGGGGGGCTGAGCAGTGAGTGGTGATTGCTTGGGCAGTGGTTGTGTCTCTCAAACAGCCTGCTAACAGCACCGCAGTCCTACCAGGAGTGGCTGATGCGCCTGGGGAGTGGATCTTTGGGGATGAGCTGAGGGAAGTGGGGGGGGGAAGAAGCTGTGATTGATGGATGCCTGGTGGGTCAGAAGACCCAACGTGTGCTACACCTATTGCTTCTTGATTTGATATCTGAGGAGGCCCACATAAATAATTTGTTCCTGTGTTTTCAATTGATTGGTATTCAGAATAGGCCACTTAGGAACTGAAAATAAAGAAATTAGTACACAACCTCTGCCTCTTAGATGCACACAATCTTCAGACCATTTTGCACCAACAGGTTGCTGGGTGCTCCCTTGGCCCTCCTCCACATGCAGATCTCCATTTCATCAAAAGAGACAGGAAGGAAGAAAGAGCCCCAGCAACTCAAAGCAGGTCTGCTGTTTGTTTGGGTCAAAAATCCCCCAAGCTTTAACAGGAACTTGTTCTCCTTTATTCTTTCCATGCCTTGATGAGTGTACTTGGAAGGAAAAAGGGATTAAAAACTTCTATAGCAGCACTAAAGAGTACAGTCTTGCAGGGATTGTGACTGCATAATTAAAGGCCACTCTGGAGATGGACTATGAGGGTGTGTTCTCTTGTGTTCTCTTGTGTGGACAGACAGGGCATAGAACGAATTTATTCAGAATATAAGAAGGAGGGGATGCCATCTCTAGGCAACAAGGCTGCCTGCAAGCTGTCACACTGAGTCTGGGTCCTCTGAGAATGCGGCTAATGCTGCAGGACCTGAGCACTGGGATAAGACCAGAGGCTGTACATTGCAGGAATGTGATACATCCCCACCACCATACATGGAGGGCTGGGGAAGAGGGATTGTTCTGATTCTGCCTTTTGAAGCATGACTATGGCTCAGCTGCGGCACATTACAGCAAGAGATTAGATTTATGGGCTGGAGCCTTTCACGAGTCCTAAGCTCTCCTGTCTAATGTTTTTAACTTCAGTACTGGCTTCCCTTACTGGAGTGTTTTTAATCAGGGGTTTCTTTTGCTGAAGAATGTGCACTTTTACCTGACATAATGGAAAGAAATGGCAAGAAAGCTTGAGTTTTTGTTTTCTTTTTGTCTTAGTTCTGTCGTTCTGCCACCTCTGGTACTGAATGAAGCTGTACATTAACTTTCTTCACTGCCTGGGCTTTGGGATGGCTGCAGGTGCTCTCTGCCTACCTGGTGGGTGCTACCTGCCGTGGGAAGAGGGAGAAGCCTGGTTTCTCACACACTGAGCCAGCTGCTGGAGGTGTGGGGATAGGAGGGCCCCAAAGACCTGCATTTCTGCCTTGTGGGACTTGCTGTGTACCCAATGCAAAGTGTTCAACCCCAGAGGTTTTTGCCAAGAATGCTGTTGTCTTGCTGATTAATGAATTAACCAGTGAAAATAAGGGAAATAGAAGGTAAATTGTTGCCTTCATTTTCTCTCTGTTGTGTGCCTCATTAGACTGCACTAATCCATGTTATGACTTCTGAGATTTTCTCATCTGTTGATGTAAATATAGTCAATGAAATCAAATCCTTATGGAAATTTAATTTGCTGAGTCATCTGATCTCTCATCTTGCTTGATTATAGCCCTGTTGTCAGAGCCAGGCTTAATGTGCTTTAAATTCCTGCATCGTTACTGTCTAGTTTAGCATGGAGCTGAGGGCATCTTTGCAACATTACAGAGATGGAAATTTACTTTCTAATTCTCAGACAAAACACTGTTCCTGGCTGATGCAAGGGCAGCTTATCGGAGAAATTTCAATAAAATTAGGGGAGTTGGTTGTTTTGCGGCCTTTTTGTTTGTTTTTGATACAGGACAGATATATTTTCAGCATGGGATCAGTTGGAAAGGTATTGCAAATGCAAGCTTCTGAGTCAGCAAAGAGCTGTCCAGGTTACGAATTGGAATGAACTGTACAAATTGTTTTGACAAAAACAAATGAATCTATAAATGTACCTGTTTAAGCTAATAAATATTTTTGTAAGTATTTATGCCATGTCCTGGTTTGACTCTGGAAAGTACCTTTGTTGTTGAAGAAAAAATAGAGGAGAATTTGTGTGTGTGCTGCTGGTACACAGTATAAGCAATTTAGGTTAAATAAGGGCAGGAAAGGAGAATTTAATGGTGTCTTGAAATGGTAATTCTAATAAATTGTGACTTATGGCCAAAATAAATGGTGCAGTTATACAAATGGGGAGGTAAATTTTGTGTGATAATATGCCAGGTATCATTGACAGTTTTGTCTGTACTTTCATCCGTATTGTTAATGTGAATAAGTTTTATATGAGCTGTCTTCAGGAGATTTCACGCTTTTGTACAGTGGCCTGTGCAAGGTGATACTCAGGCTTAGGCATTTGCATCTTCATAACTAATTATAACCTCCTCAAAGTGGGCTCTGGTGGACAATAAATCCAATTATCTCTTCAGTTCCCCAGGCCAATACTGGAGGGCTATGTGCAAAGCAGAAAATGGTGCTTGTTAGTATTTGCTGTCTAAAACCTGTAACAAATGTAATTGGGTTATTTGAACATATACTGTTACAGTCCCCTCTGTATAAAAGGTCAGCATATGGTGAAGGGTTTCTTTGCCAGGAACATCTGATTTAAAAACTGAAGAAAAATATCGAATCCCCTCTCTAGACTTTTCCAGTATTAATATTGCTAGCTCACATACTCATCCAGACTATGACCATACTAAATAAAGTGTTTTTTTCCCTGGAAGATCAGATGCCTCTGTGCATCAGGTGTGTGTGTAGCTGCTGGGCTGGCCTCAACTCCCAAGACATCCCAGTGTGGGGTTGCTTTTACCTGCCCTCCTTCCATGGTGCCTGGTAGGCTGCCTCAGTACGAGCTCTTCAGAGCCTCCCTCAGAAGGTAAAATGCTGAAGCGCAAAGTTTACCAAAGGAAAAGGCAAACAAAGCAAGTATGGAGAGAGGGCATTGATGGATGGTGCTGGTGGCTGGAGAGAAGTGTTGCATTTCTTCTGGCTAACACAGCAGGGACAACTGGGATGGAAGTCATGAACTCTGAAAGTAATGAGGGGATTATTATTTTTTTTTGTTTTGTTTTGTTTGGTATCCTCTGTATCCCTGTGATAGTGACAGAAAGAAGATCATGGAACCTTTATAATTAAGAGATGCTTACAGGAGAAAAAAAATTACAGTTTTTATATCATTGTAATGATATTTAGTCGAGGGGAACAACAACCACCTTTAAAAAAAAATTGTGAACACATTTCTAGTGCCAAGCCAGGATTAATGTCTTTTGCCTTTTATTAAACAACAACTTTTTAATTTGTTGAACAGCCAAAAGCCATTTTGGAGATAACCCAAGGAAATAAACTTTCTGCAATAAGTAAGTCAGAGGTTTTAAAACATCAGCATTCTAGTGACTGCAAAAAATATCATTACTATTGAATTATTTCACAGGGTCATAAAGGAGGTATTTTAAAAAAAAGATTCTGAACCTATGCTCTCTCACTGCCTACAATTTGAATTTTAAATTTAAAATATTTAATACACAGTTGTAGGGATAATAACTCTACTTGTCCTCATTAAGGTCCTTATTTGAAAAAATAAGAGTGGATAATAAGCGTGAGTAGGTATCCAGACAGCAGGGTCAGTAATAAGAGCAACAACTGCTGTCTGGTAGCTATGTTAGAGAAGGAGAAATTAACAGAGAAACAATGGCATCTAATTACACAGCTAAAAAAAGCCCTGGCTACTAGTTTACAATACACAGCTGAAAGTACATTGCAGTGAGGGCGGGAGGAGAGATAACCAGTCCTCTGATAAATGGGAACTGGGAATGGGTAATAAAGAAATACCACCCATATTGATATTTTGTCTTTAGTGCTGCCTAGTTTCACATGTTCTGTAAAATCTTCCATTGACCCCAGAAATTCTGCCCATGTCAGGAGTGATCTTGCCTGCCACAGAAGCAAGGAGCTAGAGAAAAAAGCAATTTCTCCTGTGTCTTGAAAGAGAATATTGATGTAACTTGCTGGTAAATATGGAAAATGTGAATGAGTAATCTTTGGGAGCTTGATCCTGCAGGCCAAAACTCTCCAGTGTTATTCTCTCATGACTTAACTGGGGTGTGATTTGCCCACCTTAAGGTGAGGCTTAGCAAAGCTACTTTAATTTTAATATCGCTGGAGCTGCAAATCGGGTCTAAAAGTCTTGACACCATTTCTCTGAGTTCTGAGAGGGGGAAAAATAACACTTTTAGCTTTTAGCATTACATTTCTAAGGCCTAGGGAGTAGACTGTATCATTAATATTCGGAAAAGGTACTGACCTGTGTCAAGTTGTCAATTACAAACATATCAGCCAAAATCAGCAGCAGGGAAAACCTTGATAAAAATAATAGAAAGTAGTTTATCAAAGAAAAGTGCAATTTCATTGGAAACACACTTTGGTTGACTGGTGATTTTGATTAAAAAGATAGTGTGATTGCTGGTGGACCTTGTCTAGGACAGAGCAATCACACTCATTTATCTTGCCTTAGAAAAAGATGCTGATAATCTTGCTGAAGGGAAGAGTAATGTTAAAAGCATGAGCAGAAGAATACAAAAGGAGAGGAATGAGGATTTCCATGGAGAAGAAGTTGAAAGTGATAGAAACTGCAGTTCTGTGGAAGTTTTCACATACAGTTTTAGTCACATGTATAGCTGTAATAGAGTTTTAAAGTGAGTTTGATTGCAGAGCAATCAGAACTTAGTATTGTGGTATATTCAGGAAGATGTTTGCATTTTTGTGCAGTGATGCAGCTGTACTGAAGCAAATATATACTTCATCATGTGATTTTGTTTTGCATTTCCCTTGGTTAAAGTTATGATACTTTGTGGTAGAATCCCTTTTCTGATTTGCAGATCTTGTTAGAGCAAGGGGGTAAATGTCAGCAGGAGGAAAGAATTAAAAGATTGGCCTTGATGCCCAGAGACCGCCTTTTGTCTGCACTCAACTTGTTTGTGACAGAAGTCAGACAGGTAAAGCCTCCAGCAAGGCACTTACATCTTGCTTTACAAATCAATTCCTGAGTATCCCTGGAGGATTTGCATTCTAGTTCTGCACAGACACCCCGACAGCAGTGAAATAGGGCACTAGACTTAATTCCACTGTCTCCAGTCTATGCTGATGAACTCATACCATTGCATGGGTCTCATGTGGTCTACTACAAGATCCATGTTCCCCATATTTCCCTATTTTTCAGGTTCTTAGCAGTTATGAGAACAAGTGGCTTACGTATTAGTGTGTCTGTCACCAGCCTTTTGATGGATCACATGCCTGGTATTATTGTTAGCATATGTTTGGTGGTGTCACTTGCAAGAGTTAACTGGTGTAAACTGGTTCTGAAACAAAGGGTACCATAGTAATTGACATTAGAAAGGATGTGTCCCTCTCCCTGTTGTCTGTTAATTGGTTCATAATATATGCTAGTAGCAGCTAGTAATTTGGAGGAAAAAACCCTTGTTTTTCAAGTGAGTGAAAATAGCTACCTCTGTTTTGAAAATGACTTCTGGTGTTTCCCATGTTCCCATGTTCTTCACCCCACTGGCAACCATTCTATTATTGTACCTTGTTACTATACCTTAGTCCAGTTTGCATGTCTGGTATCTCAGCTGATACTAGCAATGATTCTCAGCCAGCAATGCAATAAGAGAGCCAAGGGTCCTGATATGGAAAATCTTCTTCCCAAACATGTGCGCTACTTTTGCAGGGCATGCAGCTCTCATTAATCTTTAGAGCGTTCCCTACTATGATTGAACACTCAGCACATCTGATTTGTTCAGTCTTTTGGCTTCTCTTTCCTCCCTTTACTCAGCACAGCCTTGGTTCTCCTCCTCAACAAAATTAAATATCTCTCTCTTCTGTGTTCTTGGCAGTTGGATTTTTCCATTCATAGAATTTTTCCTTCTTCTATTTGAAAGTTTGGCCTGTTGGCTTTTGGCTACCATGATTAGAATGTGAAAGTCTCAAACAGTCTTGGATGGATTTTTGCAAATCTTGTCGTGTGCAGATGATGAAGTGAGGCACAGAGGCGAGTGACAAGGTTGCAGAGGATTCATCGGCAGAACGGGGAACTGAGTTGTGTTTTAGTCACGAGGCCATTTTGCTTACTGCATCAAGAAACAAATTCTCAATTTTCATAGTAACTTTAAAAAAAAAATTCTTGGCTGATTCTTTGCTGTGATGTGAATTCAGGAGTATATGTCCATTTTTTCTTTTCTTTTTTGAGAGCAGTCTTGGTTTTGAGGGCAAATTTCTGTTCTAGATCTGTTTCACAATGTGGCTTTTGTTGACCGCTGTCCCAAAAGACCAGGAGAGAGAGACTGGCATAGGGATGAGTGGCAGGCAGAATGGTAATGGTCCCCATCCTTGCTTTCCACATTTTTTTTTTCCCCACTCTTCTGTTGCTTTCCTCCCCCTTGTTTTCCCCCATTATTTCTCTGTAACAAGTCCCACTTATCCTGTTTTCTTTTGGCATTCTTCTCCTATTTATTTTGTTCTTTCCTCCATCACTGCAGTGCTATCTCCTTCCCATATCCAGGACAGTTTACTGACCTGTCCCTAGAGTGTAGCAGACTCTATTTGTGGCTTCAGTTAAAGTCAGGAGCTACATGTGGCATGTATAGTCTCAGCTTCTTCCTTTTGGCTCTTGTGATTTAGTTCCTGTGTTTTATGCGACATGATGGGACTGAGAGGATGACTTTTCTCCTGGACTGAAAGGTACAGAAGGCAAATGTCTCACCAGGTGGGTGTTGCCAGAGAAGCACATAGGTACTCACCACTGATTCAAGACCTTGATGAATTATGGCATTATTGGCCATGGGGGGACAGCTGCTAAAGGATTTCAGAATCTGGCATGCAGGCTGTGTAATGTATCATCTGTATTTGTGAAAGAGCAAATGGCAGACAGTGATGCATAGAGTATCAGAACATAACTGAAATAACCATATTAGACTTTCAGGGTCTAGCAGAATTGGATTGCAGTGTTAGTACAAGTGCTGTTACACTAGAATGAAGCACTTTCTGTCTTCCAAATAATAGGAAATACAATTGTATACAGAGATGTTTCAGGAGGGGCAGGCAGCTGACCCTCTCTTATTTGTGGGTGCATAACCTCAGCTGCAGGTGAGTGGGGGTCACTGTCAGAGATACCTGGTTTGGCACTGCAAGGCTCCAGCTTGGCTCTGGCAGGATTTGCCAGCTGTGGTCCTGGCAAGTTTGAGCTAAGTGAATCAGTCAGATGTGAGTGATTTAGCTTTATGCCTGGTGTCAGCTCCGCTGGATGCAGGCTGGCTCCATGCCCAGCTGGTGCTGGATGGATGGTTTGTGTGGGTGGGATGCTCTGACAGCACAGAGTGCCAGCAGGGCCCTGCTGATGGGAGCCTTGGGGCTGTGCCACGCTGTGGATGCAGAGCTCTGGGGTCCCTGGTGTGGGACACTTGCCCATGTGCTGCCCAAGGATCCTGCAGGCTGCCATTGCTCTGCTGCTGCTCCTCTCACCCTGGCTGAAGGCAAGCGGCTCTGAGGGCCATTTCCTGCAGGCCTGGATAACCCTTAACAGTGCAAATATGCACAGCCTCTTTGTGCTGGAACAGGTGGAGAAAGAATTGCAAGGCTCTACAAGGAACAGACAATTCTGGGGAAGATTTATTTGGCTCAGGAAAGCAAAGCCTGAGAATGAATGTGTTACCTTAGAAATATGCCTAAAGAACAAACTCCAGGGAAAGAGTTTTGCAAGACAGATGTTGGCACAAGTAATGGGCATGAACTGGCAATGAATAAATTTGGATTGGAAGTCAAGTTCCTAACTGTCAGAAGAATTAAACTTTTGGACAATATTACCTACATCAGAAGCAAGGGAGGAGTTAAAGAGCAACTCTTGAAAGAAATTATCTGAAATGAACCTGGTATCAAGGTGTTTGAGTCAATATCAGGAAGCACCTCAGTCCTGTGCGCTTCATTTGCAAACTATTCAGCATAATTCCTGTGAGCTCACACTGGATAAATCCAATATTAGAGAGAGAAAGAGTCAAAAGTAACCATGAAACAACAATTTGTGTTGTTAGCCTAATGATGTTTTCTTTATGATGCAGTGAATATGGAAGTTTTCTCACATACAATTTTCTCATGTCTGAGCAACAGAATCAGGCATGTGAGGCTATTGCAGATTAGTACCTAATGCTTCTCACTTGTGTCACTCTTGGTTTTAGTCATTTGATGAAGTCTCTGTTTTGCAGATTTTAATTTTCTCACTTGTTTTCTTGTCAAATCAGGAGTTTATTGTCCTCTACAAATTCTTGCCAATGTTTGCTGAATGCTCAGTGGATACCAGAGATCAAGATACCTACTTTTAGGCTGGCAATCAGAAACTCAAGTTTCCTTTAATTTCTAATAATTTTTAATGATTTGTGAAAATGGTCACATATAGAACTGCTGAAGTGACAGGAATAACACAGGAACTGCAGCATTTTTTAACAGAATGCTGAATAAAGCATGTAAGAGGCCTATCAGATTCTGACTTGTCACCTCAAGAGACAACATTGTGATGCTAGACTTAGGCTTTTCAAGATTTAAAATCTCCTATTTTGTGGAATGTCATTTTTGAAGTTATTGTTGTATGGAAGCCATTAGTAATTAATATATGTCTATCCCTTCTTGCTGGCTAGTACACTAGGATTCTACAGAGGAAATTATTTGCCTGAATATTTTTTTTTTTAAGTTTTGGAAGGTGAATGTACAATTTTCATTAGCTCTTTTTCACTGACTGGTGAGATACCAACTTATTGATCTGTTGTAAAATCTTGAAGATTAGTAGTGGCATTAAAAATTAAATTTAAAAAGTTAAAATTAATTTACTTTGTTAGATGTAAAGTCCTGATGTAGACCTAGGTATTGGATTTGGTGTCTGTTTTCCCATTCAAAGAGCTAGGCATCTGCATACTGGCTGAGCTCTGATTTTGTTGCTTTTTTCTCTTTGGTGTTGCAGCAGAGTGATTTATTCAAATTCTAAATGCTGTTCTCATTAAATCAGGAGTCTATGTTAATTGATAACATTAGACCAAAAATTGAAGGTTTCTGAAATAACTGTTTGCAAGCAGATTATAAATTGTGTTCAACTGCCTGGGGAAGACAAGCAAGTGGCTCTTCTACAAGCTAGTGATCTCAGCCTTAAAAATAGAATTGCCTTCACTTACAACTTAGGTTGCATTTGCAATTAAAGCTGTAGAAAGAAATCTGATTTTTTCAGATTAAATGAAGGTTTTTATGTGAGAAAAGTATTATGAGTTTCTGAGAAAAAGGTATTTAAATATGCTTCTCATGAATCACTCTATGGACCTTAAGTCCTCAGGTAGGATAAATAAGATTTGAATATAAACCATTCATGATCCCCTAAAGCATCTCTAAATCTAGAGTTAGTGTGAAATTGCTACGTTTACTGAAATAATTGGAGTACATTATTACTCAAAGTGTGGTCTTCATAGGCCTACCTATATATAAACATGCTGTATTTCATTTGGTTGAAACTTCTTTTTCAGTGCTCTCATTTTCAGTTTAGTATCAACATATTCCTAACTGACTTTTAAAATCAAATTGCATCTGAGTTAAACTCAACTCCTTTCCATACAGAAATAATTAGCTTGGTTAAAATAATAGCACTTCCTTTAGATAATGTAGTCACATTTTGTAGACAAGGCATCAGCCTGAAGAATAGTTATGTTTAGGCTCAGAGATGCTTACTGGCAAAGAGTACATGCAAAATACTACCTTGTGCCAGGGCACAACAGATTTTCATCAATAACTACAAAAATGGTGCTTCTCAAGAGGGCATTTGGATTTGCTTTCCAGTCAGTGGATGCTGTCAGCATCCAACTGAAAAGTCAGGTTTTAAAATCTGGTGTTTAGTGGACCCAAAGGAAGGCATAAACATAGACTGAAGATGATTCCACTGGTTTGGCTGGAAACTGCAGCAGTTGCTTTATGCTGGGATTTGTGGGATTCCTGTATTTCAGGTACTGAGGCACAGCAGTGTTATGAATAATTGCGGCATATGAGAGCCCAGAATGGCAGGACAGGATTCTGGCAGGGAGTTATGTATTTTCTGTCTGCTTAGAGCCATAGACACAAGCAAGCTGTCTTTTATTTCATCTCAGTTTTCTGAGTTACTGTGATTTGCCTTCGGTATTTGCATGTCAGCTGCTGTCTGACTGCCTGTTCTATTCTGATACGAGAAGAAACTGTGATTCAACATACCAAGAGTGTAATTTCAGAGACCAGCTGCTTATGGCTGTCCCTACGCACATCCAGATTCAAGAGGAACATGCGAGGTAGCAGATCTGCATATCAGCAAAACTTCAAAAGTTCCAGACTTCAGTGTGGATTTTCCTTTACTTGGGAGATTGTAGAAGTGAGTTCCAGCTCTGCCTTAGAGTTGTGTAGATTTTAGGATCATTAGTCCTATAAATATTGAGCTTAACTAATATTCCATAATGTCCATATTCACTAGTGAATAAGAGACAATGAACATCCTTTGCTGCTATATAGCTTTGTGCTCGTTAGTTTGCTGGACTTTACCAACTGTGATATAGTTTGTGCATCCCTGTTGTATTCCTTGGAGAGGCTGCTCAGCAAAGCTCACAGTGCTCAAGCATGTTGCAGGAAACTTCTCCCTGTCCTTACCTACATTTCTAACAACCTGCAGATAAGCGTTTATACTGCCCTTTCCTCTGATGCAATAATTTCCTTTTGTCCTCTTGGTTTCATCTCCTTAAAATAACTACTCATTCCAGGCATGCTCCTCACTCTATTCAGTCAACCTGGCCATATTTGCTCCTTTCAGCATTATACTGATTTCACTTATCAGCTGACTTACTGGAAGAGTCCTACTCTCTCTTTTGTGTAAACCATGCTGGTATTTACGTAGGTGGGATTGTCATAATATGAGTATTGCTTGGGCAAGAATTATCTCTCAAATAAACTTGGATTTGTAGTTATGTCAGTTATACTTTCAGTATCTCTGTGCTATGTATATCTGTGTATAGATGTGTGTGTGTGTGTGTGTGTGTGTGTGTGTTTGAAATCAGCTTTTTCCCCAAATTAAAATATGTTTACAGCTGTGAAAGCTCCAGAGTATCCATTGAAGCAGCCTTGCTGTTATGATTAGGTGAGGACTAAAGCCTGGTGTCTTCACTCTTCTCAGGGCCATTTGAACAAACATCTGAGATCTAGTGGAATCCTGATGACTTCACTGAGATCTCACATGTGTTCAGAGGACAGTTAGTAGATAAGGAAATAGTTTTAAATCAGCCACAAAATTCTGTGTAGTATTGCCTTTTATTTCCAGGTATTTTGCATATTTTCTGTTTTTTTGACTCTTCCATAATTTACAATATTCCTTTTTTTTTACTTGAAAAGTTGTTTGTAGTGATGGGAGAGAGTATCTCTGAAAATAACTAAATATGTAATGGAAAAGAAAAAAAATAAGGTTTATAAAAATACTTGTGATTACACAAAACTTCCAGGTGAAAATATGGAGAATTTTTTTCTTTTAAATCTTTGAGATGCTTATTGAGTTACAACAACAATGCAGTAAAAAAACCTTGATTATGAGTTAGATATATGGGTCTCATTGTCATCAAGGTTTAATGACTGGCTTCTCAAGTCCTATATAACATGTTCATAAAACTCTTTATCCAGTTTATGCTACAACACGTGTTTTGCAATGTACAGCTGGATCCCTGACTGTGTCCCTGTAAAGTCAAAGGATGATGCCCTAAACAAAAGGCTTCCAGCAACTGTCTGGTATGTAATTGGCTTAAATTAGAGTCAGCAAGGAGAATACAACAGCTGTAACTGAAGCATTTTTTAATCTGTCTCCTTAACTTTGCTCAAAAAAAAATTAAATTAAGTATATCTACACAGAACAAGAGATCAGCTCATTGTTCTCTCTCTGAAAGCTGGTCTTAAATTTGCAATCCTATTCTTGGCATGACTTATTATATACTTAATGCTGTAGGGCACCGCAGAATCATGGCAACAGGCCATATGGTTTTTCTGATGAGCACTTTTTTCATCCTAAATTCTGGAGGAAAACAATATCATCTGGGTGCTTACATTTGGTGTGTTTGGTTAAGAGTCATGGGGGATTGGTGATGTAAATGGAATGAAGAAAACTTGAAAATAGGACAAACAAACAAAATAAATAGAGGACTAGGGAGGCTTTGAACAGAACTGTGGTGTTGTGAGTGGTGCCCAGACTGAGTTAGGGACATGACATTTGTCTCTATGCCCATAAGGTTTTCAGCAACTGTAGAACGAGTTTTGCGATCTCTTCCTGCTATGTTGCCTTGCTCTGGGCACTCAGTGCTGGTGGCAACTCCTCTTCTCTTCACCTGTGGGTAAAATGGGAATGAGGTACTCATCTTGCTCTCAAGGACACAAAAGTGTTTCTTTTTGTTGTTGTTTTTTTTTTTTTTAAATAAAGTATGTTAGGATGCCTCAGTCAAAACTGGCCTTACTGTGATGAAAGAGTTTCTGTTAAATGTATGACACTGCTGTGTGACCACTGGCTGTTGTGTTCCTCTCTCTCAGGTCCTCCTTGTTTTGGGAGTTGTCTATTGTGAGGAGTAAAAAGGAGAAGGGCCATCCTGGGGGAGGCCCTCAAAGTCAGTGCTGAGACAAACAGAGCAGACCAAGGTGCTCTGCAGCTCACCTGGCTTCACCCAGGGGCTGTGTAGAGTGTGAGCCACAGGTAATGTCACATCTCTGGTGTATCTGTAGCAGCTGCACTGAGGTTGTGTATCTTTGTGCTCTGGTAAAAATGCAGAGATCATCAAAGAGGCCTACAAAAAAAAAAAAAAAAAAAAAAAAAATTCCAAATCTGCAATTCAAGCAGATTCCTGGATATTTCACTGATTATCAAGTGTGAAAGTATGCGTTCAGTTTCCATATGGATTTGTGTCTGTTTTCTAACACTTGGCTAATTCCTGATGAACTTATCTACTTGGAACCCAACTAATTGCAATTCTTTGGCTGCTGCCTGATCACCCATTTTGGAATTCCTCCTGTGACAAGGGACTTGGCTGGGAATATTTGTTGGCTGCAATGGAGAAATCGACTTTGAGCGGTTCACTTGGTAAATTACAGGCTGTGCTCTTAATTATAAACACACACTTGTGGGAACATAATCATACAATTCCCTGAGGTATATCTGGATTACTGTGTCCAGATTTTGGAAGCTAGAGGGGAAGATACTGGGTTTTCTTTAACATTAAATTATGAAGTGAAAGCCAGGGGCCTGAGGTCACACGGATCAATTCATGCTGTGCTAACAAAATAATGAAAGCCTGCTTTGAAGAAACACAGGAAAATACGCCTTCCCTATAACTACCAACTTGACCATCAGAGCAGCTGTTTAATTCTTGAATACCTGCTCCTTGTCACAGGGCAAGAGCCCCCGGAGGATCTCAGCCCTGCAGCAAACTGTAATCACAGAAGACAGCTACTACCCTGCAATAACCTGGTGAAGGCTTCCTGGCCAGGAAGCAATAATAGCAGCACAGAGGGAAGGCTGCAATGTGCCAGAGTTTCTTTTATGTAATGGGTAAGCTCCTGCTTAATAAAACAGCTGATATCAGAAAATGCCATTTTATAGTGGGAGGTTTTTTGGGTGAAGCATCTCTCACTTTTCTACCATAGTGCAGTGTGTAAGCTGCCCCTCAGCAGCAGCACTGCAGGCATGGCACTGTAACTTGTGTTTATTTTGCTCTTGGAGCTGAATCCTCTTAGCGCTGCAGTCACGGATCCACTCTGTGCTGCAGCCCATTCTCAAGGGGACACACCATGTGACCAGTGTATCCTCTCACATGAGCTAACAATTTGTTTCTCATTCCTCACTTCCTGACATAATTTTATCCAGTGGGACAATGAGGCTGAGTCTAGTTTTTTTTTTCTCAGCAAATCTGTTTGGTTTTGCCCAACAAATCTTTTTTTTTTTTTCCCTGACTTTGCTCAGCAGAGTGCTATTGCCTTTCTGATTTAATATCTAGTCCTTCAGCTGACACTGACTGTATGAGGAAAGCTATCAGAAAAGTGTTACAGGTCTCATGAGCCACTTTGGCATGGTTGTCTGTCCTCTCAAAAGACAACCAATAGTCAGATGGTGCCTTCCTGACTAGGGATAACCTTTTGGTGTATCTTAGAATCTTAAGGCACTGGAAACTGCATTGACTTCCATGCTCAGAGCAGTTTGCAGCACTCAGTTGGTGGTGAGATCTGCTGGGATAACAACATATATCCAGTCTCTTACCTCTAAGATTTGTGGCTTGTTCTTCCCATCACATTACCATAGTGTGGAGAAATAATGGATTGCTAGAAACCTAGGATTGCTGGAAGCATTAAGCATTTTGTGTAAAGGCAGCAAAATCAGGTATTTTCTCTTGAGAGAAAATGCTATTGCATAGTAGGAAAAAAAATTGAGGTGGCTAAAACATTAATGGCATGTTGCTCCTATTATTGTTGAAATTGTTGAAAGGCTGCTTATTAATAAGGACAGTATTTCCTTTAATCTTGTCTGCAAAGTCAGAGTCTGGTAATATTCCTGGGAGGTTCTAAACAGATTCACCAAGTTTGCATTTGGAGCACTGCCACTTTGGTTATTAACTCCATTTTGCTCTGTGACTTGTCAGGGTGTCTTTGTATTGTTCATGGTTACATCCGATGAGCTAGCAGATGTTTGCTCTGCTCTTCCTGAGTTGTGAAATTCTACTGAAATGGTTTGGACTTCTATCTAGGACTTTCCTTTTCAGTACCTCAGAATTACCATAAAGGAAACTGGCCATCACATGTTTGTTTATTACACATGCATGCACATGTGTATAAAATCCATGTATCTATTTGTCATGCTTCTGATACAGGGCAGAACTATCTCCATAAAAAATGGTTTTTTCAGTCTTGAATCTGACTTTTATTGCTGTGACATTTCCTCTTGCACAGTGATATATTTAAAAGGGGTTTTCATGCCACTGAATCATATTGTATACAAAGGAAGGAAAGTGACACCACTATGAATCTTCTTCTTTGTTTCCTCAGAAAAAAACTTTGGTTTTTTTCTGTCTGGGTTTTACACATTGAAAAAGAAACTAACCCCTGTCCCTCATCAATCTATTTGCTGGTAAAACTTACTGTGATGTATTAATGCAACACAGCTCAATTACATACAAGTACTGAAGTTCAGTAAGTGTTACCATGCCCTGAATAGAATGTCATGTACTTTGGTAAACTCCTTAAAAATGCTGAGTTAATTGATCATGAATACTTATTATTTTTTAAATGAAGCAAATTCAAAATAATTTCTATTTCTGTCTTCTCTATTACATGGAAAAGTAGGCCAAGGAACAAGTTTTGTCATGCTGCATCTGAACTGCTTCACGTTACCACCTCCGAGTTTATGGCTGTGCCAAAGCAGTTATGGTTTGAAGGGTTTAGCTTGTATGTGTCCAGGTGCAAGGGAAGAAAAAGCTTTGTACAAACTCATATGACGGGATTTAATCTCCTTTCTGATTTTTCAAGTGCTAATAGAGTTTGCAATGGTACTTGCTACTGCTAGAGTTAATAACAATTAAAACAAATGGAATTTCTTTGAAAACTGTTAGTAGAATCTTCTGGAGAACACATGCTTGGTAACAGTTATATGTTTTCTATGCTTTCACGTAATTCCATCACCTAAGTGACTCATTTCATAGAATCACAGAATGGTTTGGTTTAGAAGGGGTTATAAATATCCTGCTCCAAGCTGCTGTCATGGGCAAGGACACCTTTCATTAGACCAGGTTGCTCAGAGCCCCATCCAGCCTGGCCTGGAACACGTCCAGAGATGGGGCAGCCACACCTTCTCTGGCCAACCTGTGCCAGTGTCCGATCACCCTCTCAGTAAAGAATTTCTTACTATCTAAACCTACCTTCTTTCAGTTTAAAGTCGTTATCCCTCATCTTAGCACAACACTGTGATCAAGAGTCCTTCTCCAGCTCTCTCAGGGGGCCTTTAGGCACTGGAAGGGGCTCTAAAGTCTCCCTGGAGCCTTCTCGTCTCCAGGCTGAGCAGCCGCAGCTCTGTCAGCCTGTCTTCATAGGAGACTTTTAAAACTGCACATCTCTTATAATCCCAAGTTTTTTAGATAAATTAACAGCATTATTATCAATTTTAAAGGAGACACTTTCTATTTAGTTTATATCTTCCTTTCATCTCACAGTACTTACAGTGTAATTACAAAGATTAGCAGACAGAATTTTACGGTACTCCTAGCCATCTACTTCCTGGGATTGTAATATGTGAGGAGAACCCGCAGAGGGCACTGCATTGTCTCAGATGAGTCAGATCCTCCTGAATCTAGGAGGGTGTAGGATTTTTTAGGTTTCTGCATTTTTGTAGAATTGCAGTCAGATTTTTTTTTCCATGTATGTAGTGATAAACAGAGTTACAGATTGGACATAAGATTTCCAATCTCTGTTTCTTACATTTTTGAGATGAAAAGGTATAATCCAGAATTATCATGCCATGTTTTCAATGCAATTCTTCTCATCTTCCTTCCTTCACTCATGCTTGCCTGAGCATTTCAGCTGTGCAAGTACTTGGGAAATGAATGTCGTAACTCAACAGAGTAAATTCTAAACGTGCCATGTGTCAGAACAGGCAATCTGAAAAACACTAGTACAAAGTGTGCAAAATTTCCTTCCATCTGTGTAAAGCAGGGCTCAGATTTCAGGTCTGAGCTCTCCTCCCTTATCAGGAGGAGAGTACAGTACAGCTCTTCTGCAGAAAGTGATTCACAAATGGAAATTTCTGTTTGTAGTCTTCCAGAGATTAAAATTTGCTCAACTCTGTTGATATAAAGCATTTTCAATGGTTAGAGAAAAGTGATAAAAATGTTGTGTTCCACTGTGTGCTGGCTGTGGACTTAAATTAAGCTTTAGTGATTTTAAAATGCAGTCCACAAGTTACTGTGTATTTCTTCAAGTCTTCTTGACATCTTTGTTTAGACTGAGTTTCCCTAAGCTAGCTGGTGCCCCAGAATTGCTACGGTCTGCCTCATTCTTTTTCTGCTGATGATTACAATAGAATTTGCTTTCTAGCTCCATTTGCACTAATGTGTCATTTATGTCTGAAATACAGTAGTGTCTTTTAGCTATTATTGCATGCTCAAACCATTTGTGGTCCCTTCACATGCAACATTTACAAAACAGGCCTCAAGATCAGCCCTTGTTACAAAATGATGTTTCATAGAGAGCAGTGAACAATGACAAAGAGTTCCACAGGTTGTGAAGCACTCAGCTAACAAATACAGGTGACATTATGCCTTGGTTTTTATCTTGGATCTTCTAGTTTTTTGTATTTTGAACAACTTATCTTCTAGTTCTTTATTTGATGGGGTATTGTGTGATGATGTGAGATAGGTATTTCAGAGGCTCTATGTCTGGTCACCAAGTACTTCTGCTGCAGTGTTGCAGATTTTTCTTCCTGTAAAATTGGGCAGAGGTAGTACCCAAGGGGGAAAAAAAAAGCAGAATGAAAAAAGCTAAGAAGTATTGATTCAGATCTTGCTTCAGAAGGGGTTACAAATTGTCTTCACCCTTCAGGCTTGTGGCCAAACCTTAATCCTTTGCTTCTTAGCCCCAAGCTGACAACCCCTCCTGGTGTGCAGTAGAAAAGCTGATAATTGCCATGTGATCAGACCTTCCTGCAACTCAGCATTTAAAAAACGCTATTGTCCTTTATGCATTTCTGCCAAGGGGACTCGAGGCAGGTGAACAGACTCCTGGTCTCTCCCCTTCTCTTACAGAAGAATTATTCAGCTGTCAAGGAAATTTATTTGGCAGAGGACAGTTCCTGTTCAAGTCTTCTAAGGTTCATTGGGCTGGCATGTCCTGATGAAGGGGAGTTTTCTTTCTGGCTGGATCTGCAAGGTGACACCTGAAAATTGTATTAGAAAACATGTTAATCATTGTACGATGATTACAGAGTGATGCCAGCCACCAGTATCTGAATGCTTTTACTGAACAAAAAGGACACTCAGTACCAAGTCTGCAGTTTAGTTCTCTGACTCCAAGCCCACTGGGACCTGTATTGGGATTTTATGGTTTCCTTAGTACCGCAAGGATAGACCTCTCAGAACAGGGTCTAATTGTCACAAAAATCAAATTTTAAGAAATGAAAAATCAAATTTTACCTGTGACGCAAAATGTTAACTATCTCTTTATCTTGATTTGTAGAATTAAGTTAGAGCAGGGTGAGCTGTAAAGTCATGCAAAAGGCTAAAAGTCCTGACCGAGCCTAAAGTCCTTTTGGCATTTTAGAGGTAAAAGGTGTGATAGCAAAGAAAATGTAAAAAATCCTGCCTTTGTTCCTGCTGTGGAGCTTGTCTTCTTGATTCCCGCCTTGTCTCTGAGCTCCTGCTAGTCATCATGAAAGGGAGAGGTCTTAGCAGCTCTGCACAATGGTGATTGAGACCTGCAGAGCTTTATATTTCCCCTGCAAAAGAACACATTTAATTCACATCCCATAGAAGGCAAAGCAATATTAAAGCACTTGGAGAAAGTAGATTTTTTCAGATCACTCAGAAGATGACCCAGAGCTTTCAATACCCCTTTCTTGAAAACCCCTACTGACTACTGCCTGAAAGTAATTATTCTCTGAGAACTGAATGACAGTAATGTGTATTTGATTTTGCCTTGTGCAAAGTCTGGAGAGCACATCAACCCTCATATTGGGATGAGAAAGGAGTGGGAAAAAGTATCTATCAGATAGTAGACGGGTCTGCTATCCTGGCTTGCAAAGACAGCATAGACATGAAAGATTAAATTAACTGGACACCGTACTGACCATGGACCTCTCAAGTAAAGATTCAGGTGTGCTCCTGTTTTTGAACATTCTTCCTCTTGAACTGGGAACTGGGAATTCTTTACACACTGTGAGTAAAGAGGAGACACATATGCAGTTTTAAGAGTACCAGACTTCCTTGAAAAGAAAGTACTGGCATTTCTTCTAAAACTTGTCTTGCAAACTTTCTAATTTAACTTTCCTGCACCAAATAAACAGGGATATAGGTAGCCTATGCCAATGGCCCAGATCTAGCAGCACTTGAGAACTCCTGTCTGTGCCCACCTCTTCCCTGAGGTGGTTATCCAAATACCAGGCAGTCAACTTCTGTGTGGTATGGACAGCCTCTGTGTTTTTATCTCACTGCAGAAACAGGAAAGGACAGAGCCATTTACCATAGGTCTTTCTAAAAATAATCACATAGAAAAATAATTTAGCTTGCTAATGAGCAGCTGTCCCTGGAATGCTCCACAGTGGCCTATTAATAAAGTCTACAACACTATAGATTGGATTACAGCAAGGAAGAGCTTTCTGCCAAAATGTAGCTGTCCAGAAAGATTGTATGAGCAGGATATAATCTCTTTGATCAGAAATAGGGCATGTCACTGTCATGAACACCTCTCAACCATAATACAGTATGCCACAGAATCTGTAATGACCACGAATAATCTGGATTGCTGATCTTGTCAGAGATACCGGAGTCAGTAAAATCAGAATACTCCGAGTTCTTCCTGTGCTGTCTCTGTTTGGCATCTGAGATGGAAATTATGAAGCAAGATTATTTCCCCTTCTTCTTTTTCATTTATTTTGTTAAGCCCCTAAAAAACATATCTGAAACCGTTTGTGTTGTGTCCTGAAGACAATGATAAACTTCTGTAAATGGGTTTCTCTACTGAACCATCTGACATATTCGTAACTGCAGTACTGCAAATAGTGCTCCTGTTAAGTAGGAATGGATGCAGCGCATCTACTGTTATGTGTATGTTAAAGTAAAAAACAGTTATTGTCTGTTTGGGTGTATTTATTTATGTAGCTGACTACATGGCAATTTAAAGCAGATCAGAGGAAGGTGAACATGTTTGTCTCTTCTGTTCTGATTCATGTGGGAGACTGTCTCAGCAAACAGTGATTATTATTTCACTGGAAAGGCTTTTAATATAGTAAATTCCACTTAGTGACAATCTAATGTGTCTCTTTGAAATAGCAGACTGTACAGAAACCTGCTGGGAATATCGATAGCATGGCACCAAATTAGAAGTGTATGCAGTAGTCTGTCAGCTACATTTCAGCTAACTGACATAAAGAAATGCAGAGCAACCCAAACTCTTTAAAACTGGTTTCTGTGTTCTGTTGGGATCCTCAGGTTGCCCTTAACCAGTTGAGGCTGTAACTAGGGATCATATTTTCTTCTAGGAATAGGAAAAATATTGAGCTTGTTAAAATGTTGCTTTAAATATTGTTTTATCTTCCTGGGATATGGCTCAATTTATTATTGTCTGAGGCTGTAATTACAAATTAGAAATCTTTGTTTTTAAATGCATGATTCTGACTCCCTCTTAGTCTCTGCTTTTTCTGTCACTCCAAATGCTTTGATAATCATACCTGGACAGTATAGAAAGCAATTATATTTTCATATAGTTCAGTTAAGACCAATTCAACAAAAATATTCACAATGTATTTTATTGAACAGTTTCAAGTTTGTATGATGACAGTTTCAAGTTGGTATGATGACAGCTTCATTTTCAGACCTTTCATGGATTCTGTGATTTGGAATGTGCTTTATAAATTATAGCATTTTATTAAGGACTTCTATCCTAGTCATGTGTCTTGAAATCAAGACAATTGAATAAATTTAGTTATAACGGCAATAACTGACATTTCAAGTACTCCTTTTCAATTTTTGAGGGAAGAGCCTCAGTTTGAAGAGTGCAAATCATCCAAATAATAAAACTATTTAAAGCCATTTACATTGTGACTGCATTATTTTTAGGAACTAAACTGAAACGAAACCTGATCAATGATGCATTAAATAGCTTGGCCTATATATATAAACAAACCCCTCCAGGAGTGGTACTTACACATTAACAATGTGTTGTAAATGGGGATTACAGGAAGAAAATATTCTAGCTTTAAGTGGCTTACTCATTTTCATGTATCAACAAAGAATTTCAGACAATGATAATTTAAATAATTTGGTTGTAATGGTCTGTTTTCTCTCAATTTTATTCCATTCTCCTACCTAGAACCTTTAGTTACCTCCTTAAATAATGCCTTCATTCCACTGTTACTGTCATGGCTTGAAGTACTGAGTCATGGCTGAAGAGAAGCCAGACTGATGCTGGAATTTATTTGGTCTGTGAAAAATGAGGATTTAGGCAGTGATGTAGTAATTATAGCATCTCCTCGAGCTTTTGAATAGCTGCGGACAGACATGTTTTATACTGCCTGGAAGGCAGGCGGGCACTTCATCAGGGCTTGCTCTTGGAGCATTGCAACTAAGGATTGACTAATGCTTCATTTTTCTCAGGTGCTTTTTCTCCAACTTGGCATTGTATGCATGGAAGTGAGATCAGTCTGGTTGGATCAATATCCTCAGTGCTGAAGTACTTTGCGCTTATTTTATGTTAATAACAGTGCAGTGTTATAATAATAGCAGTGATTAACCTTGTGTTTACTGTGCTCTTCTCTCGTAATGGCTATGGCACTCCAGCAGTCTCAGTAAGGAGGGGAGACAGAGACACTCAAACCAATTGATAAAATTTTTCCTTTTGACTTTCTCTAGTTTTGATGTGTGTGAAATGCTTGCTCCCATTTTGTTAAATGCTCTAGTCTTAAGCCTTGAGCTCTTTCTGTATCTCTTCCTCTTCGTCCTTCTCCCTTTTGTAAAAGGGAGGAAACCTTATGCTACAAAGGCTACAAGTTTTATATATTCCCTGAAAAAACAGATTTTTTTTGGTGAGGTGTCTTTTATTCTGTAGTTTTTCTGAGCGTCAAAGAAATTAAAATCTCTACTCTGAAAAAGGTGTTGTATCCCAAATACTCTTAGTTTGTACTCCAGGGAGCTTCTAATGCTCAGTCCCAATACAAATTGCACCTATTAGTTTGCTATTTTGCCAAATTACTGCAGTTATAAATAATCTGTCTTTCAGCAATCTCATGGGACTTCAAAACCCAAACAGAAAAAAACCCGGTTAGTTTTTTTCCTAAAAAAATTATTTTCCTGTTGAAGAAGAACATAAAAGTAAATGTAATCAAAGATGATACACGGTTCAGTTTTGGATTATTTGAATGACAGGCATGAGAGAGCTTTCCCCACCTCAAACACTTCAATTTTAAATTGTGAAACAATGCTCTGGAGCATTTTTCAAGCTTATGACTGTCTCCAGTAGGGGTAAAATGTAGCTGGTGACAGTTATAAATAATGCAGGCTGTATTAATGCTCTGTACTGTGGTGTGAATTTTGCTATAAGGAAGGTGAAACTCAGCTTTGGCAGGGGGGTAATTTTGAATGAAATGTTCAAGAAAGCCATAATTTTAAAAATACTATATACCTGACATTATTATTGTCTAAACATAAAGATTCAGCACTGACAATTGTAAGTTGATATAAAATCTCATTTAGGGAAGAGTCAGTGCTTGTGACAGATCCCTGGTCAATATTTTAGAGTCATTTCTGTGTGCTCAGAGCAGCTGCTGTGATTGCAATTCACACAGCCGTGGTTTTCTTCTCCCAAACAACAGCAATAGAAGAAAGGTGGGTGCTCACAGCAGGTAGCAATTAGCAGAGTGGCTCTGAGCCAGCCTAACTTAAATCCAATACTTTTCTGTGCCCAACTGCAGCACTGAGCTCTCCTTCAGTAATTTTCCTTGCTTTCCAGATTTCATCAATACCACCTTACAGCACCAAGGCCAATTCCTTCACTTGTACCCTACTGGTCTGACTGTCATCTTCCATATAACTCTTTTTCTGGCTGCGACCTATTCTCACCAGTTTGTGACCGCCACACTAAAAGCTGTATTTTGGGAGAGTGAGGATCAAGAAGGAAGGACATTTTGAGGAACAAATAGCAATTAAAATAAACATATTTACAAAATTGACTAATCTACTAACAGATACACATTCAAATGATATAAAAAATATTTTCTTAATTTATTTTTAGGTGTGACTGTGCTTCAAGGCAGACAGAGCTTTGAAGTGCACATGCCTAGACAGTCTTCTGAATGAGGTGCCCAGAATGCCCAGAAGGCTTTAAACCTTCTAAAATGTTTTATTATTATTACACTCAAAGATCGAACGCTTAAAACAAAAAATCTGAAAAGCCCAGTGCAGGTGGAGCATGAGTGGGAGCTTATATGGAGTTCTTCAGTCTTTGCAGGCGAGTCTACAGACTAAAGCTTTGTATTGTCTAGATCAATAAATTTTGACACAAGCCAACCTGGCTTGGTTCCCATTAGTCCCTGGGAAGTTCTACCCTGAGCAGCTCTTTCTTCCCTGTTCCTGTATTTCTGCTTGGGCCTTTGCCTCTTTGCCCTGCCCCCACATCACTGGGCTTCTCCCCTGTCTGCCCTTTTCCCCAGAATGCTCCAACAGGTGTCTATCCAAGTGATGTCTCTTAGATCTCAGTACTTTCAGTTGATGCTTCTGATATTTTCTAGGAATTTTTAGCATTTGTGTCTTAGCTGATAGTGAAACTCAACTTAAGGGAGCATTGGGGAAATAGTAAGCTTTGTGTACTGATTTCACATCAGCTGAAAAACTAAGGGAAAATTTATAGCATAAAACTTCAAGTTGCTGGGTTCAGAGCATGTTTAACTTATATTTGCAATTAAGCCAGGGGTTATTTTCATGGAACTGCTATTGAGTAATTGATGGCTCTTTCATGAGAGCTAAGATGACAGCATGGGTGCTCTATAAATCACTAAAATTAATGTTTGTATTTCATTATTATAATAGCACTGCTCTTGATTAAATCATCTGGGCTCTGCTGTCACTCCCAGAAAGCCAAGAGAAATCTTGGTGCTGGTCTTGGTGAGGCTGTCAGCACCGCTTTCACAGAATACAACCTGGCTGCTCTCAAGGGGTTTGCAGTTCTTACAATGGAAAAAGTCCTTTCAACATAAATCAATATCCCAAAGCTGTAGAAAGCCTGTAGCAAGGCAAATAAATAGTTGCACTATTGCCATTTTCTGCAATCACTGAAGTGCTATAAACATTAGCAGCTTCAGAAATGAATGAGATAATAAGTGGCTCAGTTAATGTAGTTATCTAATTAGATTGGGTATGAAAACATGCTTTAATCTCCCTAATTATCTACCTACTGGAAAACGAACAGTTAATAAAATGGAAGTTTTCTATTTTCAGGAGGAATGCCAATATAAGACCCACCTTTCCTGCAAAAATCCTTCTTGGGAAAGCAACTACTCATAGCTGTGTGGGTGGGGAACAAACTTAGTATTCAAAGGGCAAGTTATGCAGACTGGGATAATACCATTTGCATGAAAGTATGGATGTTCATGCTGGATTAAGTGATCTTGGAGTGGGTTTTGTTTGATTTTGCCCTGAGTTTCTGACATTTTCAGGACTTTATCCTTGTTATATGTGGCAGTTCAATTTAACATAAGTTAGTATCTCAGGAAAAAAGAAAAGCATTAATGTTAGCCCTGCTCTAACAAGAAATTGAGCTAGACCTATAGAACTTCCTTCCCAAAAACTTTTTCTAGAACAAAAAAGTATAGGCTTCCAAAGGTTTTTCTGGCCAGAATTTAATAGGAATTAAAGATTATTAAGACTTCCATTTTGTAGGTAGGTATTCAAATCTTCTGCAGTTTTGATTTTTTTCAAGACCTATAGAATGCCAAAATATCAGCTGTCAAGGTATCTCCTCAGTGCAGAAAGGCATCTACTGAGCCTGGAGAACTGATGAAAGCACATATCTGTGCCTGTGAGGTACCGAGTAACAATCAGAACAGGGAAATACAGACTCGCTGTCAATCCAGCACTTTATCTAATAGCAAATTCATGTAGAAATCTTTTCTATTGCACATTTAAAATACTCTTCTTTTAATCATCCAAACACAACTGAAAGTGATTTAGGAGTTCTATACACTGCCACAGTCATCCTGAATGCTTTTTACTGGTTGCATCGCATCCTTATTCCCTGCTCTTTAGGAGATACAGAGCACTTCTTAATTCCCTATAGTTAGTCAAAATCTTGCATAAAGTAGACTGAAATTAACACACACAAGTTGTATGGGTAGTAAACCATTTATTAAGTCTCATGACAACAACAAAACACATTTATTTATGGGGGGGAAAGCTGTAATTTCTTTCTCTGAATTAAAACCTCTCCTCTCCCTTCCTCTTCTCTCAGTTTTCTTTCTCTCATCTTACTGGAAAAAAAATCTCTTTTCCATGAGAGAAAAATATTTAGAAATCACTGTACAAAGCATCAGCACTTCTAATCTTCTCTGGTTGTTTTGACATTAGTAATGAAGTCCTGACAGCATCTAGTTAGGCCACAAACATGTCTTCTACTATGTTTGGTGAGGGAATGAATGACAGTTTTGAGAGGAGCCTTTCCCTTGATGTTTATATTGGAACTCTGGGCTTTAATGTGATGGGAGACAAAAGTATTCCTGAAGGCACCTGGATGCTCAGCATGCTCTTCATTGGCTCTTCTGAAAGTATGTTTCTACTGAAACAGTAACAGCAACAACAATAATAATAAGAGCTGTCTGCCCTCCGTGGAGGGATGATGCCCTGGGAATCTCCGCTCAGGGTGGCACATCCTGGCTGCCAGTTTTATTGCAGGAAACCAGGAAATGCTATCAAGATCTGGGACAGATGGGATGGCAAGGAGGAAGGCAGGTGGGCTGGGAGCCAGAACAGTTCGGTCATTAGAGTTGACTAAACTGACTTGCCCTTGAAAAAGTTTGCTGGATTGGCATTTTTTGATGGAAAATTTTTGTCTGTGTCTGTTGAGGAACAGCACCACTTTTGAACAATGGGCACCTTCCCTGCTAGGCTGGATTTGTCACCTCACTTTCTGTGCTTCTTGGGTTGGGCTGCAGGACAAGGGCAGGTTGCATCAATGGAGCAGCACTGTGGGGTCTGACATGAGCTTCTAAGCAAAGGGCACCTGGTACCCTCTGCTGTGACCTTGGGAATCCAGTCCAGAAGACTGAGGTAGTCACAGCATTTTCTGACTATAAAATCTACAACTTTGCGCACTCAGTTCTTAGCTAGACTAAAGACAGACTAGTTGAGCACATATTTTCTATTTTCATACTGAAAATGCTTGAATTATATGAGCAGATTTTAAATAATAATAAAAAAAATTGCTGCAATGTAGCAGTATCCTGTGAGATTTCTGCAGCTTGCATGCTGAAAGGTCCCTAAAAACACCCATCTTTTTTGTTTTGCAGATACTCAAGAGGAATAGGATCTATTGTTCCTCTCTGTGGCACTGACCCATTAAAGAAGCCACCTCTTGCCCCCCAGGTGGGGGCACTTATTTCCTGTTTCTCAGAAAATTGTCTTTATTTATTTGCGTATTTGTATATTTCTTTTTGACAGATCTAGTTATAGCAGCTGTCTTGCTTCCTTTGCCTTGCTTTTTAAGCATGGAATTTTGATTACACCCTTGTCTTCTCTGAAGTATGAAAAGCCATTTACAGTATTGTTGACATGTCAGTTATAATGCCTTTCCTTCTGCTCTTCAGAGACTCTACCAAAGGGGATTGTATTTGAGGGAGATCAAGATTTTCTGATGATCATTTTTAATATAGGCAGATGAACAGAATTTTTAAATCAGCTTTTATGTTTGACCTCAGGGGGAAAAAGAACAATCTATACCATGATGGTTGAATATGATCAATCTTCATATACTTTCTTGTTGATTTTGTCTCTCTCTCCTTAATTTAATAAGATCTCTGTGTGTTTATGTGAGGAAACTTACTGTCTAAATACTGGTTTCTGCAAGTTTTCCAATGCAAATTATTTTTTGTGTCATGGTGTCCTTCACCTTAGATGATTATGCAAGTTTTTCTAATTGAAAAATGGGTTATTAACCAGACAAAAATATTTTTCTATTTTTTTTCAACGTTTGGCAGTGCTTACTAACTGATAGTACCAAAAGCTAGGTAGGAAATAAGAGGTAAAAACTTCACTTGGACAAAGCAGGAGAAGGCTAGGATGTCTTAGGAGAGTCTCCTTTGCACATTTCTCAATCCTTATGCAATGAAGAGCACAACAGGCTGTACAGCCTTGCCATGCCAAAGGGCGCTGCTCATCCATATGGGCGCAGGCAGCAGACACAGTGTGTAGCAGTGACGTTGGATTGACTGCCCGTGCACAGATCACCTGTGCCACACATTCACAGCAGGTTCCTGGGCCAGCTTCCATTCTGGGAGTATGCAAATGGCTGAGTTTGGACATGAGATGCAACTCTGACATTTATACTTTTTTGGAAACCTTTTCCCTAATACAGTTTTTATGCTCTGGTCCATCTGAGGTTTGATTTATAACTTAGTCATGACTTAATCACTGAACAGGAAATCTGCAGTATTTGCTTTAACATATGGTGTGACTGCCACAGACACTGAAGTAACAGAAAAGGAAATTTTCTAGATTAAATAGTAAAATAGAAAACCTTGGACAGTACTTGGGTTAGTACAAGTACTGTTACAGTAGATGAGGCATTTTCTGTCTTTCAAATAGTAAGAAAAGTCAGATGAACAGTGATTGTCAGTAGACAATTCTCTGCTTGTTTTACTCCAAAAGATTGATTTTATTCTGATGGATCAAAGAAAAAATCCAATGTCTTCACAGTAACAGCTAATAGAAAACAAGGAAGGAAAAGAAAATAAAATTGCCAAACTCTATGTCCCTTTGGGATCAAAGATCATTGAGTCATACAAAGAGACGTTGAAGTAGCAGAATGTAGAAGTTCTCTAGAGGAAAAATAAAGCCACACAGATTCATTTTCCTCCCTCTGACAAGGTCAACACAGACATTCTCTTCTGCTGCTTCTGTGTAATTTCTCTGTGAGAGCTGTTTGGTCAGGTTCAGGGAAACAAAGCAGCATTAACAGCAGTGCAGTGAAAATATTTTCGCTTATGGAAATATACATTTTTCATGAGTAAATGTAATGTAAATTTGCACAGTGGAATGATACCTTTTGCAATTGAATGTGGGTACTGTGTTGCTTTCCATGCAACAACGCCTCTTACAGAGCTTGTGTTAATTGCTCTGTGAACATGAGGCCTATAAAGCAATGGGTGCTGCATTCTTTCTTTTTCACTGTGACGTGTTTTCATGTGGCCATGCAGCTCTAGTCTCCTCCCTGGGCTACAGCTGTGAGAGCTTCAGAGTCAGCCATGTTTCTACCGGATCTTAGCACGGAGAGAGGGCTTTGGTTGGGTGGTGGTGGGAAGGCAACCTGCCAGCTCCCTTGCGGCCACGTGCCGAGGGTGAGCAGTGTGGGGAGAGCAGGCTGTGCTCCAGCAGGGCAGTTGGGCAGCAGGTCATTTAATTTTGGTCTGTCCATTCCGGCAGGCCTACACCTTCATACCTTTAAAGGTTACCTTGGTCTGGTTTTCCATATGTTTCATTTTAATCAAACTTGGCTTTGTAGATTGGAAACCTTTGGTGCCTTTTGAAGTGGTGAAGCAGTTCTGCCCTGAGATTCTGGCCAAGTTAGATCTTGTAACATGTGGCAGTCAGAGGAGGAGAATATATATCCTAATACGTCCAGCAATTTAGAAACTCACTCTTGAAAAAGAAAGGACATGGAAGAAAAGCTGCCTCTGGTAAAATGCCCAAACTACCAAAAGATCTGATGCCTTTCTAACTTTGTTGTTCTGGTGTATGCTGGTGGGAGGATTTAGGACAGCGTATTGTTTCAGCTCAGAAAAATAGGTAGTAGCACAATGCAAGAGATCTCAGATGGAAAAAATAATGGAAACAGAGCTTTGGGATATGTCATTTTCTATTTTGTAAGTTAAATATGTCTAACCACTGTAACTGAGAGAGTCAGTGAGCACAGACTGTCAGATTACAGAAATCCTCCTGTAATCCTCCTATCCTGGGTAAAACAAGCAGGCCCAGCATGCTGTTTCCCCTCCTAAAAGTAGATTCCTCACTTCCTTCTTGGGCTTCATAAACATGCAAGGATATGAATTGAAACAGAAACAGCAGTCTCTGCAGAAAATATACTACTTTTCTCGAGCTATCGCTATGATCCTCAGGGCATTGTCAGTGTCACGGGATTTGGGTTTATGCTGAGATTACTTGGCTCCTTTGTTTTCATGTTCTCATTCCATTTCATGAGAAATTCAAATTTCTTTCAAAATAGTTATTTTCACAGCTCTGTGTTTTTAAATCAGAACTGATAAGCCAAAGAACTGTTGGGGATAATGTTGACATCAGATTCACCATATATTTCAATTTTACCTCTGTGCACTCACATTCTAAACTTGCAGCCTTCCTTTCTGGATAATACACATTAACTTCTATGTTCTTCTGATTAATACCAAAGATATATTTATTTCCTTCATATCAGAATTGTTTTGACTAATTATGTTGTGCATGCACACATATTTAACCTCTTAGTATGGCATGAAAAGGCATGTCAATTACTTTTTCTAAGTACCTACTTTGTTTTGCTTGAGTGTAGAGCCTTTAGCTTTGCTTTGCATTTGAATAAATGTTATAAAAGTGGGAAGAATGTTGATGACATTGAACTCTTTAGCTCCAGGGTTTGACACTCTAAATCTGGTTAAAATCTAAACTCTTAAATGTTTCTTTATCTGTACTGACTAAAAAAAATAGTAGTGTGGGCTGAAATTCTAAATGCTCCCTGAAATGCAGCAGCGCAGTGATTTGCTTGCTTTTAGCCGTGATCCCTGGCTGTTTAACTAAATTCATTTTTGTTTCTTCTATAGCATTTTTCAGGCTAGTGATTGAGAACCTTTTGGAGAAACTGTGTAACCCAGCAGGAGGTTATTCAGATCCTATCTTTACTACTAGTTTTTTAAGTCCTATGGTTACAGTTGCTGACAGGCTTGGGGAAGGCTGGTAGCTGCTTTGTAGTTTTTCTTTCCTGCAAGACCCGCAGTGTCAAGCACCACATGCCTCTATCCTAATCACAGGGGCGTGCTGCTGCAGAGCTGTTCTTATCATGTTTTCCTCCCAAGCCTCCATTCTAATAAGGAAAGTGCCAAGTGCCAGATTTCTCTATTGTAAACTAATGGCTTCTGATTTGACAAGCAGAGATGAAAGTCAAATATTTTGTAGGCAGCCAGGGAGCTCTATACCCTGCTTGTTTGACATCAGTGAGGCGTTTTGCTGATGGCATTTCTGCATGTTAACTAGTCTAAAGTGCAAAGGTTTGGTGAAAATCTACAGAAACGTTTGTTTCTTTAGAACTGGGTCTTGGGCTAGTCATGGGAGTGCTTGGCCCATATGGGAAGTGGAAATGGTGCTCAACCCTGGAGGAGTGCTCTGAGCTCTTTGGGTGCGAGTGTTGTGATCAATACAAGTACCAGCATTGCTCCCATTGGAGCAGCACAGAAGGAATACTCTTGTACAAAATGTATTGAGACTTGATCAGCACGTTTCTGACTGCTAAGTAATAACTTGGTGGTCTTTTGTGGTATCAGTCCTTTCTGATTATCAGTCAGGTGGATTGAATTTCCTAGGTAAAACTGGGCAGTTTTAAACTAACAAAATAGACTTTAGAGTGGTGAAATCCACATTATTAATTCTGCAAACTGTAGAAGGCGGATATGCAGTACACTTTCACAGAATACAGCTTAGAATACAAGCACTTCAAATGCATTTTTCATATTATTGTGTGATTTTTTTTTTTTTAAATGAGAGCTGTTGACATCACATCAGCCTCTGGTGTTTTGTGGCAACAAATATGAAGAAAATTGTAATAAACCAAGTCCCTATAAAAATTGAAAGTGCTAGCAGAATTTAATTACTGGCAGAGGGCAGCAAAAAGAAAACTGACTGTCAGATGAATAGCTCCCCTAAAGGTTTTAATTCTTAATTATAGATTAAAGAAAGCCTTTGCTGAGTTGCCTAAGATCAATATGAAATGCAGATCATTCATCCACACTACAGTGCACTAGTGGCATAGTTATAAATATTCAAAAAGAAAATGGCAGTAATATAAAGCCCTATTTTCTGAGAACAATAGTTCCAACCTCTGACACTTGTATGTACTGTGGTATACTGCAGACTATTCAGAAACAGTGGCCATGTTCCAAAGGTCTAGAAATGCGCAAGAGTAGAAATATGTAATTAATGATTGTGTATATTCATCATGACGGAATTTTCCCCAAAGGTTCCCTCTGGTGTATTTTTGCCCGGCAGGTGAGGAGCTGCATCGTTACATAATGACGTTTCCAGAATGCAGCGCCTGGCACAGCCTGGGGAGTGCAGCTCACTTCAGTGACACAGAGATTTTGTCTGAACTGTGGCATTTTATTTCTTTGCTCAATTTTTGCTCAGATATAGCTGCTAAATTCCTGACCTTTATCTACTCTGAGACTGCTATTCTGAATTTATTAAGTTAACAATTAATGTATTGAAATATGATGTTTAACAAAGCTAACAGTCATGCTATTCTGTATGAAAGAATGAAATCAGATTGAATTTTAATTTAATGAGCTTTTGATCCTTTTGTGTTCTGAATAATGCTGAGACAGGTACAATCATTTTAGTTTCATACTTAAATAAGAGTATTAGGTTGCTTTTTTTTAGATACCCTTCCTTTAACACGTGAGGTAGGGTTATCTCCATTGACAATTTTCTGAGATAAACCATCTGTAACCACGGGAGACACCCGGTGAGCTACTGCGTGGCTGTTGTGAGCTCTGCCTGCACTGTCTTTGTGAAGATTTGCTCTTAACTGCTGGGGCTGCAAGCTAGCTCACTTTGCTGTTCACAGGTTCACAGAGGTGCTGACATGATAGCTTTTGTTTTATGAAAGCCAAGAGGATGTAAAGTTATCCTGATGGGAATGAGGAACACGTAGTGCTGGTGCCTTTTGCTGCAAATGTCAAAGGTAATAAAGGGGCCTTCACTGAGCCTGGTTGTGGAGGTATCTAATTCACTGCATAATTGATTAGTAGCAATTACATTTATAAACCAAATTAACAAGACTATACCAATGTTCTTTAAGTTACCCGTAATTCTGTCAGCACTGCTGGCTAATGCCATGGAAATACTATCTCTTTTTTCCTGTTTATATGTCAGAATGCAATGTCAGAGACAGAAATAAACTCACAACTGAGGCAGACTGTACCTTTTCATAGCGTTTCAGAAAGAAACCTATCACCTGTGTAAAACTGAAGAGGAAAAGTACTTTCTGGCAAAGAAGTCCTTGAGTGACACTGTCTTAAAATATGAAAAGTTCTTATGTGCTGATGTTGGGGCGTGGAGTGGATGGTACTGTCTTCAGCTTGTGGAGCTGGCAGGGACAACAGGACACACAATCCCACGAGTAGCATGCCCAGAGCAGCTGAGGTTACTGGCAGGTAATGAGACCTCTCAGGTGCTCCTTTCTCGGGACCCTACCTCCCACAAATCTCTTATTAAAGACGGAAGCTACTAGAAAGCCATGAAAGATAACAGCTCTGTGCCTTTCCATGTGGCAGTCCTTGGAGAAGCATTGAGTAATGTTCATGTTTTACTTTGCAGCAACTTCAGTTGTCAAAAATGTGAAAAGTTCTTTGCACTCACTACCAGCACAAACAACTGTGGAGAGTGGGGACTTGCTCTGCAAATGTTGTTTAAGTCAGCTGTTTAGACAGGTTTCTTGGTTTCTCTGTAGCTGTTAATATTCTCGAGAGAATGCCAGAATTGCACATTTTTCAACAACGGGAATAAAAAGCTTTTCACAATAACTCTGGCTTAGCAGCCATACATTGTTTATGAGCTCTTTCCCACTTGCCTGCAGTAAGCAGAAGGAAGTGTCTGGGCTGTTATGATTCTGCCTGCACTGTTCTTCACTTGATGCTCCTGTCTAGAAGCACCAAATGCAGGGGGCTGTGGGACTTATTTACACCAGAGACAAAGTTGCAAGAAATCCCAATATTATTTCAGCACTGGATGTCATAGAAAAACATTGTTTGAGGTTATTGTTGCAGAGGAAGAAGTCAAGTTAGAAAGTGAAAACTAAGATGCAAACAGTGGATGCAGCTGGCAAGAAGCATCTGGCTGTCAGCCAAAGCATCAGAGTGCAATAGATACAGAGTGACATTTCAAGGTGAACAAGTTAGTATGGCTCTAGCATTAGATAGCTCCAAAGTCTGCATTCAAGAAGGAGCATTACAAAAATTATATAAGAATTTTTCTTTGTGACTCTTTGTAGCTGTATACATCTGAGCAAACAGTGAGTCAATGAGAACACTTTAATGTGTGGCTGTAGAGAGACTCCTGAGTAGTGCTCTGCAACCATTATCTCTGTGGGTGTGTGTGTTTCCCAAGCTCCTGGGAGGGCTGGGACCCCTGCCATGTACATGCTGTCCTCCCTGAGTTCACTTCTTTTGGTCAAAGGGCCTGGCCAAGCTCTCTGGTATTAAGATAACTGTGACACAGAGCCATTTGCTGCTAAGCAGTGGTACTGCTAACTCCAGTACCCCTATGGCCGGCCTTTCTCTTTGCTGGGGCTTGTATTTTGTATGCATACCATTGGACAATATAAATTATCCCAAATATTTTTGAAATTAATGTACTGTATCAATATTTTAAAGAACTCTGACGTTTTTGAATGTCATTGTGAGAGGAGGCATAGGAGGCAGGAGTTAGAAGAGGTTTGGGCTGTCTGCCCATTTTGGTCACTGATGTGCTGTATGAGTGACCTTGGCCAGCCTAGTACGACCGCCTCAAGCTCAGAGCCTTTCTTATGCTGGGAGTAGCTCTGATGACTACAAAGCAGATTTCTCATGCTGTGAGATACTGTTCAAGGCTGTAGAGTACGATCTTTAATATTTTTACTTTACTTTTGTCTGTAAATCCTTTATTTCCTTTACAGAAGTGCTAGAGATTAGCTGAACATCTCATAAGGGAAAGGGCTCTTGCTATAGCAAAGTGGTTATTGCTATGTGGAGAAGGTGACTTCGAGATCTCAGCAGAAGTGTTTCAGTAGAGTGTTTTGCATCAAATCTAAGCAACTCAAATTTCACTGTCTGCACATTAAAATCTTACCGTGAAATCCAGCAGCATGTGGGGATTATTCAGGCCTTGTCTGTGGTGGGGTCAAAGGATAAAGTAGAATTTCGTGGTATTTCCTGGAGTTCTCTTTCTTTTGCAGAATTCTGTGTCACAAGTATTATTTTCATTAAATTTAGTATTAAAATCCAAACAAAACCACAAGTCTGATAAATATAATTATGTCCAAGCTTGCATGTATTTTTGTTGTAGGGTGGGAGAGTTTGGAGTTTTGATTCTAAAGCTCTCTGTACAGTAGCAAGGCCTGCCACTGTACATGGATTTTGAAAGCAACTGTATGAAGGAGACTGGAAGGATGGATGGAGGAAATACGAATCTCAAAGCAACAGGAAGGCATAAGGCTTGAAGAAAAAGCAAAGGAAAAAACATTGCTCTGTAACAACCATATTTGCAGTTCACATCCAGAACTTCTCTTTATGCCTTCCTGCTCTAGGAATTAAACTTCACAGACTTCAGAGTCTTTGTTTTCTTTATGGCTTCTTTGCCCAGCAATTTGGAGTCCTGTTTCTCTGGACTGAACCATTAGGGGTAAATTGAACCCATTTCTTTAATGGAAATCATTTGAGTGTGACTGAGAGCACCTTCTGGTTTTGCTGGTACTCCATGGTCCATAGTTTAGGAAGAAATCAGACCACGTTATGCATCAAGAGACACTGGGGCCTTTCCAGTAGTGAGATGGGTACAGAACAGTAAAGTTTCTTTTTGATCTAGAAGTCAGGGTATACAAGTCTGAACTACAAAAAGCAGAGATACTCTCAAGGAAAATGTGGTAGGGACTTTATGCAAGGAACAGGAAGATATTTCAAAGCCATTGGGGAATTTAAGCTGTTGGGCAGTAATTGCAAAAATTGGAGTTGAGCCAGTATGCAAGGACTGGTGCCCCTGACTTTTACAAATGGGTCTATGAAATCTTAATGATGAGAAAATGCCAAGGACTCAAGCTTTACTCCTCAGGCACAATGTCATCTCTTGATGTATTCCAGGAGATCTTGTTGGGTTATTTGCTCCCTCGATAAAAGGAACATTTCAATGAATCACTAGCATTAACCCATCTAACACCTCTGGTTTTGTGGAAGGTTCCCATGCGGATTATTTCACTACTATCAGATTTGAAATCAGAAACTGAGAAACAATTGTACAGTAAACATATGTGAATTTAAAAGCCTTGCAAAAAAGAAATATAGTAGTTGCCTTCATTACAAAGTATCCTTAAATCAATTTTGCAGAAAGTTTAAATCCTTCCAGGTGTTCTCTAGAGTGAATGTGGATCAGTAAATGGTCATCCTGCTATATTTGTTGATCAGCTGAGGTGGAAAGTCAAATCTGAATTTCTTGTTGTATCTTCAACCAATAGACTTGCTGTGCAGTCTTATTGAAAAAAGGCCATCATCCATTAGTCTGCATGGTTCTAGGGGAAAACTTGTTCTCTGAAGAGTGCTGGAACCAATTTTAAAAGAATTTGAAATTGTGTAGGTTTTAACTTAAATCAGAGGTTTGAAGACATAAAATTAAACTGCAGAACATCTCAAACATTTGTTGTAACTTTTGTCAAGATTAAACTGTCACTGCAGAGCTTTAAAATAAAATATTATAGATCTTATTTTCTGTAATCATTTTTTTTCCCCAAAGCAGCATGGCAAATATGGTAATTTCATCATGTGTTCACCCTGCAGAGCACTTATAAATTTAAACAAATGTAATAGAGGTTAGGATGTGTCTGCTGTCACTTGAACTGCTCAGTACATACTGACAAAAATCAGGACAATTTTATAGGAAAATTCTGATCTATCACCTCCTCACAGACTATGGCCATGATATAAATGGAAAAAGTATAATGTTGTATTTGATCAATTGTGACCTACAACAGGAGCCTTGCCTGATGTATTGGTAATATTCAACCTTTTTTCACTTATGGACCACTTATATTTTTTTGTATCCGTTAAATTTGCTTTCTTGAATTGCAAATTTAAACTTACTGATAATAGGCTTTCTTCTCTTAGTTACATACTGCAGACCTTTAACAAATACCGCAGAGACCCTGCCAAGAGTCCCCAGACCACAAGACTAAACCCTCAGGTTCACACACAAACCTCTGCTGGGTGGACTGAAATGTTTTACAGCTGTTTGTGTGAGTGTGTCCTGCATTAACGGAGTCATAAAAGAGCAAGGGAATAGGTGAGTAAAGCTTCACTCAACTTTTTCAGGCTAAACCTGTAAGCTTGCTCATTCTCACCTCAGTTCTCTCCACCCAGTATCACCTACTGCGCTTGTTTCTGCCTGCTGCTACCACAGACTGTTCCAAACATGTTAAGTGGTTTAAGATCAATATTTCCTTCATGCCTCAAATGTTGAACAAGCTTTCCACTAAAACAGATGACTGTGTGTAGAGTAGTTTTATAGTAGGGATATGTTTTGATGCTTAAATTGGCAAAAGTTACCCTCCATAGCTCTGTGAATAAATAGTTGCAAATAACTTTTGCAAACAACTTCTTTGTTTTTAAGCTCTTATTCAAGAATATCGTATTGTTACATTTTATTGTGCCAAAGTCAGAAAAGTCAGGTAGTGTTTGCAGTGGAAAATGCAGGTTTATTTCAAGGTTTTATATATATTATATTTTTAAAGCAGTGCACTTGTAATTTTAAGATTTGGCTTCCAGGTCTTTTTCTCAGTCAAGATCCTCTAGCAAGAGTTGGAGGGATAGTGATTTTCACTAATTTCTCTGTGCACTTCAGGTCCAATGCACTCATATGTTGAAATTTAAAGTGTTTTTTCTTAGGAAACAAAGTAAAGAACATTTTAAACAAATCAGCAGACACTAATAATCACTATGAATAGAAAACAAAACTGTGCAGGTGAGTCTATAATTTCTTTCTGGCCATACAAAACAGGGTCAGAAAGACAGGCTATAAAGACTGCAAAAGGGTGGAAAAAGAAAAAATAGAGGGGAGCTCTATGAGGTTGTTTATGATAGATAGATATAAATAAGCTATAATTTAGAAACTGCATGGGGAGAACTAGTTCTTGATTAACAAAAGGAAGATGTACAATTTAACTGAAAAATTTCACTGAGATTTTTTGCATTTGAAAAATAGAAGAGTATAAAGGAGAGAAGAGAGTATCTCCAAAAACTACTGACAAAATTGTCATTTGGCTCCCCTGTGAGGGAACACTGGCAAGAATGTGAGACAAAAAGGTCAGAGAAATAATAATTGGAAATGGCTATTTATAGCCACTACTGCATACCTCCTAGGTGTTTCAGCATATGCAAATGCAAACGAAACCTGGAGAAGTTAATGCAAGTAAGAAAGGTCAAGGAAGTAGTAACTGCTAAATGGAGTTAATTGGACCTTTGTGGAATTGTTAGAGTGGGAAAACCATTTTGTAGGTGGAAAAAAGTAGCTGTAGGAAACATAAAAAAATATTCAGATAAATACATTACTATACTTGTAATAATATTTTTTTATCTCTTCCATGAAAATATTTAGGATATGTTGGAGGAAAGTGTTGCAGTCCATATCCTGTTTGCAGAGCAGAACTCCTGAAAACTCTGCTCCCAGTGGAGGTTGTTAATGAAAATATGGAGGTGAAAATGACTGTAGAAATCTCAGGTTTATGCTCTGGGCTAAGGGAATGAAACCTAAAATGATTATTAATGAAAGATCTTCATTGAAAGCATACCTAGATCTTATACATTAGAGAGCAAAGCAAAGCCAACTTTCAGTTGTTCTCATAAGAAAGTTGATTTACAAATACCAGGAAATCTTGGGCGAAGATGCTGAGACCTGCAGAGATCCAGTCCAGCCCCTCTGCAGGAAAGGCTGCTGCCCTTGGCTGGTGTTCAGCCACTTGGCAGAGCAATTACCTTGACCAGGGGTGTGAGCTACTGGAGGTTCTGAACTTGGAGAGGTTGTCTGGGCACGCTTGAAACAGGTCATCTTTCTTTGTTACTGTGGTGATTCCACACTGTTGGCCATTGCTCAGAGTCACTGAACTTTATAACAGCGTTGCTTTGCTGAGCTTTTCTGACTAATGAGCTTGTCTGTCTGGGGGAGGTACCACACTCGTTGCTATTCATTGCAACACAAAGCTTACTGAAGCTCTCCCTCCCTGCCCGCCTCCGGGGATAGCGCTGACTGTGGCACTCTTAAAAGCAGAATTGAAGTCCTCACACAGAACTTTTTTGTGAGAGCTGTGAGTGCCATGAAACTTTCATTGTCAGGTATTGTTTGAAAGGAATAGTACCGTACCCATCATTGCACACTTTTGGTATCCTAACTACCTGCAAGCAATTTGGGTCAAACACCTGGTGTTTGAGTTTACCCTTTTCCATTGATCTCTTAGAGTTTAAGAATGGTAAAAAGAGCTGAACTGGAAAATATCACTAAAACTTAGGGATAGCAGTTGAGGACATTTAATCTTTTCATGACGATTAGTAATTGCAGGGGAGCCACTTCTGCCCAGCAGCCAACTGGTCATAATTGCAGCAGATTCTGCATATTTGAATACGTATGTTTTTTTCATGATGGTTTTTTCAGATGTATTTTTTTGCCTCTGTAAGTCATGGGAGGATAACAGATTAGTTTATATCTTCATTATCAGTGTTTAACTGACTGAACAAAAAAAAATTATGAATAGCGTTTCAGTTATGCTTTAAAGATTTTCAGGGTCATAATCTTATCTTTTTTTTTTTTTTTTATGTGGATTAATTTAAGTAATGCAAGAATTTTCAGTCTGCGCAGTACTACATGCAAAAAACCTCTTTTATAGACTTAGCTAATCTATAAATTCAAATGTCCTTCCTTGAATTTTATTCTGCTTTATTCTACTGGTGGGAGGGTGTTATGCATTTTATAAGTGAAAGAACCAGCCTGTGAGTTGTCTGTTGGTATCACAAGAATTTATTTTTAATATATCCCAAATAACTCCCCTGTAACTTTACTGAATTCTCTTTTTAATAGAGTTTGATTTATTAAAAAAGACAAGGCTAAAGTGATAAAATCCTTGGAGCAAATTCATGTTATTTTAATTAATTGGCTTCAAGGGAGTTAGATTAGCAGGTGAAATAGTATAAGGCACTTTTTATTTCATCCATGCTGCTGCCATTAGCTTCCAGTTCTGGAGACAGTAAACAAACCTTCAGTTAAACATATAACTGAAAGTATTTATCTGGTTTGTCTGGAATTTCCAGATTACCCTTGATTCTCTTTCCAGCTTCCTAGTTCAGGAACCTTGTGCCAATAACCAGTGAACCAGAATTTTCTGCTGCAAGAAATGCTACCAACTGGTTGACTCATCAAAACCAATTCAGGGTAATTTCTGGGGTATTTTTGCTGTGATTTATAAATATGGACATGGATTTTTACACACATCTTGGTGTTTGACTGCCTGGAATCATCAATAAAAATCATGAGAACCACAGCTCATGTGAGAGAAATTTATGATTCTGTATGCATATACTTTTTGGAACTTTTTCTTCAATAGTAAAACTCAGCAAGTCTAAGTAGTGTGACAAAATAAGGTGGGAAATACAGCAAGGGCAGACTGTGAAATGTGCTGCTTTATTCAGAGTTTCTTGTTAAGGGTGCAGTACTGCTGAAACAGATTTATTTAGGTTTAGATTTTCGAGTTTTATTGTCATGTCATCTACAAAAAGCAGCTCTTTCTGAAGCTCTGATTTTGAAAAGGTTTTGCTTACGGTACTTTGCAAATTTTCCCTTGAACTGGCTTTTATTTCTCTGTTGAAAATGATGGGAAAAAAATTGTTCCCATTGTGGAAATGGTTTTAAGAAACATAGTACTAAAATGAAATATAAATCAAGCTGCATCTGATGAACCAGTGAATGTCTGGGACATTTGTTGATGCTGGAATGTTTAGGAGGAAAACTGAAGTTCATGTGGGAGCCTTTAAGACTAGCTGAGGTCTCTGAAGTACAGAAAGGGAACTAAGGTGCTGGAGGACACACAGAAGGCTGCAATGGTTTCCTATTTATATTTTTAATTTATATGGGTTGAGATATACAAATCTGAATGTCTTCTGGTGAATTAATTAAATATGAGAATTGCTTCATAACTAAGTGGCAGAAATGTCCCAAGGGGAAGACTAAATATTGAACTATGTGGTGTTTCCCAAAGCGTCTTGCAGAGGCTCATAAGACCTAATGAGGGCACGGGGAAGTGTGATTGCAAGCAGCTGAGAAATTTGTCCTCTCCATTTATAATAATTTTGATTATTTTGAGTGTATAATTTGCACTATGAAAATGTTGAAATATGGTCTATGAACTATACAGACGGTGTCTAAACAGCAAAGCTGCTTCTTTTGCAAAACTACTTAGTATCATTGCTTATACACTTATAAAGGAAAATGTTTTTGGTGTCACGTTAGCTGTGTTGAACACAGACACAGTTTATGGTTTTGTTTGTTTTCTGCTCCAGGGAGATTTCTGTCCTTAATGTTATACTTGATGCTCCTCAAAATTACTTTTTCTGGCTGATGACCTCTGTCCTTATAAGTGTTTTTTTTGGTAGAGCAGTGTCAGATGCTTTCCAGAGATTCTAGTACTTCTCTGTTGTAATTCATTGTTATATTTACCACTTCTCTAGTGAAGAGGAAAAAAAGCAGGTCATAATCTTTCTTCAGTATCTGCCTTTTAATCTTCCTGATGTATTTCAACTTCATATTTTGTTACTTTAGTGTTTCCAATATGTTACTTGCTAACAGTTTTGGTCTCTCAGGTGGCCATCTCACCATTTATTATGGTTATTCTAAAGCGCCAATAGTGACCTGCATTCTTGATCTATTGCTGAACTTATTTATACCATATAAATAATTTTGATCAATGTAACTCTGTCATAAAAATCTTGATGCACTGAATAACATTTAAAAATCTTTCTCTCTCTGAAAGGCATTGAAACAAAGGCAGGAACGGCCATAATTTGCTCTTTTTTAGTGTCAGTATTTTGGAACTAAAACATTGGAGACCTATTGAAATATCAATAGATAACAAAACAAATGGAAAACTATCCAATAATTGAAAAGTCTTTTCACTCTCATTCATCGGAACATGATACCTGATGTAGTTAAAAGGAGAAATTGATGTTCCTACCAGTAGCTGGACATAAAGTTATGTATTTTCTTCTCCTGTTCTAGCCTCTAAACAAGAAAAAAACCAACAGCAGGAAAAAGGCTTTTTCCTGTACGGGTTAAATAAATAAACAAAATGATTTGTCATTGAAGATGTTCTGATTATGGCAATGCTTGAACATTTAAAGTACAAAAGACAAGGCTATAGCTTTTCTGTCTTCAAAAAGGTCAGATTAAAGGCAAAGCAATTTGTGGAATGAGTGTTGCTGTTAATATTTTTATTTCAGGGTAGACCTCCACAAGGTAAGAAATTGAAAGACAGAGAAAGAGAACAAACCTAATAGCTGCATTAAACAAAAGGGCATATTCATGGTGCATGGTGGTACTGTAATAGACAGTGTGCTGGGATATCTTTCTCTTTTTGAAAAAAAAAAAAAAAAANNAAAAAAAAAAAAAAAAGAAAAAAAAAGAAAGAAAATAGCATTAAAACCTTTTTTTTAAATGCTGTTTTCCCCATTGTGAAATCCAAGTTTCTCCATTGTTGTGTGCCTGACAGCATTGCAGTAGAAAGGTATGTTGTCTCATTTAGCAAAGTAGCTTAATTAATGTAATTCTGTTTAGGTGAGAGGTCTGCCAATTATCAATATTGAAAACATAATATATTTTATTTCTTTGTATATGAAAGCAATCAAATATGCATTAGTTTGTGAGTCCCATAACTCCACTATGAGCAAAGACAGCAGAAAAGGGCCATCACGCATTTGAAGTAAGACAAAATTTTTAACAACTTACAGCACAATTTGAAAACTACTTTTTTCCCCTTTAAAGAAAATTCTCCAGGAAGAAATCACCTCTGCCCTATTCCTGCTTTTTTTATTGCTGCAGTGTTAAAATGTAGTGTTAAAGTAATATGAATAATTTACAGATGAGGTCTCCTGGCTGGGCCTGGGACTCAGAGGAACAAACACCTTCCTTTGGGATGCACTGGTGCTCAAGGGCAAAAGCATCACTTGTGGCTCTTTTGCGAGAACACGGCGTGTGGGTGGTGATGGTCCACCCAGCCCAGGGTTTGCTCTTCAGCAGCAATAGCAGGAGATGTGGTTTAAGGAGACATCAATGAACTTGTTAACATGGAGAGAGAACCAAACCCAACAAGGCTGAGAGAATAATGGATATTATGAAATGTAATTCTTGTCAAAACTGATTTAGGAAAAGCAGACAATAATTGAGATAAATGACTATGCTCCACTGCACCTCTTCCTTCCTCCCTTCCAACCCCCCAGCACTACAGGGACATATGAATGTGCTTTTGCTTTTTTTAGTGTTGGCTCTTTATCAAGGTTATCATTACTTGACTTTCTGATACTGTGTTGTAAAGCTCTAGTCAAATGCATTGATGTTGTGTCTGGAACAGAAGGCATGACTTCCAGGGCTTCTCTGAGATACATGCACCAACCGGCAAAAAGCAGTACTGTGCACTTCAATAAAGGCAACCATTTGAGAGGTCTGGAGTTCACGTGATTATAATGAGAAACAAACTTCATCAGGCAGCAACCAGAGGCTCCCCATAGAAAATGGGAATGCTGGGAAAATTTGTATTGAAGTGGGTTTGTATTTTACATAGGATCTCTTTCCATGTCAAATCATTAATGTTATGTTGGCTTAGAAATGCCTGAGCAAGCCCAGGACATTGTAACTGCTGGCATGTGAGGATCCCCTGGTTACAGATGCCAGTTTATGCTGCTGTGTGTGAAGACAGGTGGGACTGAGCTTCCCTTTATGCTCATTTCCTGGAGTGGGATGCCCTTGGCAGAGATAGTCAGTGTAACAGGGTTGTGGTTTAACCCCAGCCAGCAACCAAACCCCAAGCAACAGTTTTCTTCCCCTGGAGGTGGCTCTGAGATGGGTCTGCTAGCATGCACCTGTTCAGAAATTCTGAGCATTTTTTTGAGTACATAAGAAACCCAAAAGTGTCTGGTAGAAACACAGATAAATTTCAGAAGAGAAACTTTTTAGAATCTTCTTCAAGGCAAAGTTTGTAGAGATTTATCTACCAAAATGGCCTAATTTAAAGAAAATTCAATTGACTTCTCAACAATGCCAGATTTGGGCTCTGGCTTAGCAATGCTACTGTGAGTAACTTCCATAGTGCCAGCTACTAAAGTGTGTTTTAAGAACCAGAGCCTTGGAATTTGAAGTCCATTGTTTAAATGCAGGAATAACCCAGAAAAGCAGCAGGTTAATTTTGATATATAGTACTGTCAGGATACAGAGAGAAACTATCTGTTACTATTTCTCAGCATTCTGAAGAAGCTGAGTCAGTGCTGGAAGGAAATGCATGTTTGTAGCTGAGAAATGGCCCTTGCAGCTGGGCTCCTTTGAATGTGGGTTCTCCCCTCTCCCCTTAGCTGCAGTGTCGATCTGTGATTTCTCCAGCTCGGGGAGCGACCAAAGACAAAGCCTGGTGGCTGTGCTGTGTCTTTTTGGCCCCAGAGATGTGTCCTTTGCTGGCCATGCACTCCTGCTCTGTAACTCCTGCTGTACAGCCCAGCTTGGATCCTTCCTGTGGTACTGGGGCTGGGAGCACGGACCCATCCAGCAGTGCCATGAGTGCTTGTGAGCTTTGTGTTGGCCACCAGCAAATTGCACCTTTTCCCCAGCTTGTTATCCAGAGAGGGGCTTGTTCTTTAGGCCTCGAGACCATACCTGGTTTAAATCTACCTTATTGCTACATCAGTTTGGCAGCAAACTTTATTTACAATTCATAATTACCTTACAGCCTCATTACAGCAGACACCTGGTACTTGCTGTTACATTTAAGGTTGCAAAACAGTTTCCATAGCAACAGCTGTCTCTGCACACCATAATTTTGTAGAGCATTTCCCTATTGGCTAAAAAAACTCCACAATTCCTTTCTGTCCAAGGTTTAATTTTCCCATCAATCAATTCTAAATTAATTTGAGGTGAAATAATACATTTCTTGTTCGAAAAAAGAAATAAACTCAACCCATTTTCTTCTGGGAAAAGCTATTGCAAAAATAGACAGGCTGAAGTCTATTACTTTTGCTTAGACTGAGAAAAGAAGTTTGGTTTTAATTTAGTTTTAATGTAAGTGGGATAATATCATGGTTGTATGAGGCAGTGATTTTCTTTGACCATATAGTTTTACCGTCTGTCCTTGACTTGTTTGGCAGCCTTAAATACTTAAACATTTTAAAAAAGTAACAGCTATCTATCCAAAAGATTAACTTTTTTGTGTGACACATACGTACTTTGAATAATAGATGTCCAAACAGTAAAAATGACCCAGTGTGTTCAGGCTGCATCCCTTTCACTCTGCGTGCACGCATTGTTAGAATCAGTCAAAGCTAAAGCCATGCTGGAAGATTTGGAGCCTCTTGCTTTGAATTTATCCATTCTGACGTGTTAGACACAGGATTTGCTGCTTTAAATGTTTTTAACTTAAATTTAGCAAACTGATTTTCTTCAGACTTAGCTGACTCCTGAGGAAACCTACAAAGCAAATCTAATTTGAAGAAAAATACCATGTTAGTTCGAAAGTTGCTTGCATTTAACAAAATACATTGTAAACTGACATAATCTTATTATTATTGTTGTTTCAGATCTCATTATATCCATGTTCAACCATTGTTTCTTAACTTTATAATTTGTGAATTTCCTTGGTTTCTCAAGCTTTATTTACATTCTTTGGGTTGTGTTTTTGGAATATTTTGCACAGTCTATTTTGTTCAATTTGGTAGATTTTAATCAGTATAAATCCCATCTAAAGCATTTGAAAGATTTAAATCATGAACATATATAAAGACCCGAATCTGGGGGATAGCAAAATGTATCAGGAGTCAAGATACATTTTTGTTCCTTTTAACAGTACATATACTATTAATATAAATCTAGAAAGGCACGGTCAGCACTCATAGTTATTGACAATTTCTTCTGCATCCCCTTTGTGTCCACAGCAGCCGCAGCAGAATTTCAGACCTTCCATTACACTTTCTGCTTGCCAGCATGACCCCAAATGCCCTCTTATCCAACAGAAGGAGTCTTTTTTTCTTTAAAAAATGAAGTGCAGGTTAATTGCGTATTTACATCTTGAGAGATCAGAAGAAAATAATAATGTTATGTTAAAATGGTATTTATTCGTCATGTACATAAGTTACAATAATTTTCAGTAATCTGAAGATATCTGTTTTATTGATGTCATGTAATAACTTCTTATTCAGGCTAAATATGTTTGCATCAGTTTTTATGCTACTATGCTTTTTGTGTGAGGGAATAATTTGATGGAAATTACTTAATTATACGTACAAAATTAAAAGCATTAAATAGTGCAAAAAGTCTGACTACGAAAGCTGGTAACGTTAATATACGTGATGATATGTTTTTCATTTAGCAATAACATGATTATCATTGCAATTTCAACGTATTCAAAATAAGAGGCTGCAGAACTTGGGCTGCAAGTCTGAGATGGATTCAGTGTTTTTGAAAGCTGTTAAAATAATGCTAAAGATTTCTGGAAGGAAGTATATTTTCCAACATACTTGTGGTTGGGGAATAAATTCTGCTTGTAAGAGCACCAAAACACATATTTAATTTAAAAAATACAAGGGGTCTAAGTCTTATTTGAACAAATATCTCATCAGTCTTTCATTGTCATATGCTATTGGTATTAATGAATGGTGTATTTTGGACAGTTACATTGCACTGGAAATACCTACTTTTCACATTAACGTTAAAGAATATATTTTCTAAAGTGTCAGAGATACTTAGTTCTATTGAAATTCAATTCTTTTCACAGTTTTGAACCATACCCCCTTAAATTGGTAGTTCAGCAGCAGATTAGCACAAAGGCACATTTACATTCACGCTTTCACCCTTCTTTGCATCCTCATCCATCAAGTTCAGACCCTCTGAGTTTTTGTTATAGTTTTATTGAAATGTTAATGTATAATGTGAGAGTGCCAAAAGCTCAAATATGTGAAAGGAAATAAATCACTGGCACCTAAAATATTATTCTGAGAAACTGAAAAGAGGACATGGATCTTTTGCTGCTTCTGTGCAGATGCTGACTTGTAGAAGCTGATGCTATTACTTAGCATCTGCTGAATGTGTCTGTTTCTTGAGCCTGGTGGGTTATTATTTTTCCATTATAGCTGTGTTCCTGGGTTTTCTGTGATAGTAACATAGTTTTTGCAAACTGACACCGCAAATTATGTGGCAGTATTAAACTATCTTTACTCTTGGTGTTTGAATAAGAGAAGGAGGTCAATAAAACAGATGAAAGTTGTCATTTATGGGGACAGTTCCAGCCAGAAAGGCAAAATGATGTGTGTTGCATATTCAACCACAGGCAGAGTGTTCCCAAGAAAATGAATATTCAGGGCGGCTTTATTAATGAGACAGGATATCAAGTGAAATAGAAAAAGAACACATTTGTCCTGAAAAAGAAGTAATTTCCTGGGTGTGTAGGCAGCTTCTGCAATTTTCTTTGTTTTCATTACCACATTTTGTGCAGTGCATTTCGAAACACTTTTTGTAAGATGATATCTCTTGGAATGATTGTCGCCTAATGTTTGCAGCTTGACATTAGTGTTTGATGTCTGAGGTTGCTTCAGAAAGTTTAAAAACTAAGAAATAGACTCTTTTCAATCCTCCACATGAAAGCTTTTTGTTTAAGTCAAGTAGCTCAGAGAAGTCCAGGTGGACTGCACGGGCAGGTCTGTGTTTATCAAACTGCTGGGCAGTTTTTGAAATGAGAACAGACTTTTTACAGGACCAGCTTGCTAGGAAAATATCAATTCTATTTTGACTGCTGACTGGTACTGATGATATTTGAATCTCTATTGCCCACACTAGGTTATCTGTTCCAGGCCTTGCAGAAAGCTGACCAGTTTCTAATTCCCCAGCCACCACTTTTACTGCTTGCAACACTGCAATAACACTGGGAACATTTTGTACTTGAGGTTTCCTTAGATTTTTGGGCTTGTAAAAAATTGACAGTAGTTCAGAGAGCTTAGCTAATTTTCTGTTCCTGTTAAACTGTTAAATTTTTCCAGATGTTGTCATATATCTTCTTTCATTTACAGGCCACACAATTCTACTTTGTTCACAGATGGGTATGTTTTAGTTCTGTTTCAAATGTAGCACAAAACGTTTAGAATCATGTATTAATTTTATGAATTGCTATTTATACTACCTGTATAAAGCACCTGGCATATGCCTTGCTTACAAGTCCTTTTTTTTTCTGAATTTGTTTTTAAGAGCATGTTCTTGATGTTTGTGACCCCACTGCCTATTTGATTGATTCCTTCAGTGTCTGTTATCAGCCACCAGCATTATAAATATTGTAATGGGGGTATGAACATTTTGCTTTATGACTTTTTTTTAATGCTAGTACATTTTATTGATAATTAATAACTTTGATTAATAACGATTGATGATTAATAACTGCCATTCTCTTTTGTATTTTTTTTTCAAATCTGCTGCATTGCTGGCATCCAGTAGGATTTTTTCCATTGTTTTCAATTTGAAATGTAGTATCTTTGGCAGGGATGTTTTTAATATTATACATACACAGGAAGTGAAAGAAGGAAAAGATTTTTGGAGATGGATACTTTATGATTCTTGCTGGCTTTCTTTTTTTAGTATCTTTTTTTTTTATTTCAGAAAAAAGAAGTTACAAAGTACATTGGATTAAGTAAATATTGCATTAAATGAAAATAATACAAAGAAATACAACCCCAAAAAGAAACAACTTCTCTATTAAAAGAAATCTCTGAAAAATGAGCTGTTTATATAAGAGAGGTTTAATTCAGGAGAAAAGAGTAAAGTCAAGGGTTTTCTTTATTTTTAAGTTTCAACTTCCCAACTAAGCACAGAAGTCATGCAAATGAGGGAAAGCTGAAGCAGTTGAATAATTTGAAAGTGAAACATTATGTCTCATCTTGGAATCAGGAGGGAATTTAAAGAACTATTTGATATAGATTCTCTTTCAAGTTTATTAAATAGGGTCGTTCAGTTTGTGAACTTGCACTGCAAAAAGTTCTAGCTGATGTTAAAACTACTTGCTCTATTTAAGGCATTGTGCTTCAGCTTGGAGGCGTTTAAGGCAGTACCACCTGACTGGGAGCTGCCCAGGATGGATTTATTACATGGATTGTTGTCTTGTGTTTCGAGATCTGTGGAGAGCAGGACTTGCTAATGATACATCTTAACTCAGATCGAAAAGAAATATTTAATAATACTTTTACCAGAAACATCAGATGAAGTTGTACAAAAAGCAGATGTAGTTAAAATTACATTCTGTGCTATCAGCAAGCTTTCATTGCATGTGTGTGGCCCATATTGCAGTGCCAGGCACTTATCAATGTGAGGAACAAAAGCAATCTATTATTCAGCCTGGAAACTCAGCTTGTTGTTCCCAACATTAACCTACTCTTCTGGAAAACAGCTTGGTCTTCCTGAGCTGACAGTTGTATATGGACTGGTGTGCGTGAAAGCAACTAATGGACCCATTTTCTGTACATTTATTTAATTATTCCTTTTGGTCTTACGTCTCTAAAATATACGTGGCCGTAGCTAAACTCGCTTACGGTTTAGCTGTGCACCATGTAAAGAAAGGTACTTGGCTTGTCTTGGCAAGTCACTCTGTGTAAACCTTCCATGTCTGTAGTCCTCTCTGTGCCAGAATGTCTGTCCTCATGTTCTGCCCCATACTCCCTTTCTGTTACCTCTTTCTAGGACTGAAATTGTGTTCTCTGGATTTTAGCACTGGTCATTCTCCTCTCTGCTGTTCTCACGGGAAATACATTGAAATCCTCATGGTAAGTTTCATATTTGCATTTTTTTTTTCACCTTTTAGGAGAAAATTTTCTGGTCCTAGTGATTTTTCCACCCTTTTTATAATTTGTTTCCTCTTTCTGTGCATTAATTCTGATGCAATTTCTCGTTGTCTTCCTTTTCAAAGAATTGACCTTTATAGGAACCCTCCATATGGTCAGTGCAATGAAAAGCAACATGGATAATGCACTTAGTTTCTCTACTCAGAGTTCATCCAGCTTGCTGGCTTTGGTTTCAAAGGCCACTAGACCCACATCTAATAGTATAAAATGCCTCAGGCTCAATTAATACAAAGCAAATGAAATATCTAGTTATAAAATACGTGGTGGCAGCCGTCTTCTGGTAATGAATTATACCCTAGGAGAAGCTATGAATAGTCCTGGAAAAAGAAAAATGTAACTGTTTGTGACTAAAATGCCCTCTATCTTCACTCTTAAAGTATGTAAATCTGGATACTTGGTTCTTCTGGTTGTTTCTTTTTTTTTCATTTCCCTGATTTTGGAAACAAATCACATGCAAACTATCAATTACTAAGTTGCATAAAGGTTTACAGCATGACAGAAACACTGCTTGCTCTGCTACTGCAAATAGCAGCTTCCGTATTTCAGTGCTGAGAGTTTCAATTTCAAAATACATTCAGAAATACTGAAAGGAAAATAATCCCGTTTGTTAGAAACTCTCCAAATGTAATATTTCTGAATAACTTCATGCAATTCAGAAATAGAATGACATGTTTGTGGTAGGCTCAGAACAAGAATTTTTTTTTTAACATAGTTTGTTATGGCTCATAGTTTGTGTTTGGTCTCTTTGTTTGGAGTAGATATTATCTCTGAGAAATAAGAGCATAAGGAATGCCATCTGGCCTGTGAAAATCAGCCATTGAAATTATTACAGTATCAAAGAAAACAACCTACTGACCTTTAGCAGTGTAATGAATATCATTGATATCACTTCAAATAGGGTGGCAAACCGAAGGGTTGGTTAGAGCAAGAAAATTCTCCCTGTGAGAGGAACAAAACTCCTGTTTCATTAATGGCTCCTGGACTTCATCCAATGCAACAATCCTAGCAATGCAAAACTGGTACTGAGTTACCATCCCAGCCTCCCCCGTGATGGAAATGTGTGCCTACAGCTGCAAATGTAAAGCCTCCCACAGATTTTCAGTGATCAGTTCCTTAGATAGCTGGTGTTTCTCCTGGCACTTAAAGAACCCTGTATTCTTCTCTGGAGATAACAAAATATTGACTGTGACAGCAATACGTATACCACAAGCTGTACAAAATGAATTTGTGTCACATCACCTGAGAGAGGTGATACAGAGCCTGATAGCCATACTGAGCATTTCCAGCTATGGGAAAGCTTTTCTGCTCCGTTGTGAACAAGGAATGCCTGGATGGTTTGGAAGTGATTAGAAAATAATTATCATTTTACAGTGCAAGGCTTTTAACAGCCTGGTGAATACATGTCTGCCTCCCTCAGAAAATGGGTGACAATCTTTAACCAAAGAGAACAATGCTATTCTGCTCATCCTATCTGGGTGATGCATTTGTGCCCAGGAAAGTGTGTTACTGAATTCTCTGCCATTTACCCTAGTGACAGTCATTTCAGCTGTACATACATACAGAAAATATGGGAAGTAAACAAAACTGTTCTCACTCATTAATTTAACACTGGACTCAGGGAAATGAGTGAAGATCCTGTTCTTAAGTGTGACCTCAATTTTTAGGTTGCCTGTACTTTACAGCTATCTAATATTAGACATTTGGGTTTTCTGGATTCAAGAGGATTTAACACCTGTATTTTCTACCAATTACTACTGAAAGTAAACTCTAGATTTGTCTTGAAAAAGAATCCCTCTGAAAATCAAGTAATGAAATTTGAGACTTTTTTGAAATATGACCTTTAATTTCCTGCATTTCAACGTCCCCATCTGTGCAGTGGCCATCCCAGCTGAATGTTGAAGAGGCTTGTCAGCTTAGTTATAAACTGGAAGTCATTAATACTGTTCTCAGATTGCACTATAAAAACTCAAAGACTAAAAGTCCATGGTAATTCCATTTCCCCCATGGAGCTCTTGCTGCTCTGTCAAGGGAAAGACTGAATTTCTGTTGCCCTTCACTGGACTTGCCTCTAAATCTCACAGCTATTGGGTGCTATGCACAAACTCAATCTCCATGGCAGTTAAGTGCCACTGGCAACTGTGTAATAGTCAGCACAACCTTAAGGGATCTGTACTGTCTACTAAAGGATCCAGTGGAAATGATGGATATCTGCTCATGCTGCCCTTCTCCACCCTTTCACGCCCAGCCATCGGCATGTGTGCAGAAAGCAAGGACTATGTGTTAGCAGAGTGGCCTCCATCAATTACACAGAATGGGGGCTCTCTGTTGACAGCTTTTCTAAGCCCATATTTGTCCCCCACGAAATGGTTGTGATGTCAGTCACGCAGCATCTACTGTATGTCCAAAAATGTCCCACTGTGAACTTGCTGGGCTGGCTGTTAAACACATTGAGCTCTTCTAATTGGAATACTTGCATTGAACAGTAAATTCCTGGGTCCATATTTACCTTTGCAGTGTCTAATTAACTCTATGTGAGCTTGGTCATTCAGGCCTCAGGTTTGTAGGAGCTACCAACCAGTTCCTTAATTCTCTGTTAATTGCAGGGATTTCTCATTTTAAAAGTTACCTTTTGTGTGTTGAAATTTAAATAACTTGAACCTCAAATGGCCTTTGGATTTTACATCATTTTCTCCCTGAGTTTTGATGAAGCAGTGAGCCCGCATAAAAGGTAACATTGTTTAGCCGACCAGCCTCTGCAGGCCTGTTTTTGAATAAAACGTTCTCTTTCTTCAGCAGTTGAAAGTTTGTGGAGATTTTGATGATACAAATGAAAGGCACCTTGTCTGTGCACCAGAGCAGCTCACAATGCTTTGCTGGAAACTGCAGACTGAGGCAGATTGTTGTGAAATACTGGACAGCTTCCAATGCATTTCCTTCAAGTGCACCTGTGCTGCAGGTAGAGTGACCCATTCTTTGCCACCTGTTACAAGGAGTTAATTAATATAAAACTACATTTATGGAAGATTAGGTTTTTGCACTCTTGTTTCATCAGTCTCAGGTCTCTCAAAAGTATTGCTTTCTTGGTAATGTATCTACTCAAACTCACAATAATATAGTTTTTCGTCATTAATAGTTTCTGATTGACAGGTTTGAATTTCTTGTGGCACAAATAGCCTGAATTTCAGATTTCTGAACTTTACAAGCTATGCTAGGAAACTGCATGGAGAAAAAATTCCACTTCTAAGATAGGACTAGAGACAGAGGAGATAAAACAAATCTATTTGATTCTTTTTCTAAGTGACGTCCTGACTATTTTATTTATTTTACTTTTTCTATTTGAAAACAGATTATAATATTTGGATAAATAAAACAACAACAACAAAAAAATCAGTAGAAGTAGCTGTCTTCTTTTTATTACCTGTTTAACTCATGATGTTATTGCCTGGAAAATCAGCAGTAACAGAGCAATGTCAAGGACAGTTTTACACACATTTACCCTCTTATGTACAGTGTCAAGTACATTTCTGTTTGGTATATTGATTCCTTGGATTTACACAAGAAAATCCTCCCCCCCCCCATATGTCTGTAGGTGACTGTGATTGTTCTTCCATTATCAATATCTAAGCATTGTTTATTAATTTCTGGCTAAATTTCATGGACCTATCACTGTTGAGAACAGATGTGCTGCAACTGGGATACAAATGGAAAGATTATATACTTGATCCTGCTTATTCATATTGGTGTAAATGAGCTCCAGTGGGGTGGTGGAGTTGAACCCGCCAAGTCTGACTATAATTGGTGATACAAACCAGATAAGTAGAGACATGGTAATTGGAGATGTGAAAACCTCTCTAGCAGAGGGACACATTTAAGTGGTTGTGCCTTTGGCCTCTCAGTAAGGAAACTGCTTGTGGAAAGAAGACAGTATTTTAATAACATCAGATATCATAAAAACAAAAAAAGCCATTTTTCCATCATGGAATAGAATGTTATAATTCATATTCTGGAGAAAACAAAGCTGAATTTTAGATTCATGTTGGGATCAAAGTCTAAAACCATCTATTTCCATCTTAAAGCCCAATTAGGTACATAACCAGAGTAGCAGCAAACCTACTGATATTACAGCAGTTACTCATTTTTTGTATTTCCAGAATTTCAGAGTTATTTGAGAGACAATAAAATGCAAAAAGAGAGGCACTACATGTCACCCCAGGTCATAATGGCAGTGCCAGTTAGGAAAAACAGACAGATTTTTTAAATATTGCATTTTATAGGCAGTTGAAAATGCTTCCGAACAGCTTCACTCATGAATAAAATTATCTTCTTTAGTAAGCTGTGGGCCTCCAGAAAGCAATGAGAACAGCATGATTGTTCTGCAAATGCATTTCTAGGCAAAGTATAGCGATGTATTCACACAGTATTTCAGTAACACAGGAAGAGATACAATGGAGTAGCACAAGAAGACTGCTCTGATTTGCTTGTTGATCTCTTCTTCCCCCATGTAAGATGTGAATGAATAAAACAATTCAGCATGTTTTAAGGATTACTTCTGATTTGAATGATCAAAAAAAGTTTTTAATTTTTATTTTAAATTTAGGATTATAGTTCAAAGTTCAAGTTTATAAAAAAGGTAATGATGGATTGGTGTTTATTCTGTCTGCGATTATCAGTGTGTAGCAAGTTCATTCTGAGCTTAGGCAGGAAATTTGGGCAGTGAAATCTCCATGGAGCTTTGCATTTTGTGAGTAGAAAAAGCCCCCAAACAAAAGCAAGTATAGAGTAAGCGCCTCCTCATGAAAGAAATCTCTCCTGAGATCTCTGTTACCAAGTAAGGTGGCAAAAGGATGACATCAGTTGCAACACAAGTACTTACTGAAGAAATGTTACAAATGATAGAACCTATAGAACAGGACCTTTAGCTTAGAGTGCCAGTCAAGCTTGTCTAATGGCAGTAAAAATGGGAGAATGAAGGCCTGAATTGAAAGGATGCTTCAGCAAAACAATTGCAGTATCGATTACTTTAGGTGAAACAGGTTCTATAGGGGGATTAAGAGCCAAAAGAGCGAATACTTGCAGGCTATTTTGATGCTCGAGAGATGTATTTTCTTCTTCTTTTACACATCTTTCTTAGTCACAAAAGACATTTTCTTGATTTTTTTCTTCTTTTCTAGTTGGAATGAATCTCTAAATATTTACATGAAAGATACATTTATATGTCAGAGGAAAGGTAGTCTGAAGCCTCTTTACACAAGATTCATTTGCAGTAGTAAGATAAATCTTGTCTCTGTTTTGCAGACAAAATTAACTGAATTGTTTGCCTAGAACATTCAAGTCTGGAAAAACCTGAAAGATTTTTCTTTATAATTAGTGTGCTGACTGTGGTGTATCTGTTGCAGTATGAATAATTTATATAGATCTGGAGTCCTGCTCTATGTTTCATTGTCTTCTGGGCAAAGACAATAATTGTACAAATAGACAAACCAGTCAGATGGTTAAAAATCTGGTTTTTTCGTGGTTAAATCACTCTGGATGATGTTCAAGTCCAAGTTATGGCCCTTGATTCCACTGCCTTGATTCAAAGCTTGCACTTCATCTGTGTAGCCTCATTGCCTTGAGATTTTGCTGTAAAATTATAACGGAAAGGTGCTGGAGACCCAATGTGGGTACCGATTGTATGTGACAGCAGGGTGGAACTGGGCTTTCACTCTATGTGGCTCTAGGTCTGGGAGCCAGTAAGAATTAAAACTAACTACTCTTATCTCCAGCAATGTTGTGGAATTCACTGAATATCTAAAGGCAGTTACATTCAATTTATAGTTTTGGATTCCAAGTTTTTCTTTTAACTTCTTTTTATTTTTCTTTCCCATAAAAGTGATGTTATTGGGACAAAAAACAAACAAACAATCAAACAAACAAAAAAACCAAAAACAAACCCAAAAAACCCCTCACATTTTCAAATGAGAATAGTTAAGAAGGTCCTTCAAAGCAGAGCAGTGTCTTGCACACCTGCAAAACATTGTGCATGCAGAGGTTTCTCTGCTCATGACAACTCATGGGTTAGTCCAGCCCTGGAGCTGCATGGCACTTCCAAATGGGATAATTCAAAATTGCATCACCAGTCTCATCATACTCGCACTCACTGCTTTTGGGAAACCACATGTTTTGCACATTATACAGCACAAAAACCTAGAGGTTGTGGAGGGAAGGCAGGTCAAGTCACAGGCTGACCCACACGGATTTTCCACTTTGAAGATGCATAGAGGCACTGAGATCTCAAATGAAACCCTCAAACTCGGTGCAATCCATCCCAGGATGGCAATGCGTCTGGCTGTGCTGGTTTATGGGGCACTGTGCCACAAGTGCATTCTTTTGAAGTAAATAGTCTTTTCTACTGAAACTACTAAATAAGTATAAAATGGCATCATTCAGTGTATGAAGAACAGTTAAGGGAGCGGATCTTCATTCATACAACTTTGATTTTTAAATCATTATATATAAAGCTCATGAATCTTTACCAAACTGCTTCATTCGCTGAAATCCAGAATTGATTTTTTTTCACATGAGGCTTGTGTTGAACAGATCAATGTTTAAGCATGTCTGAAAGCACGGGTCATGAATCACTTATTTTACTACAAACTCTTGGGATTTCAGTAGTGGGTTTTTAAAGCCTGTAGGACTAATGTTACATAAGGGGTATATCTACTTACTATGCTGTAAAGTATTTTTCTCTAGTAATATCTATGTGTGCAACTAGGAGAGGTGTTACTTGTTCTATTATTTTGTTTTGGCTCAAGACATTTACTGGCTTTTATTAAAATGAAAAACACTGGAAAAATACATAAAACTTAATATTTTATATGGCTTTTTTTTTTTTTAGTTGTTATGAGTATTATGTAAAGTCCTATATGAAATTCAGCATTTATCTTGTGTTTTTTTTAATCAGTTACTTAGTTACTTAATTCTTATTCCATTCACTCCTAAATATCTTGCTTGGAGTCAAAGCTTTACTATATTAGATGCTATGGAAATGTGAAGGAAGAGGACAATCTGTTTTTACCATCTGCTACTTAGTCTTATGAATATGACTTATATGGCTCACTTTACGCAGCATATACAGTTCCCGTCATTGTAAAAATAGTGTTTGCTATGAATTAACTACACACATGGAAGCCCTTGCTTAAAGTCTCAGGGTTACAGGTTCTGCTTGAATGGTTCTTGGAAAGAGACTGCTCTCTGTGTAAGACTGTTTCAAGTGAGTTTGTGTCTGTAAGGAAGAGCTGCAGGTTAAAACATATTCTGGGAAGGAGCAAAAGAAAATGACAATTACATCTCTAAGAATATAGACTAGCTTCATGTACAGCTGATCAGTTTGTTTCTCTTCTGAGAAATAAGCTATAAAGAACAGACTGTATAAGATAGCTCTACCACAGAATTTCCTACTCCATAGTGGTTGGCTTCCCATGGGTGTTGTGGTGCACGGGCTCTCCATGCAGCTTTGCCATTGACTCAGTAAGCAAACTTCATTTGCTTGCAGTTGTGTTTCAAGGTGTTAATAATGCGTAACTTTGCTTTTTCTGGTGTGTAAATTGAGATGGTGGTATCTTAATTTCATGTCAGTGAGCAGATTTAGAGAATTTTGCATAATTGCAAAAGATGCAAGTTGCCCATGCTCTGGAATTGGAGAAGGTTTCCTTGTTTTGAGATTCATCTGTATTCACAAATTACAGATTATACTTAACTTTGTTTTGTGCGAGACTTGTAACTCTCCAACTGATACAATTTTCTAGGATTGTCTTCTTTCATTTGATAGGTTGTTTTAATTTATCCACACTCCTAATAAAACAGTTTTACTTTCTAATAGAGCTCAGGTTACATAGAAAATCTTTAAACAATATGGATATCAAAATTTAATTATGCAAATAATTCAAGTACTCCACTGAGACCTTAGGAGAGTCAAAATCAATTAACCAGTAACAAATGAAACATCATAGTTCTTATTGTGTTTGGTTTTTGTTTGGGAAAATAATTTTTGAATGAAAATGGCAATTATTTAATATTTAGTTTTAATTTCCATAGAAATATAATGTACCCAACTAGGAACTTGCAGGCTGTGAATAAGAAAAATGAACTATGAACTTTACTAGTCTGAAAACTCAATGCCGTACATATTCATGAGGCTTTATGCTTGTCACTGATGGTTAACATTGCCCATGTAATTCACTTCCTACCTCTCTCTATGAGTCTCCAAAGTCAAATCCCTTGTGATTTGCTCTGTGGGATATAGGGAGTGTTCTTCAGGTTTACTGGAGAACAGAATAACTAGCCTTTTATTTACTTGGCCCATTACAATGTCTTTCATATGGGTTTATTCATATTAGTTATTTACCAGGTACATAAACACGTTTGTCTTCTGAGGATTAAGCTTAATAATTAGAGAATATGTTTTCTGAGTAGTTTACTCAGTGTATAGTTTATAGTGTATAATCTATAATTTCAGGGACTAGACTGATGATAAATAATTACCTTAAATCCCTTGGCATACACTGTATCAATGTTTGTCTGAAGTCAGTATTAAGCATCACTGCTATCTGATGTAAACCCTGTGTGCTCACCATGCTGATTACAGGCAATACAAGCTCCAGTGGGTTATAGGATTCAGGTCTGAAAGTGGAGAGAGATTATTTGTAACTGAATTTGAGGGTAAAGTAGCCTGTCAGCAACCTTGTGTGTGTCACGATGGCAGTGGGAGGGGAGAGAATTTAGGAATGTTAGTCAGAGTGCAAGAAAGACTGCCTGATCCATAAGGCCAGGGAGCAATTCCATACCCAGTGGGGCAGGGGTGAATTACTTTTTATTTTTTAAGAGAGAAGTGTCCTAAAAGTGGTACCAGTGCATTACTTTTCTGAACATTTCCTAATTATCAGCCCTGAAATAACCAGCTCCTCTGAATTGCCTGTGGGTTGGCATCATAAGAGACACACAATTCCATCACTCCAAGGAATGGCTGAGATTGACTCACGGAAAGGTATGCACCACTCTGCCCAGCCTGGAAACATTCTGCAGGATTGTATAATACAGAAGTTCCACGTTGAAAAGTTACCCATGTATGAACTTCACATACCCTTGGGTACCCTTCACAAACCTGAGGTTTTTGAGTATTTCAGTTTTTGCTTCTGTTGCCTAGATACCTTTTGGATATACATACACATGGTTTCCTTTAAAGTCTCTTTATTTTATGTGTTTGTCTAAACAAGATATGAATCAGTTGATAACTCTCTGTGACTTTTATTACAAATGGCTTCACTGTCTGTGTGAATAGATTTAGTAAAAAAATTTTGAAGAGATTTAACTTGTATTTCAAATTGATATTTGAGAAGAGCTATATATTTATTTAGATCAACAGACAAAGCAGAAGAATCACCAACTGGCAAACCAAGCACTCTTAGCTTGGTCTTCATTATACCAGTCCCCCACCCCTTTCCCCCAAAATGTTGTTTCCACAGTCAGTCAAGATGAGAAATGAAATTGAAACTTAACTGGAAATGACAGAGATGTTCTTGGAGATGAAATCTGATGAAAATCCATCAGTGTGGCAGAGGGAGATTGTATTTCAGGGCAGTTCACCCATCTGAGCTAGAAGGATGCTGAAGCTGCAGACAGTGACAAAGTACTGGGTCTATTATTTGCATATTTATGTTAGAGCTGAAGCTTGCCAAATTTAAAATGTCCTCTCAAATTATATCCCATGACAGAAAACCTGAAATGGGAAACACTATGGTTTTGTGATTGGAACATCATTTATAATATGGCTGCTTCCAGAAATCTCTGTTTGGGTATCTTGCAATAGTTGGATTTTTGTTTCAAATAGCAGTGATTAACTTTGATAAACCTGTTGAATGTAGAACTTTAATGTGATGCGTGGTTTTCTTTACATAAAGATATATTCTGGTAATGAATGAAAGGTTACTCACAGAGTCATATTCAAGATGATAGCAATACTGGTATTAAGATCACAGGTTAAGTAATAATGTGACAACTAAAATTTGGGATGCAACAAAACTGGAGCTGTGTATTGCTGCCCTGTTTCCTACCAGTGATTCAGACCTTTTTGTTCAGTCAGGATTTCACTCTCGCTTTATTCAATAGGTCTCCCCTGTGTCTCTCCCACAGATACAAACAATCCAAGTGATGTTTAAAGCGCCAATGAGTGCAGACTACCGTGTCTGGGCCTGTGAGGAGCTGTAAGTGTGTTACTGCGGGCTCTGTCAGCGTTTGGGACAGTGGCTGGTTTTGTTCTGTACAGGGATAAGAATGTCCACACGCTGTCCTCAGCTGAATCCAGGAGAATGAGGTAAGAACACCACGTCTGAGAGAACCTGCGCATACTGTAGTTCTGATGTGACTTCCCTTCAACCTTGCTAATGCTTCTTTTCTGTTCACTTTGCAAATGTCTGTATGTTCAAATTTTGTTGCAAAATACCAAATTTCATCAAATAAATTAACTATAATATTTGATGATTAAATAGATATGTATCTGAGTAATTTCACTTTTAAAATGTATGAATGTTATCAATAGATAGACTTAAATGTTTGTGTAATGAAGTCCCTTGATGATAGTATTTTTCTCTGCCCAGGAACAACAGATCATATTCAAAACATTCACATTCAATTCCTTAAAAAATGTTTTTTAATATTTTAATTTGCAATGGAATCAGTAATTTGCTATCTGCCTACAGAGAGTATCTTAATTGAAAAAGTTTCTTAATTATTTATTCTGTTTTAAAGTAAATACGCTTTTATAATATGAGGGGTTTATATTAATTACAATGGAAACTGTGATGGTGTTTAAGCCACTCAGCTTTAAAACCTAATGTGATGGGACATGTAAGGTTGCCTCTTGAAAATCTGACTCATTATTATTTCCATAGGTAGTAATTACATTGATAAAAATGGATGTATTCTATTACAGATTTAGCATTTCAGTAGTGATTGTGAGCTGAAAATTTAATCATGGCCTTTAAGTACAATATTACTGTTTTTCTGCTTGTTTGAAAAAAAGTACTACTGGAAAAGGAAAATTAAGGTGTGTGTCCTGAGGTTCTTTTTCATATCGAGGAGTTCTTGGTTCAAAACATCACCTGGGTGTCTCCAAATGGTGTGACATTCAAATTACTTTATTTTCTTTCTTGTTTTATAGCCATGCTTTCAGAGACTTGACCTTTTGGAAAAAGAAGCAAATACTCTGTTGGGGTCAAATTCTGCACTCAGGTGTTAGTTGAACAATATAGCTCAGGGTAGGTGTGTGACTTTAACCAAAGACACAATTTGATGTGATTTTCTGAGGATAGTTGCATATCAAGATAACAATAGAGTTACTGACACCTGTATGGTTTAAAATAATTGTTCTTTATTATTCTATTTATTTAATGTTAAATGTCCTAGATGTCAGACATTTGAAACACCATCTTTCCAACCAGATGTTGTCTACAGAAGGGATGAAGTAGCAATGGCAATTATGTCTAATAAATAATGACCAGATACAAATCAATTTGGACATCAAATTTTAGTGGTAGATGTGCCATACGGCATCAGGGCTACAACTGCTTGGATGTGTGAGGGAATAGTTGTTCAAAATTCTATCAGTATTACCTAAATGTTCTTTGGGGTTTTTTCCAAAATGTTTAAATATATTTCTTTTATGCAAAGCCTCAAATATTCCTAAAGTGCCTTTAAGAAGTCTTCTTTTAAATAACTGAACTATTTTACTATGTCATTGGCCGAAAAACATAACAATAAGTACTTTTCTCCTGGATATCGTACATTTAAGAATATGCCAGCTGCAGCCTAATCATTTTACATAATCTGTTCTGCAATAAATAGGACATTGAGATTTAAGAAAATGTAACTTACTGAATGTTCTTTTTTTGAAAGCATTTCAGACTTTTTTAGGACTTATTTGAAAGATTTAGTAATTTCTCAGATATAATTTTGTAATGTTAAGCATGAGGTGTTAAAATACATGTATTTTCTGTAGTTGCAGAAACTTTATGGTTTTATTCAAGTTCTGTAAATGAAAGGGAATGGTATTTATAGCTCTGTAATGAGTGTCGTGGGAGACTGCAAGACTAGTTTATACCCACTTCATATATCAGAAAATACACTGTCGTTTCATTACATGATAGAAAATTGAAGGACATGAAACCCTTATTAATCTCATGGTTGTGAAAATTTAGATCTTTCTTCATCAACCAAATTAGGAATAGTTATATTCCTAATTATGCTACACATCTCAGTAGGATAGAGACACAGGTACCAAGTTTCAGTAAGAAAACTGTGTGTAAAGTTTTGCAAGTGTCTAACTGTACTATAATTATATACTGAAGCCCCAAACTGAGAAATGATATTTAAATTCTAAAAAGCACTGGGCGCATGTGTGGTGGATAAATCCTCTGTAATCCTGCCTGGGCAGGGTACATACAGAGCTCAGTGTTTCACAAAGCATGAACAGTACTTTATCAGCTGATCCACCTAAATACTTCAAATATAGAAAATTGAAGAGGAATTCAATGCAATTCTAGTCTTCAACATTAAATTAAGAACACACCCATCATTTTTAAAATACAGATTCAAGCTGGGAAATTGTCTCATCTCTTCTCCCTCAGCACAAAAATGTTCCCAAGAAGACATTTTTAATGCATTGCAGTGAGAAGTAGTCAATGTGTCTGTGTTCAAATAGGAATGATGGTGATATGATCTCATTGTCCAAGAGGCTTTACTATACAATAAAACCCTCAAAAAATTCTCATCATTGTTTCACCTGAATATTTTCTTATCTAAACCCAACTGTGTATATCTCAGTTTAATATCCTCAGATACTTCAACTTTCAGTCCTGTACTTTATTGCGTATCTGTATCATAAGTGTTGATGATCTATATCTTTTTGCTGAGAGTCTGTAGAATATTTATGGCTTTATTCCAGCTTTCTATGACCATCAGTGTTAGTCTGTTTAGACATTGAAAGCATTATACTGGAGCACACATTGCAAGTTAAATATACAATAAATGAATGTGTTTGTATGTGTTAGGTACTGTAAATTGCTGTCATTATTTTTGACGTATGTACGAAGGGTTGAGAGTTCAAAATATTTTTATAATGCTGATGTAAAACCATGCTAATGGTTGTTAATCTGGTGGATAAGAGCCCAAACCAATAAAAGAATTATTTGCTACAGATATTCCACTGGATTTCATATTAAAGAATGCATGCAATGAAAGCAAAGTGAACAGAATGCACAGGGACACTTGCTGTTAGTTTCTTACTTATTTTCAGTTTGTTTAGTGTATAAATATGGTGCTGTCCAGACACACAGGGCATATATTTAGTGGGAGTATCTTGTTTATATTACACAAAAGACCTGTTCTGCCTCTAGTTACAGTCAATTGTTAGAAATGTTTTCTTACTAATGGCTGATTCTTGGTTTTTTTGAAAATGTTTGACCAAATAGACATCATCTGAAGCTGGTGTGCTTCAGATTAATCTCTGTATTGCTCTCTGTCTCTTGGGTCAATGCTCAGGCCTTTGAAACTTGACCTGTGGAAGACATACTTCAGTGGTTTCTAAGAAAATAATCTGGGGAAAAAACTCCTTTTCCATTTCAACTGAAATCTGCTAGCTGGAAATGTTCACAGACCAGAGAAATAAAAAAATCTAATGTTTTCATGGAAGTGATTAACAGAAACAAAGATTACATGTCTTTAAGCTTAAGATAAATACATATCTTTTTAATGTAGTTTTAAATTTAAAAATGCTTTAGAAGCTTTTATTCTTAGGCAATCTCTTGTACAATCTGCCTTTCATAGACTTATGTGCTAAATGCAAATTGATCCCTATTGCAATGAGAGGATAGGAAGTGAAAACCATTTTATTCTGACAGCTCACTGTCATGGCCAAGAGGAGTGGGCTCAGTAACTCTTCCTGATGACATTCCAAATGTCTTCCTCTAGTGGGTATTCAGACCCCAAGAAGCAGAAGGCTAAGCAAAGATCTCGGTAAACTACTCCTAATCAATTAAAAACACTTGAAGACGCCCTTTAGAAAGGGATAATTAACTTTAACTTGTTCTCCACTGAGTCAAGCAAAAATGCAAATAATGGTTTGGTTACGATGAACTTTTATATGGAAACAGGCTGTTTTTAACCACTCTTTTTATAATTGGAACATTTAAATGTAGAAATATATATGTCACCCACAGAAATGCAAAATATAGATGCGCAGATGATCTGGTGGTGTGGTGAATACCAAAACATAGTCATAGACAGCAGTTTAGATAAAGCTCTATTTAATTTAAAATAGAAACACAGTAAAGGTGTGGGCAACAGAGGAAAGTATTATTGATTTCCATGCCCGATGCACCACTGGTTTCTGACAAAAAGCTGAGTAGAGACATTCTCTGCTCAAGGAAATCTCCAGATGTTGTGCCTGGGGCAGGCTCAGGACGGTGCTCAGCTGTGTCAGCCTTTGTGCAGCGCCCAGACACAGCTAATGGATGGTGCCTGGCTGGGACAGGCTCCGCATTAACCACAAGCGCTGCAGCTGCTTGCAGTCACGGAGCTGTTTGTCTTCGAATTTTCCTACTGCTTGGGAAGTAATTGGCAAAAAAGAGCCGGTAGAACATTTTCTTCTGAAATAAAATCCCCATCAGATAAGGAAAGTCAGCCATTTCCTTTGCTGGATGAGAGTACTGGGCCAGTTACATTTGTGGACGATAGAAACTATGGGTCACAGCTCGTAAGGGTTTCCCACAACAACTTTGCCCCAGAGATGCGGGCCCTGAGTGTGTTGAATTCAGCCCTCAAGGCATAAAGCGACCAAACCTGTTCTGGACCCGGCTTTGCTTCTGAGTGAGCCTGTCCCGGGGGCGGGGTTTGTGTCGCTGGCTCCTGGTGGCCGCAGGGCTCAGCCCGGGTGATGCCCAGCCCTCTGTCCAGGGTGAGAGAAGCCCTGCCAGCTCTCAGGGGTCTGCTGTGCTTCTCTGGCCCTACCAGCAAATTGGCATTACTGTCACCTCACCCCAAGACCTTTTGTTTCTGGAATAATGCACTTTAGTGTTTTTAGGGCAAACTGGCTACAGGGAAGATTCAGCTCTAGCATCTTGTTGCAATTCCATTGGAATGCAGTTATACTATATTTGTTCTCTGAAGTACAGCAAAAAGAAAGCCAAAAGGATTTTTTTTTTTTTGTGCCATTGCATATATTCCTTACTTAGATGGGTTTTAATTGCTTGAGATCACCAGGTGAGCTACTTTAGTGATTTTTCTCTATCCTTATTTCCCAGTATTTAGATGGTCTATAAAAGCAAGCAGACTGATGTCTATTCTCATAACTCATTAGATTATTTTACCCCATTTTTAGTCTAAAACTCAATTAGCCAAAGATGTAGTAGGAAGAGAACAATGTAACAACAGTATGGAAGAGAAGTAGATCGTACTTATAAATTCACTGCCAAACTATTTAATGTTGTGTGGGCTTGTTTCTTTTAATTGTAATTTTTTTGTTCAGAGATATAGTTGGAGTCCTGGAACTTATATAATAAACTGCTGAATTTGAAACATTTTTGTGGCTTTTAATAGTTAAGATTGAGCTGCTTTTGGTAATTACAGATATGGCTGTTTGGTATGGTTTGTCAGCCCAAACTGTTCATCAGGCTTAGTCTTGGGAATAAAATATGTCAATAATATTTGAGACAGCTCAGTAACAGAGTGGAAGGTCCAGAAATTGCCATTAAAATGTTATGGATGTGGTTGCAAATGACAAGGGGACAACCTTGCACAAAGAAATCCAGACAGCACAGGAAAACCTTTCCCAAAAGACTGTAATTATTTTGACAGAAGATATTATGTGCCAGATTAAATAGCCAACTCTCAAATTGTTATAACTAGTGTTGGAAGAGATTTCACAGTTCTTGGACAGTGGCACTTCTTGTGGTGGGGGTGACAAGTGATGTGAGCCTCTGAGTCACAACACAATATTGTACATAAGAAACTTTCTGGTGATTTGCTTTACCCTTGCAGTTTGATCCAAAAGGTTTTCAGTGTCTCGCTGGACATATTAATTGTTTTGTAAAGCTGTAGCAGAAATCGCAAACTTTAGTGAGCCTAATTCTGCAGCTTTGCAAATTTATATCTGTTTCAGTTTGTACTCATTTACTTTACTTTCAGGATGGTGCAAATGTCAACTTTGGTGTAACTTTATAAAATGTCAAAGAGGATAATTGGTGACAACCATATTTGGATTCAATTGTTTGGCTTACAGTTAATGTTGTGAATGCTACAGCAATCTGATAGAATTTTCTGTATCTCTGAATATAAACTCCCAAAGATACCGGCTCATCCTGTGAAATTGTGCTCATTCTGCCTGTAAGACGTTAAGCCAAATGTTTTCCAAGAACTGTTTTCTCTGTAAAAAACAAGAACATACTCATTGTAAACAGGACAGGTTCTGCAGGTGATCAGTCATGAGCCCATTCCAGAAAACAGCAATTTTTGCTCTGAGGACAAAGTTGCTCTTCCATGTGGGGAAATATCCCTGGTTATTTCAGTAGAAATACTGAAGGGTTACTTCAGTAGAAGTTTGAAGCAGAAGCTCTGCTCAAGGGAATTAATTCAGGCTGTCCAGCTAACCAGGTTCTACTGTTTGCTGAACTTGTCTCTGATCCTATGTGGTCTCCTCCATTCTATCTTCAAGTCTTGTTCACTTCTGCTAGAACTTGCCAGGCTTGGAGAAAAGAGGGATGCTCCGGTAAATTTGTATTTTATTTGACCCCAGGATTTGTGTGTTTCTGTTCCTCAGGGAAGAGGAAAAACTTCTGTGATGCTTCTGAACATACAAACCGAATCTTTGTCATAATGATGTTGTCAAAGTACGAGTTTTTCACCCCGCAGTGACAATGTTGTCACTGTTTATTTGTTGTTTGTTTTACTTATCTCACTGAGAAGTTTCTGTAGGAGGATTTGAGGGGTGTTTCCTCACCTAATGGGTATGGCTGCAAAAAAAATTTAACAGCTCTCCTGAGGGCATTTTCACTGCAGAGTGAAGGCCTGAATCTGAGTGAAGATTTATTGTTTTGAGGTTCTGAACAGACATGTCCAGAGAATTCTGCTGAATGTGGCTCCTTGATTCTACTTTCCTCACTGACAGCAGAGAAAACTCTTCCATTTTCAGTAAGATACAGCGAATTCAACAGTTGTAGCATTATCTTTCTTCAAGTTGTCTCCAGGAAAATTCAATATTTGGGACTTTATGGTACTTTAAGCATGCCCTTCTTCATTAAGAATTCCTTCCTTTTCTGTGCCACCCTGTATATTTTGCTATATATTTGTGTTGTAATTTCTTTAATGAAAGTAATGTCTTTAAAGTAAAGTACACCGATAAGTCGGTGTACTTACCTGTTAGATCAGTATGTATAGCTAGTTATATGAGGAGAGAGAAAACGTTTTTTAAATATTAAATAAATGTTTTTGTTGTCTAGAATTACTTTCCTGACTTTAAGCCAACATTATGCAATTGGAGAAAAAAATTGTCATTTATATGACTGAGCAGCAAATCACAAGCACAAAGAGTGAGCTCTTCTCAAATGGCTCATAAAATACAATTAGTTACCAGGAAATTATTCACAGTACCATTAAATTGTGAAAAAAATAGGTCAATTCCAAGTTTTACTTTTTAATTTTCAAATAATGAAAATTTAGGAGATAAAGTTTTTCTAAAAAAATATTCATAGTGCACTGCTAGCCAAATTCGGTGTTCTGAAGGCAGGTAAACTTCTGGCTAATGTGTTCAAGAGGAAAGTTTTAATATGAGAGAATGAATGTTCACTAGAGGCTATGTTGATATGTAATGTCAATTTTTGCTATAATTTAAAAAGCTCTGGATTCTTGAACCATGATTCCCACACCCCTGCAGTCTTTCAAGTAACGAAAACCAGTGTTTCTAGGAAAACCAGTCTCCCACCTGCAGAGCAGGGCAGATGTTGAGTAATAGTTAAATAGCTGTAAGCTGCAAATCAGCATTAGTCTTGAGCAGTATTGCTAAGACTGATGTCAGACTACTTTTTTTGTTAATCGACATGTTACTTCTATTACAAGGAATTTTTTTATTAGAGAAATGGTTATTGTTGGCAGAAATATCTGGATTATTTGGGATGCTGTTCTCATTACTTCTAGGAGTGATGAGCAATAGATGCACATTTATGACAAACCAGCAAACTTTTAAGGGTTTCCCTGAGCAGAACTAATGCAGTATTTTAAAATTATCTTTATTATGTTGATCTCTTTTCCACAAACATTATAGAAATGTTCTACTACCTTATCAGCACAACCTATGACTTCCTAACACAATATTTGGAGTACTTCTCATCACCCCAGGCCTTTATGCAGCCGCTAAAAGTGTCCCTGGTAGCTTCTGGTTTGCTTTTCACTCGCACGTGTGGCTGGCCAAGAGACAGAACATCTCCCATGGCAGATGCAGAGCTGAGCATGTGCTCTTTGGCCAAGTGGCTGCCCTGGCTTCACACACTGCTCACCTCTGCTTCTTTCCTTTCCTTTCTCCTGCAGTGGGCATCTGACTTGTTATTGGCCACTGCTTCTCAGAAAACATCTAAAAACTTCTGAAGTATTCACAGGTTAAGACTTTAATGGCTTAATGTAGTGGTTTTTAAATTTTAAATTTTATTTTAAGGAAATTTTAAGGCAGAGTAGCTGCACTTGTTTTCTGTAGCAAGTAAAAAGAACATTTTATATTTCACATCATGATTAGTGGAATTAGAGCTCATCCTGAGCTGACCAGATCCATCTCATTTCTGTTAATCTCTTGCTGATGAAGCTGCATAAAGAGAAGCCATGGCATTGTTCTGAATCTAAAATAATGCATTAATAATTCATCTCCTAGAATTCCCTGTCTGGAAAAAAGTAAAATATAAACTTCATTACTTGTTACAGCATATTTTGGTTATAGTCTGCGAGTAATAGCTATAGAAAAGATTACAGAGGAAAACAGATGTTTTGAATAACAATAATTTATAAAATGTTTATATAGAACAGTGCTTGAAACATTTCCAAAATAGCAAAGATTTTGTTGTGAAGCATGAATTCTTACTTTTATTATTCATCAGTTTTTAGAGAAGAATGTTTTTATCCTAGAGTCTTGATAGAATGTTCTAATTCTTTCTCTGAGGAAAGATTGAGTTTATAGAAATTTGGCTGAGTGTGTTACGTTCTGGTATTCTGGATACACGTTTTCTGAGGTCTTTGAGCCACAGTAGTCTCTGCCCTAGAAGAGAGAGCACTTTGTTTGGGGTTAATCAAGGAAGACACTCTAAATAATGTTTTCTAAGTGGCTTTAATAGCCACTTGTATGAATTAATTTATACTATTGGCATATTTTTGAGTAGTAATGTTAAGTATATTACAAATTATGTATTAATGAAATTATACAACTTGTATATTAGACTACTAACAATTTTATTTTATATTTAATTGCAAATATTTACAAATATATATTAATTATTTATAATATATGTTTGTAAAAATGGACATGATAGTAAGATTATACCAGTACAAAAGGGGTCCTCAAATGGGATGGGCAATTTGTTTCACAAGCTGTGAAATGCTGTAGCAGATGGTTTAGATTGGCTTCTGGTTAATGGGGGAACTAAGAAACTAAGCTGAAAGAACAAGATTTAAAAAAAAAAAGCCAGTAAGACAGAACTCACTTTTTAAAGAAAAAGTATGTATTGGAGCAACAGAATAACATATTTCAGAGAAACAGACTTCCACAAATTCAGGGAATTGCTAGGTAGGATTTCTGGAGAAGAAAAGCTAAGGGATAAAATACTGCAGCTCCTGAGGGAAATATAGTTTGCTTTTTGTATGTGTTTTACAGCGTGGAGCTGAAATAGAAATGATAGAAACAGACCATAATGGCTGTATGAGGAGCTCTTCACAGACTTGGAGATCAAATAGAAATCACACAAACTGAGGGGGAAAGTGTGGAGGTAAGGGTGAATGCCCAGGAATAGAACAGATCTATATGGATAAAATTGGTTAGGAATTTCTCTAAAGAAGGGATACACAAGGTAACAGACAACAGGGCTAGAACTAAAAGCAAAGAAAGGAAATATATTTCCACTGTTAAACAGAAAAACCATGAATTCTCTGATTCAGGGAAAACAAAAGTGTCCAATAACTTTTTCTGCAAAAATTTTTTGTGTCTGAATATTTATAAACCTTCATGCTAATAAGGAAAGAGTTAAATTGATCTGAACTTCTAAAGCAAATGTTTTGGGATACTTCACGGCTAAATGGTCAAGTTGACAGGATCTGATTAAATTCTCCTTTCAATACTTTGCAAAAAGGAGCTACAGTCACTTTTGAACTCTTTTATGCTTATCTTTATGAATGAATGGAGTCACCTGCTCTGCAGAAGTGTCAGTGGCACTGTGCTGGTTGATCTCGTCTCTTCACAGCATGGAACAATCACCTTCCCTAGCTCAGAGGGAAGGCCTGATTTAGTGATCTTTCATTTTGAGGCTTTCAAATTCACCCTTCCATTCTGTTTGGACATCCTCCTAGATTAAAGGTACTTCAAGGAGTTTTGGTTAAGTCCTAAATCTACTTATGAGGAACAGGGGTTAATTTGTGATAAATAAGACTGCACTTGCCTCTCTCCTGCTTTCTTGCTAATGATGTTTGCTATGCTGCCTAGCTACATGCTGGAAATGCACTTGGATTTTATGATAGTAGATAACTTTTTATTTTTATTTTTTTTTTATATTGCTGTTTATTAAGAAGTGGAAGTATTTCTTCTAGCAATAAGCAGCATTTCAAGTGTGTTCAGATTTTTGCATTAAAGTGAACTGGGGGAGAAGTAAACTGTGATATCCAAATCCATAACAAGGACAGATGCAGGAAACTTTGGGTGAAGATGTGTAAATTTGCTGACTCCTAAAATGATAAATCAAAGTACCAACTAGAGCAGAATCTTGTTTTTATGTAAAACTGTCCTTTTGCATGAGGACTCTGTCTTTTTACTGAAAAGGTGAAGATGAATTGGAACTTAATTGTAGCACTCAAGAGTGAGGCTGGAATACAGACAAACCATGTTTTTAAGGTGTGTCTGTATATAAGATTAGAAACAAAGGAGGATCCAATATCTAAGGGTAGGGTCTGAAAGACAAAAGAGCATGTTGTGCAACTAAGCACTTCTCAGCTCCTGTTGATGCTTGTTGTTATAAATGGGATGTACCTGTGAGTCTCTAACTGCATCCCAGCAGATTCTTATCATGTTAGCATAGCTGAAGGACTATATTAAGTAAAAGTTGAGAGAAGGAATTGAGCTAAAAAGGGTTAAAACATGAATGTACCTCACAGCTTATAGAGCACCTATCTACAGTGAGCTATTCTCTTTGCAATTCTTTTACCACTTTTTGCCAAGCTTTTGTTATTTATGTTACATGTGTGTGTGTCTATTCTTTCTTTTTTGCATACATATTAGCTGATAATATAGCTAGAGTACTAAGCTGTGGGAATGGTTGGACCAAAGCACTGATTTTTTTTTTCTTTTTCTTTTATGTTGTGGGTTCAATCTCTTTAAATTACTTTAAAGAAACGGAATAACTCAAAGTTGTTCTTTTGATTGATTTTAGGACAAGGCTATGTGTAAAGGAGGAACATAGCACTATCCACTTTTTCCAGTATAAACTTACTATATAGCTAACACATGCACTTTCTCTCTGGACTAAAACCTATAAAAAGAGCGGTTTTTATTTTATCTTTTTGTTGCTAAGAGTTTGCATGCTTCTCAGGAAGGGCTTTCGTGTAAGACATCCAAGTGGAAAGGGGTGTAAATGGTCTGGAATATATTGATATACTTCAGTTGCCAGAATGAGGTTATTAGGATGCGAATGGGTAGTTCTGCCACGACACTGTCACTAACAGACCATGAGTCTGAATGTGCTGTTACTGATCTCTGTACCATAATAACAGGCTAGATGGAGAAAAAATTCTTGAAGCTATGCAAAGGCATTTACAGGGGGTAATACATAACACTTACAAAAGGTTTAGCTGATTCTACCATTAACTGGTGAAAACAACAGCAACAAAAAGGCGGGGGAGCAAGTTCTGGATACATATTTTTCAAGGCTTTCGTTGAATCTATGGAAAAGCAGAAACAACATATGTGTGCACATTTGGAGAGTATATGAAGCCCTACAAACTGTTCCAATGTTCCCCTTGTGCTGTCACAAGAAAAATCTTTGGAGACTTCCATCTATTAAATCTATTCAGGAACAACAACTTAATTTTTAAAAAGATCTGAAAGAGTAACAGTAAAAGCTCTACTTCTTGGCACACCCTGCTTTCTTACCATTCATATTTAAATGGTTTGGATCTTAAATATTGCTAATGAAAACTCCACAGATGATGAAATACTGAAGATTATTATTTTTCATTTTATTTGTATTTTTAAAATTTGTGTACTTTATTCAGACGCAAGGACACCAACAAAAGATATCTACTAAGTTCTTTGTTCTCTTAGTTTTCTGTTCTAGACCTAGAACTCGAGCTGCCAAAGACTCGGAAACTTTAATTGCCTTTATGCTTAATTGTATTTAGATTTAATTATAGTGACTGAGGGCTGTGTCAGATAATTCTGATTCTCCAGAAATATGCTGCATGTGTCTGAATTCAGTTTACTGGGACTGTGTTTGCCAATAGTAAGAGTTGTGCTGTTATACTGTATCCTACAAGGTCTTATTGAAGCCTTATTGTTTATACTATAATCTTACTGAAGTTTAAATTATGGGTGATCGAATGTGAGGAGCACTAGGTCACCTATCTGAATACCTCACAGTGTTATATTCATTGCTTAAAAGCCCCTGCGTGTTGCATGATTTCTGACCTTAATCTGTTGTTCATAGTAACTGTATTAAAATGAAGCGTGTGCTTTCAGAGTAAATTTCCACTTTATTAAACAACAGATAATCTGTCATATTTGGGAATAAAGCAGGAAAAAAAGATTGTGTGCTAAGGTTGCCCATGTACACACCAGAGAGAGAAATATGGTAGGAAGAGCTGCTGGAAATTTCTTGCAAATTTTTGAGCTAATCTACATTTTTTTTATTCCTATTAAAATAAATGATTTTGACATATCCACTAAAATACCTGTGAGTATGATCTGGTCATCTCTGAGACTTTTATGTCCTTCCTGTCCATTTCAGAAACAAGTTTTCTTTCTACCCTCTTCCTGCTCTTACCTCTTCATGATTCTTGATTAGAAAATGAAGGAGAGAAATTCTTGTTTAGACATGTCTTGCTGGATGTGTTTTGCTTTTCGCAGATATTTTCCACTTGGCCAGCCAGCTTTTCTTTTGGGACCTCTCTGACAGCTGCTCAAGTACTTGGCACTTCTGGCTGTGCAAGGTGTAAGGCTGGCTTTAGATTATCTGTTTTCTTCTGGCAATCTAGTATGTGCTGGTAGAAGTGCTGTGCATTAGCCCTCTCTTCTGAGAGGCAATGATGGTGACAGATTGCCATTAATCACACACACTTGTAAACATTTCAGTGAAAACGAACTGGAAGACTAGTGAAGTTATTCCTACTTAAGTTTCTCCATATAATTCTTTTTCATTATAGGCTTGAAAATACTTTCATTCTTCCTTTGAGTAAAAGTGATGCAGTTCTGCATTAGGACTCCCATTGTGACTAAATTCCTTTGCAGTCAGTCTATATCTTTTTCATGCATTTGTTAGTGTAAAATACGGATGTTCTGTAGATGATGCATAAAGCATGAAATCTGCTTTGTTTGTATGGTGGTTTTGTGCCTTGCATTCACACTTATTGAAGTGAGTTTGAGTTGTCATATTCCAAACTTTTATCTTTCTGTTTCACAAAATGTAGGTGGAATTTTCCTGTGTCAGAGTGGCTGTTGTGAACTGGGCTCTTTGGAAGTATTTTCATGCTGAGGCATCAGATGGGTGGGTGCCAGAGTAGAATATACGTCTTTGTTTAAAATTACATTAATGGGAGACTATTTCTTGTTAGTTGAATTAGTGAGGTCAGTGAGATTTTTTTCTATTAAGAGTAACTTTGGCCTTTGCATGATTTCAAATTCTTATAACAAATTATTTTGAATTTAAGAATGATGTAATTGTTCTTGGCTAAAGACTTCAGAGATTTAATGATAAAATCAATATTTTTGCAGGTACAGTGAGACTTGCTGGAATTCAGTTTTTGCAAAAACTCTGGATCAGTGTTATAGGTTAGCAGACCAACTGGGCTATTTCCCACAAATTGACTTTGTGATTCTCATGTGGTATTCAATAAGAGTAAACAAATACTTCCTTCAAAACAAAACTCTGTTCCTAGTTTCTATCTTCCTCCCCCTCATTTCAGTACTAAAAGCTGGTGTGGTACTACTTACAAGTTTGGTTGGTATTTATGCAATGAATGCAAATTTGGAAAAATTGTGTGGAGTGAGTATGACTGTTTTTTTCTCTTTGCATTTGTATGGGGTGATTTTTTTTATTCTTTCAGACCTAAATTTTATTTTGTCTTTGCTTTGTATCTTACCCTTAGCAAGATTTTTATCATTACATTTGATTAAATAAGGGTATTTGCCCAAGAAAAAAAAAAAAAAAGATTTTCAGGACAGACAGAAAAAAAGCAAAATGAAACTAAAATGAAAATGTCTTTAACAAAACAATCTTTGAGACAGAAGATAAGTCCCAGTGAGATCTTGGAAACACTACTTGATACTGTGAGAACCTGATCAGAAGTTAATGCATAGTAGAAATTTAATTCTTCCCTTGAGGCAACCTATGAAATGGGGAATTTTAGAGTAATGCAGTGCCTCTATAAGAATAGTACTTGTTTTTAAGGGTGCTACTATGAGAGCAGTTGCTGTATTCCTCTGAGAAATCATTGTAATTGCATAATGAGTCTGACAGAGGTTTTCCACACATGCTGTATTTCTGCTGTGTTTCTAAAATGTGCCCATGAGAATTAAGGGCTGTTCATCTGTTGCCAATGAGCCTCAGGGTCACCTTCAGGCAGTGCATGTGTAAGGCTGGATAGAAACTCTACAGTTCAGAAAGAAAAACAAAACCCTTTTTAACGATCTACTTTAAATTGTTCAGATGTTGAGCACTCCTAGAGTATGGCTGAGATGACTCCATAAAGGTCACCTGGTGGGATTTAAATAAAAATTATTTCTTAGAAGAATTTTCTCCAATCCTTTGGTGTGAAAAAGAATTTGTACATCCAGGATCTGGAACACTTAGTGTTCTTTTTCAGCACCTCACACTGAAAGGTAGCTCTGCAGAGTGAACGGGAACCCACAGGTTACTGCAGAATACTGTGCAAAATGTTTGGTGGTGGTTTTTTCAGACCACCTTAATTTTATTTGTGATCAACTACTACAATGTTAGCATTATTTGACCTGTGCAGTATTGTCTTAGCTGTGGTGTGGAAGTATTCCATGCAGACAGCTTACAGTGAATTTTGACTCTTTTTGTTTCTTCTTGTTATTTCTGGATTTTTTAGAGCTAGAAATATTATGTAAATTTGTGTTTCTTGGCATGTCAAAAACTTTGTGTCAGACCAAACCCAAAATATAAAATAAAAAGAGATATTTGAATGGACATTTGTATCCTTTGATTCCTAGGGCAAGCTGCTCAGGGTGAAAGCATCAGAAATGAAAAGGTCGTTTTAAATGAAAATGTTCTGTGTCTGCAAACACTAGGAGTTATTTTTTTTATAGCTCTTGAAAGTCAAGAACCCTTGTGAAGTGGTTTGCTTTGGGAACTCAATTGAAATCAAACCTGCAGGGAAAATCTAAGGGTCACAAGCTGACAAGAAGTAAGTGAAACCAACTCCTGAACATCCACATATGGAACACAATACATTTTTCTTACTTTTAACAAGGTGGCATGTTAAAATTCTTCCCTATGGGTGGTAAGAAGAGCTGAAAATTAACTTAGACCTGGGTGCAGGTCAGTAAATTCTGGCAATGCAAGTTGCATTTTGAATGTAGTCTATAAATTTTCTTACTCTATTGCCTGTTGTTCCCTGAACACTGCTGGGATTTTGATTGTTAAAGAGTTATTTGCTGCTCTGATTTGGTTGCTTTTTTGCTTCTGTAAGAGGCAACTCCAAAAGTCTGTTTGCATTCAGCTCTGACTGTATTAGAAGTCCTGCCTTGGCTGTATCGGTGCAGTCAGGCAGGCACCCTCGAGTCTCTGCAGAGTGCATTGGCAAGGCACACAATTCAAATCAATAGTGAGGCTGTCTGGAGTCTGGCAGGATACAGATGTGGTATCTTGCAGGCATTACATCATGTGAATGATGGGTTGTAATGCGACGTCCTGTGTAAAGGAGTTAGTGCTTCTCAAATTAGGGGTAGGTGTGGAGCCTCAGCAAGCCTCCCGTGATGAAGGATGAAGAAAGAATTCATACAGCACATTCTTTCAGGGCAGCCTACTTTCACAAAAAATTAATTACTTCTCCAAAGCCAAGACAGTCAAGTATTGAATCCGCAGTTAAACTGTGAATGTGTTTGGGTTCTGGGGTAGTGAGAGCCCAGTGCAGGCTTTATCTGATACATAAAATTATAACTAATCAGATCAATGCATTTTCACTTTTGAGATGTATAACTTGCTGCTTAAGTTGGTGTTGTATTTTCACTTGTCAGAAATCTTTTGCTTCAACTATCTTGATTTTGTTATGACAAATCACTCTTAGGAGTAGAAATTATGAACTTGTCTGGTAGGTCTCAAATAAATGAGCATTCAGTATAAATATTTTGTATTCTTAAATAAGAGTTGTTTTTATTTTAGTCCCGTTGCTTTACATCCTTTCTATTGTGCTGCAGTAGTTTTATTATAGTTATACACTATGCCAATTCAAAGTGTTTTTTGTTTTGTATGTAAGCTTAGTCTGTCAACAAAATTACAAGAGAATGAATGATAGCTTTAAACATAACTATGCTTAATTTTGTTTCTTTCATCTTCTAGCTTCCTTTTCTCAAACTTTGGACTGCTTAAAGTAGTGCTCTCTAGAGGCAGAATTACTTTTTAACATCCACTTTTAGAAGTGAGCTATATTTTTATTGCTCTGAGCTAACGGAGAAGCACAATTCCCCTAGAGGCTGTTCCAAACAAGTTTGTAAGAAAAGAGACAGAAATATTTCAGGAAACAGATTATCCCTGACAAATATATACAGCTGTCTAATAGAGCAACCTCCTTAGACCCATCCATGTCACAGGATTTTTTTGGTCTCTCTAATCTTCTTACTTTTACAGAATCCAGTTTTGTATTCCATTAGTATGCATGTGTATGTTCTAATAGTCTATAAAAGTGCTGCGTGACCTACTTACTGAGAACCTGGTTTTACATCCCATTAGTGGGCATGTTTTTTCACAGTAACAGACTTCTAAAAACACTGTGTGACCCATTTATTCTGCTTCATTGGTAACTCCCGATGTAGTGTGTCTATACTTCTCCTTTCTCATTGTTTAGGAAAATAGGAGAAAACCTTCCAATGCTGAACAAGAGTTCTGTGCTGTTTGAACTGCTTAGACACTAATATGATGCTTGAAAGCATTTGCAATGTAAGAAAATGGAATGTAGATAAAGCAACCTGTACTTAGAGAAGGATTAATATTGCAATGTATCCTGACCTATTTTTAAAGGAATCCTCATTTTACTGATTTATGATTCCCTGTTGAACTCACTCATGCTTTACTTGATTTGGTTTTCTCTGAGATTTACTCAAGATGTTGAGCAAAAAGGAATTCCTATAAATGAAGAAAGCGTCCTTTTTTTGTTTTAATCCTTAGGGTAATTCCTAAATATTGTAAAGGACCACATATTTTTCTGTTTGTAACCTGCCATCTGCCTGTCATTTGGTATGCTTTATTTTCCATGCCACTCTTGATTTTTATAGACTTCTATGAAAATTCTCCCTTAAACTTGATTGAGAAGCATTACAGTCTATTACAAACTATTTAATGGCTTTGCTAATTTTTGTCAGCCTGCTCTGTACTTTTTTCATTGCTCTATTCTATTCTTTTTGAGGGCAGGGAGACCCAGAGTTGGTGGTGTGTAAGACGAATCTGCCATGAAGTGCATAATGGTGTTTTGGTCTTTGTGTATTTCTTAATACCCCCCTAAGATTCAGCTTACTCTTTTTTGACTGCCATTGCATAGCAATCTGATGGCTTAATGAAATTAACTATTATAGCCACAGATCTAAAACATAAGAGAAGGAACTCTCATCTGAGACTTTTTCAGGGAAAGTGACCCCTTTCCTATTTGTGTCATGGAATGTTACTTGAATGTAGCCTCATCTGCCATGGCGAGTACTTTGTCAGATCTCCTGTTCTTTAGCCCCATACATTTTCAGGGAGGTAGTGTCTTGTGGTACAGTGCTATCCTTGGAGTATCCCTGGGTGTCACGGATTCAGATGATCTCTGCAGAGGTCTGTCTGCTTTCAGACATGCCCTGGAGTGTTTTACACATCCTGAATCAGAAGCATATGGTGGTGGTTTTATAATATCCCTTTCTTTGTGCATCCATACTGGTGAGGCGGTTATGTACTGGATGAAGTAGGGGACATGAATACTTAAGGTTAACCCTTGGAGTTCTCATCTGTCTGTAGGATATGATTATCCTAGCAGGAGCTGAGCTCCTCACACCCATAGAGGGTCTGGCCCTGAGCTGATTTACTCATTGTCCTTCCCTAGATGCACCCAATAGTAACTGGTTTAGAGCCACAGTTGAGATACTCAGATGAGTCCCAGAATTCAAACAGAAATAGAGATTCTAGTGCCAGGAATAAATGTGTATAGCATGGGAGAGGAAGACAGAATGATGTAGTTCAAAGGATTTATAAAACTATGTGAACACTGGTAAGAGAGGGGACTGTAGTCCTCTGGGAGTATTAAAGTGTCATTGGTGTGAAGTTAATCCACAGAGCTAATTGTATTTAATTTGCGGGTTTTACGTTGTAGTTCTGAGGCTGAATTAATTGTATGAAGGAATTGCACAAAAGCCTATGAGCAGGTGGCTTTATTGTACCTCATTTGCCTGTAAATACTTCCCCTCCTATTATAGTGAAAGGGCTTATTTACTTTAAACATTTTACCTAGGTTCATTAATTGCAGTATTAGAATTTTTTGTGTAACAGGAAAAGTTGCTCTATCAACAGAGTGGCATTATAAGTATTGTAGCTAACTCCTGATGTACAGTTAATACATTTGATCTACAGTTAATCACCTCACACTAGGAGGGAATGGTACCATAATAAATAATTTTTCAACCAACTAAAGTTTAGAAGATAGCCATTTTGGCTTTTGCATTTGGGAACTCAGAATGTTTAAAACTCAATAATTGGTTTAATTTGGAAGCTTTACATTAAAGTCTTGATGAAGTTCTTTTACTGTGCATCAATTAAAAGGATGGGGAAATGCTTAGGAGCTGCTGCTTTCTGAACTCCTCGTTTAGTCTGGCAAAACATGGTGCAGCTTCCCTCATTACCTATAAATTGTTCAGAGAGCTAAACATTATATGACACAAATAAATGGGTGTGTGACCTGGAAAGATGCAAGATCAGTTTTCAGTTTGATAAGGCACATTAGGTGAGGTAATTGATCCATTTGACATGTAGCAACATGAGAAATACATTTGCTTCCCTTAAACAATCAGGTATATGTGATGTTGGTAGTTTTAACTTTCCAGTGCTTGCAAATGCTTCTGAGCTGAGTTCAGTCTTGGGACACAGCTGCTGTTTTATACAGGATGAATAAACTGAAGCTGGGAATAAGCTCTTGCCACATAGAAACATGACTGCTCAGAGACTGGTATTTGATTATTCCACAGTAATACAAACAAGTGGATAAGGTAAAATGTCGATTGGGATGGTTTTGCTTTTTGCCTTTGTTACCTGTATTTAAGCTCCATCACTTCAGCTGGAGAAGCCAGGGTACCTCTAATCTTGAATGGCCTATTGCTTTCATTTACTAATTGCTACTAAATTTTAATATTTATTACATTTATCTTTTATTTTCAGGACTGGTTCCTTTTCTGATGTGAAGCTTTACTAAATGACATACCATTTTTCATTTGCCAAAATATTAGCTGCTGACTAATTATAGTTCATGATATCTAGGACTAAACAGTCAAATTCCATTGCAGAAAAATGTGATTACAGAATGTTTTAAAGCCATGGAGGCTCTATAAAGCATAAAGACATCAACATTGCTTATTGAAAAAATGACCTGTTTAGCTTTGAGGATCACTGTGTGTGCGTTTCAGCAGAATAGTTGATCAAGGTTTCAGTTTTTCACTTGTGAATTTTTTATTAGTTACTTTTAATTATCCAAATTGTAAGTTACATAAGTCTGTTTGTAGTTACCAAAAATTAGTTACTGCTTTCATAGTATAAATCAAGGAATAACATCCTATTTTATTTTAAAATAAAAGTTGATTTTTAAAGATTTCTAAGACAATTATTTTTATAAAGGTCGAATTGAAAGCTTAATTCTTGCCATTTATATTGGTGATCAAAGCAGTGAGTATCTGTCTGTCTCCTAGGATTATAACTTTTGAATAAGAAATAATAAAAATTAATTTGCATTACACTGACATAATTTACAATTGTAGGAAAAGCCTGTTACACTAAGTTGATCAAAAGAGATTATCACAGAGAGAGTGCCTGTCAGAGGAGACAACTCTGGAACAAATGGAGGCTTATAAATGAGTCAATTTTATTTGAGGCTAAAGGACAAAACAAGGACATACTTATCCAGCTCTTCATATTGTTTTCTATATTATAGGTTATTCAATATGTAACGAGAAATAACAAGTCTTTCCATGTTCTGTGCCCTGTTCTGCACCTCCCCCTCATACTGGTACTTTTTTCAGTTTGCAATATTGATCTTTCCCAAAAGATGGATCTACTGTACTACTAACAGTGATAGTTACTAATCTCATTTAACAAAACCCCTTGATATTATAGCAGTTGTCAGAACGGTAGGGTCACTGCAGTTATTTGTTTAATGCTTATTTTATTTCTGATCTTGGCTGAAGCTGATTCTGTATAACTCTGCAGCATAAATAAATTAAAATTACATGATATGAGATTGCAATTTTATTTCATGAAAAGCTGGGCAGTTTTGGAAAATTTCATGCACCTCAATACATGAACCAAAAATTAACTGCCACTACTAAATTGTACTGGAAGATACAGAGTGTCTTTTGACATGATACTTACTTGCTTTGTTTTAGGGAATGAAATATGAGATTCAAAAACATGTCTGAAATAATTGAAATAAATATTCCACTTTATTTATTATAGCAGATCTTGAGGACCTCTGGCTAGCTAAGAAGTTTTAAGAAGAGGAAAGACAGTCTGAAATTTTATTAATTATACAAGTTGTACAGGAGGCAAATATTAAAAGTGCAGACAATGGGAAAGCTAGATATTTCAGAGTAAGAATTTGAAGGATTATGCCTATGATTGAGTTTTAACTTGCATGGGTTACACTTTTGAAATTAAAACCTAAATAATTAGTCCATGAGGCTAAATAACTATTGTGGCATAACCCCAGCCAGCAACTAAGTCCTGGGCAGCTGATCACCCACTCCCCCAGTGGGGAATGGCATTGGGAGAGAGAACTGAAGAGTAAAAGTTAGAAAAATCACAGGTTCAGATAAAGTTTAATAAGGAATGGAAAAGCTGTACACACAAGCAAAGCAAAATAAGGAATTAATTCACTGCTTCTCAGGGGCAGGCAGGTGTTCAGCCCTCCCCATGAGGGCAGAGCCGTGTCACATGAAATGGTGACTTGGGAAGACAAATGGCATTGCTCCAAATGTTCCTTCCCTCCCTCACTGTATGTACTGGGCATGATGTCACATGGTCTGGAACATCCCTTCGGTCAGCTGGGGTCACCTTTCCCAGCTGTGTCTCCTCAGAGCCTCCCCTGCACCCTCAGCCCTCACCAGCATAGCCCTGCAAAAAGCAGGAAAGGCCTTGGCTCTGCGTGAGCCCCGCTCAGCAATAGCAAAAACATCTCTGTATCATCAACCCTGTGTTCAGCACAAACCCAAAGCACAGCCCCATACCAGCCACTGGGAAGAAAGTTAACTATGCCCCAGTCAAAACCAGCATAACTGCAAACTAAAATCTTAGGAAGAGTGTGCGTTTTGTGGACCTTAGTGACTTTGGGTTTGCTCTACAAATCTGTTGTTATTAGTCCTTGCTGCTTGCTCATGTAGGCACAGCCAAAGCTGGGGCTAAGGCTTCATCAAATCTAACATGAAATGAAAATAATGATGTGCCATGAGCACTGTTGCCATCCAGAGACGCTCTCCCACAGAAAACCTTGTGTTAATGAAGAACATTATTAAGATACCACGGCATATTTCACAGGAGTCGAGTTAAAATCTGACAACAGCCAATAGGTATTATGAGGAAGGAGAAGGGTGTGTGACAACTGTGCGAGGAAGAACAAGTATTGCTAGGCTCCTTTGTGCTTTTCATGTAGAACATATGTATCATGTGTGGCCCTCAGCAGAACCATTGGAAGCCACCTGAGATGCTATAATTTGTTTGTTCTTGCATTATAGTCTGTGGAATTTTGCTCAATATATGAGATCCCTCATGTAATCCAATGTGGTTCAGAGTTGATAGGATTCACTTTTCTCTGCTCTTTGAGTAGAGTTGGACCTTTGTGTAAACATCTGTAAATATTTAAAATCTGACATTCATCCCTGATGGATAAAGGACAATGCAATCAAGGACAGGGGAGCAGGGATTAGACTAAATATTAAATAATGTAGCCTGGTAAAGGTAAAAGCTGGCCAAGAGACACTGCAGGAAATAACAATTCCCTTTTAGAGGAAGGTGACGCAAAAAAGCTGGTGGTATTGCAGCAGGTCCTGTTCCATGATAAAGGTATGAGCAGGTGGTAGGGATCTGTTCTGTAAGAGAAGAAATTTAGAGGTCAACAGAATTAGTGATAGTGATTTGTATCATATATTTATGTCATTAACCTGAGCAGCATTGCTTTAAATTAAATATATTATAATAAATCTATGTGGGTTGCAACTATTTGCTTAATTAAGCTTAGGGAATCTTAATTCAAGGCTGTAACATTTTGTGGTTTTAGTTAATAATGCCAAATAGATATTTTTTCTTTAAAACAAAGATACTGCATAATCTGGAGACTAAGGTGCATAGAATGAATGTTAATGACAACTTCTTGAAGTTAATGCTTCATAGTGGACAGAGTATTGAGCATTCATATTTATATGAATTCTATACTCTCTTCTATGAAGAAATAAGTTAAAAATTACAATTTTTTTTTCTAGGAAGAACCATTTCTGTTAACATAACTTGAGCCACATTCACTTTTGTTAATTTTTTTCTCCATTATGATTTCTGAGAGAACTTCTCCACACCCTTGCCCAGTAATATCTTGGGTATGGTTAGGAATATGACAGAAAAAATACTACATTAAAATGTACAACTGGTGCAACTCAAGTATTTAGTTTTGTTGTGTAGCTAAGACAAGCTAGTTTACTACTTTGATTCATGTCATGTGGGATCACATGGTATCGTCATTTGAAGAAGTAATTCTTTGTTTATGTAACTTCTTGAGGATGCCCGACTTTTTGGCTAGTACTGTTGCTATCCCTGCATTTGAGAGCAATCAGCTTAGAAAATTACTAGGAATCTACCCCTAATTCTTCTGGTATTGGTTTAGATTAAGCCCCTGTACCCAGTACTTAAGAAAATTCACCTCTTGGAAATCAGGATTGAGGGCATTTCAGAAATTAAAACTGCTTTAAGGTTGAGTAGTTAAAGTATAGATTTTAGCATGGTTTTACGAATAGGAACTGTCACTTCTACCACCAACAGTGATAACCTTTTGGTATCTTATTTCACTGTTTACTGAAAATACAGGAAGGTGTAAAATATCTTTAGTATATCGTCTACAATCCCCTCCATCTGTGAGTGCACTGCCACAGTCTCGTTCTCCATCTGTCCCTCATTCCATCATATGGTTGGTTCAGTAAAACCTATGGTTGTTTTCTTTGGAAGGGTGTCAAACAGAAACAGAGCGAACACAACTGAGCAACAACAAGCATATTGCTACTATTTTAATGTTCCTAATTTTAGCACTAGTGATTTAGATTTTAATAGTTCTAAGTCAAAGCCTAAATATAAATTGGGTTTGGTTGGATTTTTTTTTTTTTTTTGAGGCTCCTGAATATTCTTTGTTTAATAATCTGTGAAAAGGTACAATGGATCATGCTTCATATGCATGAATGCTTTGAATCTAAACAGCCGGGAATACCAGTTAATAATTTTAACAGTAGTGGAGATTATGTGCTCTATAGAAAAGTATGAACAAATAACAGTTTAAGATTTGATAATTATATTTTAATTTATTATGTTTTTTCTGTAGATATGGGATTTTTATCCATGAAGGGAACTTTAAGGTAGACGTAGCTAGAAAAACTGCAAACTTTGGGGTGAGTTATTAATGAGGAATTCTGCACATGATTCTAGTCTATCTCCTTGTTTGACCTTGTTATTTGTGTGTGTATTTCCACTGAAATAGGGGATCACTGATAACTGGAGACTCATATAACATTCAAGTTAATAACAAATGCTTATGGACATGAGTATATTCATTGATCACATTTCAAGGACCAATTTAGTCTACAGATTATTTTAGGGTACTAAACAGAATTGCTTTTAAAATCTACAATACAATTCATAAAGTTGTAGAAAAAGAGAAAGGTCTAGAACTTTCCCTTCTGGACTTAATCTAGAGTATATCATGAAGAAATAGTTTTATGCTTTTTAAAGTTTTTAATAGAGACCATTATAATGTGCTGTTTGATATAATCAGATTAGCAAAGTCCAGTAGCTTTGTTCCTCCACTGTATTTCTGCCTCTGTGGTCACTTCTTTCCCATGTGCCCTGTCCTTGTTAACACAGCTCAGTGGATCACTGTCATCTTCAGTGGATGCCTGCCAAGGTTTCAGCTCAGCCACTGGCTGGTAATCTTGGCTATAAATATGCCTCCTCTCTTTACACAAGCTCATAATAAATGAGGGAAATTATTATTTCACGCAAATCTGAAATTTTAGCATGAATGTTGCGTGTTAGATATCTAGAAACATAAAATCCCTCTTTGAAAAAAATACATCTGAGGAGCTGCTCCATGCAAACCTTGTAAAAGTGCCCTTATTCTGCAAGTTGTTGGTGAGTAACTGCTGGTGCTTCTGTGGTATGGATGAATGTTTAGAGAGATTGACTCTCGTGTGTGTTGTATTTGCAGCAAGTCTAGCACAGCAAAGCTTCCGACTTGACCTGTAGGTGCAGCCTCTGTCAGTGGTGAGTAACAGGGGTATGTAGGTGTCAACAGATGGTACCTACAGGCAGTCTTCAAGAAGGATTTTTCTTTAGCCCACGAGCATATGTTCAGTCTTGGGAAGACATGCTGTGCCGCTGTAAGCGTTGGTTATGCAAGTCTCACTGTAGTGACAAGTCCTCTGGAGAGGGACTATGAGAGCAGCCCGAGAATTTGCTCTCTAACCAGGGTTCTGATTAAATTTGATTCTTGAGGCAGAGCTGCTCTTTGAGCACTGCCCACTGCTGTTGGGCTTGTTATTGAAGAGATCACCCAGTGGCAATTTGGTAATTTTTGTGTCAAGTCTAGAACTGACATCCTGCATAAATAGAATAAGTTACTTAAATTATGTCCAGACTTGACGTCACTGGTTTCTCTTCCATTAGGAAGCTGACTTGCAGGGCCCCAGACATCTGCCATCATTCAGAAGAGCAGTGTCAGAATAAGTGCTGCTGTGGGAAGAAAGGGAAACAAGGAAATAATATTTTGCAGTAACCTTGTGTATGTTATTTCATTCTAATGATCTGTTTGGCAAATTTGATGGGCTCTACTTCTACTAAGGAAGAAAATAAAACAAAAATAAGCAACTGGATATATGTGTGTTCTAGCAAGCAAATTTAATTTCCTCATTGGCCATAGATATAGTATGGCTTGACAATACAGATAAATACAGCCCTTGGTTAAGAGGTATAGGTATTAGTGAAGGATGAACATTTGTTTTGATGTTTAAAGTGCATGGAGATCCTGCTCTGTGTTCACTTGTACTTGTGCAGCCTAATGATCCTGTTGTTAGTCCCTGAGCCAGGGACTGGACCAGGAAAGAAAGAAAGGTATTGCAGAAGAACAACAGGATAAGTGGATGAAGTGTGTGTGTGTATGTGTGTGTGTGTATACATATACACGCCCCTTCTTTTCTTTTTTCTTCATTTATTTTCAGCAATACTAGTTTTTAAATTTTGCCCTCACTTGTCTGCTTGTTCAACCTTATGTCACATCCTTGTTTGTGCTAATACAGCAAACTAATTGAGGTTAAAAATAACCTCTATCTGGAGCACATACTTACAGGCACAAAGCCGCTGAGAAAAGAGTGAGAGCATCCAAATTTGTCTAACTCCTCAGGCTAAATTCCAAAGTTTGCAGAAGAATAAAGCTCAGGAAGGAAAGCTTGGGAAGGTGGTAACAGGTCTCTGGGGAGATGAAATCAATGTTCACAGGTGCTGTGAGAGAAGAGTTTGACCAGGAGCATCTTGTAATTCAGTATTGTGTGAAATGAGAGAAAAATAATAATTTATCAATATTAATATGCTGAAAGCAATGTTTGGGGTTTTTTAAACACAGCAGTGTTCTTTTCACCTAAGCAATCTTTTTGTTAATGATTCTACAGGCAGCTATCAGTAGTAAATATTACACAAACTGATGGAGTATTTACTGAAGCTGGTAGAGGAAATTGCTTCTTAGTGATACTTTGGATTTTTTTTTTTTTTTAAATTATAGAAAGTGCTATTTATATATTGTTTGTTTGAGTATATAGTATCTTGTTATACAATTTAGGTGTATGAGCAAATGAAATAATTTTGGGTGTGGTAGTTTGCACGAAGTTACATGTACAGCTCTGATTAACTCTGCTTCTGCTGAGTTACTACACTGAATATTGCTGTGGTTCTTCTTGGGTTTTCAATATCCAGCTTTATGTTGGCTGTATCTAGAGCAGATGTTGTAATGTTAAATTAAATAGATTGCGTAATCATTAATATGTAAAGTTCTGTTTATCAGAAATATTTAGTTTTATTCTTCCCTCTGCACCCTTGAAACAGACTGGAGACAAGTTGGGATCAAGAGTTTTCAGGATATTGAGGTTACCTCTTCTCTTTCCATAGATATTTATGGTGAATTTTGCAATTTTTTTCTTTTTCATGTCTTTCCAGGAAGTACGTGAAGTTTGTCTGCACATGTTTAATCTTTTGAAATGCCCATGAACTGCTCTGTGTATAGGCGAGGGGAATTACAAACACAGGTATATTTTGGAAAAAAAAAAAAGAGACCTTCTGCTGCTTCCCACACATATATGCTTTCAGGGTACATCCTGTACTTAAATAGTTATATACCACCCTTTTTATATTTCAACTCTTGTTTATTTATATCAACATATTTGGATGGTCCAGAATGTGTTTATTTTTATAATAGCCAATCAGCATGCAGGAGAAGTAAACCATGCAACTTGGGAATTGCTTATCAGCTGTATAATGAAGATGAATGGCATGCTAAATCTTATCTGATTATGCAAAAGTAGCTTTTTATGATACCAATGTCTTTGCTTTGCAGTTTGTAGAAAGCTGGGCATCATGAATATGAATGAATCATGTAAAATTAGATAAAAAGAAATGAGAAAAGAAAAGTAGTGTTGCGTATTCTGGGTCTTTTCCAAGCAGGTGGCATTACCTGATGCTTAAAATCTTGTTTTTTGTGGGCAAACTTTAAGAATATCAAATGATAGTGAAACTCTACAGTTGTGGTGAGCCTAATAAAGAACTGATTCTATTAATGTGACTTCTAGAACAACTAATATAATCTCTAATGGCAAATATTTGCCAGGATTGGTTAGGTCATAAATTGAATGATATAAAGTACAAACAGAAGGATAGTCCTGAACTCCTAGGCTTTGACTTCGCTGTGGGATCTAATTATAATGCAAATTTGTTGATGGTATCTTTAATAATAGGCTCCTTCATCTGACTGAATCCAGCTTTTATTTGCCTTGACTCAGAGGTTCAGGCCTTGGGACTGCATCTACAAAAATTCAGTTCTTGATTTCTTGGGTTTGATTTTTTTTGTTTGTTTGTTTGTTTGTTTGTTTTCCCCCTCTGTGTGTGCTCTCTTATTTAGAGTTGGAAAAACCACAATAAAACTTCTTGTGTAAGTTTCAATTGTCCTTGAAATCTAAAACATTGTAATGAGAAGTCTCAAAAGGCACAGGACAGCTCATCATGCTGTGTTCCTGAGCCACTGTTTCATCAAGGAAAATCACAAACCTTGGAAGATTTGCAGGTGTCTTTTCTTGGGAGATTTTCAGATTGATGCCGTTCAGAAATCCTCCTTCTGCCAAGGAATGTTCTATTACCACAGTAGATTCACTCTGTGGTGGATAAGGATTGTTTATTGTCGCAGCAGTAAGTGACAAATTACCTGTACAGTAAATGACTGGAGCAGGTTTTTAGGGCTTAAAAGACAGAACTGTATCAAAAAGTGAGGGGAAACTGAGTCAGATGATATGAGAGTCTTCCGTTCATCCCCAGACTTTCTGTGAAAATTAGGGCAATTATACAGCAATGAATGGTAATGAAAGCAAATTGTGTTATTGTTCAGCATCATAAAACCCCAAACCTAAACACTGATTGTGAGTGCTTTTCCATTTATGTGCCAGAATATAGCTTGCTTTTTGCAGGGATTTTGTGTTGCAACACAGCAATATTTTCTGCATATTGCTTTTGTCACCAGCACTACAGCTAATCTCCTCAATGGTGTCCTACTCCATCATCTCTGCATTATTACCTTGTTTATAATTGCACAGTGTTTCCACTGCGCTGCAGAGAAGTATGTCCTAATTTTCCTGAAATAGTGGCTGCTTGAGGATAGGAAGCTCAGGCAGTGACTGCACATTCAGTTTCTGGTGGTTGACTGAATCTAGCAGCATTATGCAACATTTCAGGGCCATTCTGAAGTGATATGGGACTGGTTATGCAAAGACAAGACTGGACTGTGTGGGCTCACAATGGCTATGAGCGGCTCATTGAAACAAGGTGCCCGCACTTTCTCTCCTCAGTCACACAGTCTCTTCTTTTCCCTGCCAGGAACTCCACAACAGCATTCACAGTGAAGCATTTGTAATGTGAAATTGCAGTCTCAGAATGTGTTTTAATCTCGGGACTGAAATTAATTCAGTTTTCTCATGGGAAACTTGAATGACACACAGGGAGACAATCATGGACAGGTAGCTGAAAAGTATCTTGAAATTGGTTCAACCAGTCAAAGATCACTGCTTTGAAACCTATAGGAGAACTTTTCATCTTCAGGTGGTTTAATTACTTGAAGTCAGGTTCCTATTGTCTTTCAAACGATATTATTGTAGGCAGAATGTGTCCTTGGCCTCCGGCAGTAATCAGAGCGCCCCATCTGAAGGGTGCTCCCAGCTTGCCTGATGATAGCCAGTACTGAACGCACTGCTTTCGGCTTAACCTGTGGAGTTGTTCCCTGATGAATGCATTTACCTTCCAGGGTCATGGGGATTGAAACTCTATCAGTGACACATTCAATATGGAAGCAACATCTCTTGAGTCTGTGGAAAGACAAAGTATAAAGTTCCATTTGCACAGTGCAGGGTAAGAAAGTACTTGTTCAAAATGCAGTAAACAGGACATGTCCCTGACAGGTGGTTGCTGCAGTCCAGGTTGGAAAGTCACCGTTGTGTTTTGACATCAGTGTGAAGTGGATATAATTTCCCGTTGCTTTGGACCAAAACAGTTATCCGTACCAGCACAGAAGAGTACTAAAGCGGTGTAGAATTTTTGGTGATTCTCTTACACCTTTTTCATATTGCTTTTAGAATTCAGAACTGGGGAGAATCAGGTCTTGATAAGTGTTGGATGTCTAGAAATGGTCTGACATTTTGTCAGTGATTCAGCAATCAGGAAAGAAGTTTGTGATGGCAGGGTTGTAATTTTGTTTTAGGAAGTCTGAATGAAAGTATTGGTTTCTTATATGCTCCCAAATTCTGTGCCAGATGCTGATCCACCTTTTTGGATCAATTTTTGTCTATAAATAGCTGTTCTTGTCTCTAAAGCTTCCACTATGAAGAGATTGACTTTGCAGTACTTCTCCTCAATGCTGTTAGCACTTCCATAAAGGCATCCTTCCTTGTGTTGTTTTAGTTAAACACCATTCATTGCACCCACAATCAGTCAACAGAAGAAAAAGAAGACAGTCTTTTCTTACCAGTATCTTCTTTCTGTCTTCCACTTGATGAATGAATCAGTGTTTTTGATTTTAAAAAATTGCCTGAATTTCATCAATGTTCAGTTTCTTATCTTCAAAAGTGTTTCTTTAGGGAATTTTTTCTTAGAGTGAGGAGCTTAAAGGCAGACAAATGAAATACAAATGAAAAAAAGCTTCTGGAAAAAAGTTCAATTAAGTATCACCTAAGCAATAGGTAAGGCCCTGTATAGTACAAAAAATTTTATCTGTATGATTTTTTCCCTTACCAAATGGAGCTACTAACATCCACTCAACCTTCACTAAACAATTGCTATGAGCATTGAGTATCTGAGCACAGGAGCTTCCCTGCGCTCCTCAGAGTTTTGCCATGGAGTTTCAGAACAACCCCTCAGTGGTGTACAAATGTTTAAGTTACTCAGGTGGTGTTTTCTCAGTTTGATTGTAACCTGGAAACTTCATCTATGAATGTCATTTCCTTTTCATGTTTACCTCTTACAGGTGCAAAAATTCCAAGATTAGTGTCTCGATGCTGGTGTGTGTTTTGGATGCATGTTTCTCAGAGAAATCTCTTCTGGGAAGCAGGAATTCAGAGCACGCCTGCAAAATAGCACTTCCTATATGCCTGCTTTATACTTGGAAATGCAAAATCTACCCATTGATCTCAAGCTCATTGGAGGCGAAATTGTGTCAGCAGTGGTGAGATGATTATGAATGTGTTTCCTGGTGTAGACAGGGCTTGGTTAGCACTGCTAAACTGGAGATTCCAACTGTTAGCAGAAGGATGGCATGTGTAATTACTTCTGAGACTGACAGTCTGTATTGCCTCATTTATAGTTTTTAAGGGTATGTAAAGTGCTTTAGCACAGCTGAGCCAGAATTTAAAACCCTTGTGAAAACATGGGAATGCTGTGTTATTGTGATTAAAGGAAACTCATGCATGACCTAATGGCAGCTTAGCTGAGAAGAAGAAATGATGAACCATTTTTTTTTTTTTTAAACTAAGCTAAAATCCAACAAAAAGGAGGACTTCATGGCTGGAGGCTATAGTCATTGATGTGTCAATTAGGTATTCTCTAAACAATTAGGAAGTGTTTGTGTTGCTGAATATTTAGAGAAGGTCAGGGAAATTATAACATGGTTTTATATAGTAATATTAATTAGACATAATATTTACTGAAAAAAATCACTAAATTTATAGCAATTGTTATTTTATATCTAACTTGAAGAAAAGAGTTGCCCATTTGGACATTACAGGCTGATAATTTTTTTCCCCCTTTTTGAATTAGTATTGTTAAATCTAGTAGCCAACTTAGCAAATATCTATATATGAATATGTGATATATGTTAAAATATATTTAAAAAATCAGTATTATTAAATGTCAGTCAAGGTAATGAGAGTGCTTGGGTTTTTTTCTTTTACCTTTTATATGTGTTTCTGTTACTTTTTTTGCGGTTTTTCTTTTGTTTCCTGGAATGTGTTTATGAATTTCTCTTCAGCTGAGCTTGGTTTTCAGAATGTATTTTTCTGTGTGCAGGTGATGGTGATTTTGATTTCTCAAGTCCAATAGGTGTTCAGGAATGTGTCCAATTCCACCCTTTTAATTGCTTTGGGTTTACATGCAGCAGCAGAGGCTCAGCGGCTGGGGCTCACCAGAGCTGTTGGCCAAACTGTACGAGCAGCTGTGAGTGCAGGAGAGGCTTTAGCCAAGAATGGAATCTGGCACTTGTCACCTTCATTCCAATCAAAGGAGGTTTGTCAGATTTCCGATTCGTGTGTCTGGAAGGAGGGCGCTCAGTGTGTTTCTGACTCTTGATAATTAATGAGTTTGTGAAGGAGAGGTATAATACAAATACGTTCAAATCAGAGCTCTCTTGTTTTTCAGAAATTCTCCTTTTCAGGTAGATGCAGAATCCCTCAAGGGTTACTCTTGAGCATATATTGGAAGAGTATGCCTCAGTGATTATTCTGAGTTATTATTTAGAAAAGAAATTGAGGTATAGTCAAGACTTTAAAGCTAGTTATATACTAAATAATTCAATACAGTTGGAAATAGGATTTCTTTAATGAATGTATTTTGTATATAACTTTGCTGACAAGCTTCAAACTGAGCTTTCTTTCTTTCTTGGCCTGCTTTCTTTCTCAAGTCCTTGGACTGACTGCTACTTAAAATTTGTTTATTTCTTGTCCAAGTTTTTAATCTAAAATAGCTGTACCCAGACACCACATTACACATGCAGCCTTCTTCAAATGGACTTGATCCACTTTGTGGAAAGAGAAGTGATGTTTCAAATATATTTTGTGAAAAATAAAACTACTTAATAAAACTACTTAAATAGTAGTTATACCAATTTTTCAAGTGCAGAAGTTTACTTCTTTGATAGTTAAAGCCAGAGCTCAAATGCACCTCATTTTTGAAAAGGTTTTTTTTGTGCTGTGTAACTCTTGCCAGCTGACAGAATGACCTTGGCAGAGTGCAGCCTTTGCTTCTTTTTCATACATATTTATTCTGCTACCCTAGGATCATCCAATGGGAATTCATTACTTCAGCAATGATTGAAAAAATCTTATTTTTAATCTAAGTAATTTTCTGTGAAGTTTAATTCATATCATAAGAGCACCTCCTGGGTAATAAGTAAAAATTATATATTTTTAATGAAAAGAATTGCCTTGAGTCCTCACTGTCCAGTGGACTTGCCTCCCACTCTCCAAAAATCACAGATCATCTTCACCATATAATGTTTAATATTTCATTATAATTTAATTACTGGACAAATTCAAGATTAACAATGAAAATTGTCTTGGTTGAACTTCAAGGCTTTTAGAGTTGTAGTGGAGACTGGTTTCCGGTTGATTCTCTCACACTAAGAAACACAAAATTGGTTTGGGAAGAGCTCAGGCTAATAAGACTTGCAAGCTCTATTTTTCCAGTTTGAATATGACACAGGTTTACCAAATAGCTGTATGTTGTATGTGTGCGTGCTTGTAAAAATGCTCAGTGATATTTCCCAGTGACCCTTAGTTCTCTGCATTTTCAGTTCCCAAATAATTTTTAGCAGCATCACAGTTATAGTTTGCATTGATCGCATGCCAGTGAGGAGAAACCCCTCAGTTTCTGGGTTAGATAGTCAGAATAATTAGGAAGAACTAATTATGAAGCTCATAACCTGCTCATAACCAGCAGATGGGTGATGAGGTTGGCATTCAGGGTCTGGCTCTATTCCTTCTTCTGGCATGGCTTTATTGTATGAGCTTGAGCACCAGTCTCTGCTTCTGTTTCTTCTTATTCTACTGTGCCTGATCTCTTTCGGGAATCCCCTTTCAATAAAAATATCTACTGCTGATTGCAATTTTACAAAGGACAGCTGGCCTACACAAAGTATGTCTGTACTAGATATGCAATTTGTTGTTCTGTATGTTAAATGCTAAAATAAATAAACAATCCCCCCGCCAAATCCCCACATCAAAAGCTATAACAAGTTATATACTAAACCACAAATATAAGCAAATAATTCTTTCTTCCCTGCTTTTTTTTTTTCCTGAAGGAAAATATTTTACACAGCTGTCTGCAACTTAATTTAAAATTTGGTATAATCATAGATCAGACAGCATGTTAAATCTGAATTAAAATCTTGGCAGCTTTTAAATTTGGATGCCAATTTGCGCTTGCAGCTTAATAAATTTAAATAGTTCCTTGAATTTTGGAGAGTATTCAGCCTTTTGGGGTACTTGAATTTTTTCATTTTGATACCCAGTGATGGCAAACATAGAAGTATTAGAATTTGGTCAAATTAAGCAATCTCTGAAAATGATCTAAAACCTGATAGGTATTTTTAAACTATTATGTAATTTTTTTGTGAATTATTTTGTATTTAGGGAATAACTCCTTGTTCTTGTGGTGTCATGAGATTTCATTTTTGCTGAGTGCTGTTTCAGCTAGATGCCTTCTAAACAGCCAGAGAATCCTTGTAGAGCTGTGTAACTCTAGAATTTCTGGGTGAAGTGTACGTCAAAAGCTTAAAAAACACTATGGTATCTGCATAGATTGACTTTTTAAAAGTACATTTCAATGTACTAAATATAAGTAATTTTTTAATGTCTTAGTGAAGCTGTGCACTAATTAGATACTTGTAATCTTGTTATTCACAGTTTAGCACAAAACATTGCTAATTGTCTTGCAGGGATTATTGATGGTGATGGTGCATGCAACATCTTTTAGTTGCTAGGAGTAGCTCTTGCACTTTTAGCTGAGAAAGGGCCTAAAAGTATTGAATTCTATCTTTCAAGAAAAGGTTATCTCTCTCCATGTTGTATGAGAAAAATTCAAATACTTGTAGATTATGTGATACATTTTTCATATGGAATAAACAATTACGTTTCAGAAAACATAAGGGATGACTGCTTTTAATGGTGAAAACTCAGGTAGAAATGCTGTTAGTACATTTCTGATTAACTGTGAAAAGAAAGAGATGAACTGAACATATATGAACTGAATCAACAGAAAAATCAGTAAAATGGAGAATTAATTTCTATAGCTTTAAACAATGCTAAGGCCTGATTCCTGCTATTGCTTCTTATCAATCCTTGTATTGTGGCCAAATCTCAGGTAGCTTTGCCACTTGATAGCAAAGCAAATTTTATTGATGATAATTGTCTGTGGCATCACATCTTTCTCTTAGCAATCTGGTGCTGGGTAAAAGTGGCAGTTGTAGACGGTACTAGACTGAGACAAACAGCTTCAGATCTTGCATTTCTAATTAATTTGCTGTTCAGTTGTGTGGTTTCTCTGGATTTTTACTTTTTTTCCCATTAGGAGCTCCATCTGAGCCACAGGTTGAGCTGTACACTCAAGGTCCGCTTCAGTAGTCTGTGCTAACAGTGCTCCCAAGTGCCTCATGCTTTTGTTCTCACTGTAATGAGAAGCCCAGAAGTTATATTTATTACATTTACCTGTTGCTGATATTGCACAGAAAGGACTAACAGGAATTTGATTTAAGGTGTTAGTTGCACAATATAGTTGCAGTCAGTTGAAGAACTTTAGATCTCCAAAAGGTTGTGGGTTTTTTGTTTGGATATATATTGGATACATAGGTAAATGAACATTATGAAATATTCTTCAGTGACGAATTTCAAATTGTGAATTAAAGATTTGTTTGTCTCTAATATTGATACCTTCACTACAGTGTAAATGGATTTACTTTTCATATTGGTACCTCGCTCTAGAAATTTCAATGGGTCGACATATTCACAGGCTCTTTTACTTACTATCAGCAATTATAAGAGGTCAGGTTTGCTTGAAAAGTTGATTGAAGTCTTCTTAGTTGGTCAATAAAGTAATTGAAGCGTATCAAACAGTAAACACCAGTAACTGTAGACAGAGATAGTGACAATACCCCATGTTGTGCCTTGGGTAAAAAGCTAGGTGCAATGCTTAGCGCATAAATACGGAACCTAAGGCTGCCTGAATTTCAATTCTGATGCTGTCACTTGCCCTTTGAAATTTAAACAAAAAATTTACTCTTACTCCCTCGATTTTTCTGTGTGTGGATAAAGGGATGTTGCTTGCCTCAGAAGAATATGATTGTGGGTAAGTCACCTGAGCTCAAAACATTTCATAAGCAGTGACGCAGTGCCCCTGCAGTCTTTAACAGGACTCTTCACTCACTGCTTTCACCTCTGACTGGACAGAGTCAACTCCTCTGAATGGTTTTGGGGTGTGTGTGTATGTTCCTGCAATGTAGCTTATTTTCCTGGTATTTTGGTGTTGTCTGACTATAGTTTTACACGGTAAAAGTTGCTGTGCTGTGTTTGTTACTGATGAGTTCAGAAGCCATTTTTAATTTCTACAAAAATGTTCTGACAGCAAACCTTTCATAAGCTTGGGGTCTGGGCAGAAAGAAAGGGAAAAGTTTCTTTTGTTGCTTGCCTATTATTTACCAAGTAAAGAAATACCAAAAGTGTTCATATAAAGGAATTTCAAAATGAATCTAGAACTTTATTCCTCCTGCTATAACTCCTTTCCAAGATGGTCTAAAGAGGTTTTTTATTTTTTTCTTTTGTTTCTTTCTTGTGGTTAGTCACAGTCACCTTGGTATGTAGATGTGTGATAATTATCCTCTATCTGTCTGTTGTTTAAATAATTCACTGTGTAAAAGTCTCAAAGGACACTCTAGGTGGCAGGTCTGATTTAGAATAGTGCAGTCTTTGATACACGGGCCCTTTTCTTTCAGCTCTGCCCTTCCTCCTCTGTTTTATTGCAATATCTCTTGTTTTGGCTTTTAGGTATCTCTTTTTTAGTGATATTTTATGTAACACTGTCATCCAGATAAAAGCTGCTACTGTAAATAATGATACTGTTCCAGACTTTCCTCCTCTGTTTGGCAAATTGTTTTCTCCTCTGTGCTCACTTTGCTCTCTGCACAAAAGCAGACGTTATTCTCTAAATATTCCAGTTAACTGTGTTTGTTTCTATTAGCAATGTCTGACGTGCTGGATTTTAAACCTGGTCTGTGTTTCAATAAGCTGATTCTAGGCATTGCATTCAGCCAGTCAGGGCTCTGAGCTAGCACTAGCTTCCATAGCTGACTTGGAGCATTCAACACAGATTTAACCGCTTCTCACAGAGTATTTGGCCAGCCAGTCCAAGTAACAGTGTTGGCCAAAATTGCAAACTCTTTATAAGCATATTTATATTTATGTATCATTTATATGAATTTATTATTTCTATTCTTTTGAAAGAGATTAAATTCACACAATAAATGTTGTGTATAAGGTTTGTTTATTGCTGGTCAGACAGGGAAGGATATATGCACAGTTATACTCTTTGTTGTTTCCATCTAATAGAAATGTAGTATATTATTACTAAATGTAAACAGAATTATTTGAATTTCTACTTTTTTCTGCTGTGAAATTTCTCCCTGATCAGAAACTAAATTCTCTACAGTAAAGGGAAGATGTGCAGTAATTATATGGACTACAGAACATCATAGAGTATATCTGGTAGGAGTTAAGTTCACCGCTGCTACTGACTCCAGCTCACTTCGGTAGCTATTGCAATGCTGCGTCTCTAATGCGGAGTTGGGGAGAATGAGGGGCTTGGCCAGATTTCAGAGTTGCCATCGTGCTGAGGAGGCTCAGTCTGGCACAGGAGTTCCTTTGAAAATTACACAAGAGAAGCAGATAGCATTTTAAGGGCATATTGACTTATTATTGTCTCCTGGGTGCAAATTCACACGTTGATACATCGATGCTTCATTAGATCCAAATTGCTGTTGTTTCTCAAGCTCCTCAAGGCTATATTCCACCTCGTTAATGTTGTTGTGCCTTGGATGTATATTATTCAGGGAAATAATATCTGCAAGTTCTGTAGCCTGAACTTGGTTATGGTGGCCTCCAGGCTGGGAATATTGTTTATCTTTTGGTAACAGTGACATGCAGAGCACATTTTCTCATACTCCTCTTAGTACAAAAAGATGGGGAAGACCCTCTCAGGGATCAAATTCTGTCTTGTACCTCTATTGAAATCACAATCGACAGAAGTAACTCTTGAGCTAGACTAGAACATGACAAAAATGCAGACAGATCTACCTTTCTGTGCCATATCAATATCACATGGCTTTTCCTGATTCTGAGTTGAGGAAGACAGTCTGAATCCACACTGCCTGTCAGCCCTCTTCCACATCCATTCCTCTTTTTTTCCTCTGCATCTTTTCCTCTGAGTATCATCCCACACAGTCCAGCTATTTTGGGTATTCAATTTACTTGTGTAGTGCTTTTTATGTATGACTGCTGTGTAATGCCTGTAAACACTGGGTGGTTTCTGTGGACAAAGACCTGCCACTTGTTTTATGCTAAAATCAAGCTCACAGGCATTTTACAGGGACTGTTATCTAGAGGAGAGGAATGTATTCACTGCTGTAGTTTTCCATTAATGCTCGACTGTCCAGTGCATATTTTTGCAATTCCTTTTCAGTTTTTGATTCTGCTAGTCAGTAATTGACATTTATTTTCTCACTGTCATGACCTCAGGCCTGGAGGCTTAACTCACACTGCAGTGAGTGCCATCACTGGCAAGAAAAATCCTCCTACTTATATGGGTAAATATGATTGAAAAAATGTGTAGAGCCTCTTAGGCTTGAATGGAACACAAGTGAGAGCTGCCTCAGTAATTGTCAGCAGCTCTTGTGTATGTTGGGCAAGTGAAGACGGAGTGAAACGAAGATGATTTTTGCCTGAGTATTGTCTGTTACAACTCCAGTGATGTCATTTGTGCTTACCCCGATGTAGGTTTGTTTTTTCCTTTATGTATATGGTCAAACAACAGGATATGTCCAGTTTACAGACCAGAGCTGGGAACAGCTCAGGAAGCTGTTCTGTGTCCTGAGCTGCTCTCTAGTTTGTTCTCTTTGCCTGGAAATCCTAGTACTATTCCAAAAATCTAGAGAAATAAGTGTTATGTGAGACCCCAAGGTGATGCAGGTTGGATCCTGGGACTGTACTGTAGTATGTAGAAAACACAGAAAAATATTAAAGAGCAGACTTCACTTCCTTGGATTAACTTTTCTGATTATCATGTATTTATTTAGTTGAAAATTAATCTATGATGTTTTAATGGCTTTCCCTATAAGGTTTATAGTATGCCCACTTGTTGTTTCATATCCTGCACTAATTAATTTTGCTAAATTGATAGTGAAGGCTTTCAGCTGTAATTCCTGGAGTCTTTGAAATCTGAAACTGAATTCTCACAATGAAATGGTCATAGGTTGAGTCATTTAGGAACAGTTTGTTTAGGTAAGCTGACTGTCAGCTACAAGAACCTGTTTGAAAAGATACTTTTTTTCACTTGCTTCCCTGTTGGGTTTATCTTCAAATTAGGTTTTGTAGATTCATCATTTAGAAATGCACTTATACTCTGTAGTGTGTGTGTGCGTTCACACAGTGTAGAACACCCAAGAGAAACAGGTATTCTCCCGACACAAACTTTAATTTTTCTTTATCTCAGCAAATACTTACAGTGACATGTTTTTAGAATATCCCCGTTCTGTTTATTAGTCTCAGTCTAGTGTTTGTATCCTATGTTTTGATTATAATTTCCAAAATAATTTAGAATTTCTCTCTTGAAGATTCATTGCTATGAATTTTTCATAGTACAAGTCAATCACATAAATCTGGTGCCAAAATGCAGTGATATGAAAATACCATCAAAATAAGCATGTGTAAACAACTGAATGCTTTCCAACACTTGCCCAGCTGTATTTTACAAATAACATTGAATCCATTTATGTTAATTTTATGCCTGCTAGCTGAATTTAATTTAATACCATAACTTAATATTCTCCCATATTTGTTCAGGTCTTTAGATTTCAAAGGATTTGTGAGAAATGTGTATTAATTCAGACTAATACAGTAATGGTAAATTATTATTCAGATAAATACTGTTTTCAGTATTTCTCTACAAATTTTATTTCTACAGTCACTAGCATGAGAATATCAATGCAAACTAGTAAAACTAAGGAAAACCAATGAAAGTTATTGGTTTATTATTCCTGTTCTGTGAGCCTCTCAAGTACATCACTAGAGTCATGTCTACCTAAGCTAAATGGCGGCATTTGCACATACCAGGAATTCTTTATGAAAAGTCTCTTGATTCTTCCAGGATACAGACAAAATAATTTGAAAAATGTTTCATATTTTGGTGCTGGGACTGGTTGATCCTCCTGATGATGGCCCAACTCCCATGAATTGATTATTTTGATGCAAATTGAAGTCCCCAGAAGACGTAAAGAATATTAAGAACAATGCACATCTAGTTCCATCTCATAGATATTTCCTTTGGTATTTTAGCAGTTTCCTGAGTTCAGTGTCCATCTGAAAAGGAAAGGGCAGTTCCAGTGCGGTGTTCTTAATTCAGGTGTCATGTCAATGTGGCCTTAGAAAAAAAAAAATAGATAAATGTTTGAGATCTCAGAACGGCTGTTAATTTTAGCTTCGTATATTTGTCTTTAATTCACACGTTACTATTTCCCTTCTTTTGTCAGATATTAGCTACAAAATGCTTTGAGGAAAATTTCAGTTTCTATATTCGGCTCTTAAATTTTCATCCTAGAAAACAAAATATAAAGGGCAAAAATCTTTCTCAGTCTTTATTGAACAGTTTTACATAAAACTGTCAGTTCTGAGTATAGAGGTTAACTTGAAGAGCTGTCATATGACAAACTTCTCTACATGTATTTGCTCTTTTCAGGTGCACATCAAATGGTTTCCATGTAGAAACTTTTCCTTGGAGAATGGAAAATTTGTTCTCAAACTAACCGTGCTGTGCTCTGCTGTCCTTTTTCTCCTTTATTTCCCTAAGTGCATATGTGTATATTTGCTATCTTAACCAACCAATACAAATTGAATTCCAGTTAGAGTTTTGATTACATCAGCTGTCACTGAGGAGTGAAATGCAGGAACAGCTGTCAGTTCACTAAGGTTAGCTCAGTTGAACTAGGAAAATTTTCTCATGAGCTGAATTTTTTTTTTAATGGGATATTTACTTCCCTAAAAGAGATAACAATAGTTTTTAAAACAGCACTGAAAACTCTTCCATAGCAATCATTTTGACTACATGAAATGTGTGAGGTCTAACTGCTTGTGCTACACCATGATGTTTATTTGTATTTTGATTCATGTTTAAAACAGTCTTGTGGCATAGAGCTAATGCATTTTCCTTTTATCTTCCACATGACAAATTCTGATATATAAAGTAAATATTTGTCTGTTAAAAACAGCGAAACATCAAAAAGTGTACTGTGTAAAGCTGTGGATTATAAGGGCTGGTTTTACCAGCATGCCTGACTACTTCTGGTGTGTGCTGCTGAGGGAGACCACTAAGAGCAGTAACTGACTTCCTTGACTGATTCAGTTGTCATTGCTTTATCCCGAATCTTGGGGATAAACAGTGAAGTGGGCGGTGACTACGTTATGCACTAAAATGTGTGCCATTTTACAGCAGAATAAACAGCCACAGAAAAATATGATGAAAGTGCTCCAGGTTAAAAAAACAGAAGCTGTTTACTCCAGCCTTTCTGGTTTAATTCACAGAGCCACAAATAATAGATTATGGAATCCTTTTTGCGTTTTGTTCACAACAGTGTTCTGTGGTAGGAATCACCTCATCTTTTGATTATTCCCCTTTTTTATTTGAAAATGAGTCTGCTGATCTGTTCTTACAGCAAATCTTGTTAACTGTAAACAGTGTCTGTGTCTCCTGTTGACACTTTGGACTAATCCCTTGTAGAAATACAGTTTGGAATCTATGATCTTAGGGGCGTGTTCTTAACTCTCTAGACAGAACTTCTCTAAATATACTTATGACCAATCTACTTTTTAGTATTCAAGCAAGAAGTTTGAGGGTGTTGAAAGACCTTAAAATCTCATCTAAGTATCTCACAAAAGGGTATCCTGGAAAGAATCTGGTTTACCTGCGTGGAGCCACGTGTTACATTTTTAGAAGGCTGACATCAATACACAAACTATGTGTCCTCCCTTCCCTTAGTTATTTTTTCCCTAAGCAAAGCTGAAAACTCCAACCTGTGTAGTTAGAAACACTTGTGACCAAAACCAGTGACAAATGTGTTGCAGTACACAACATTCTTTTTTTTAATGTGTGTGTGTATATATACCTACCTAATTGATTGTATTTTTTAGGACACTGAGATATCAAATCTTACACTTATAAAACAGCCAGATGTCAGACAGTGCAAATCATACTTTAATATATTATAAAGCTATATATTAAGCCCAATCCATGGGCTTCACATGCACATAAAACCAATAGTTACATAAATAATATCAAATGACAAAACTAGAAAGCAGTTTCTGCATACTTTATTTTACAATTCCTCACTAAATATATTTACAGGACACAGAGTTTGCTTTAGTGCAATACATAGTAATGTTGCATAAGTACAAACCGTTGAACTTTTCTAAAAAAAATTAAAGAAATAAAGCACTTAACTGATGTTACAGCTAAGTATGTAAAGCAACATTAATAACTCTGAGTGAAAATGCTAACAGCATCTTTTCTTCTCATAAACAATTTCTAGAAACAACCCACAAACCAGCAGAACAGATTCCAAACTACTACCTCTTGTACAGTACCATATCATTTAAAAAATCACTTTTTAAAAGCACACATACTGTACTGTACAGCAACCTGTTTCCACAGATACTGACTTACTCTTTTAATACAAATATGATATTACCGTGGCAGTTTTGAAGAATAAAGTTATCTCAAGATATCAAACATCAGTAACAAACTCTGCTAAGCACAGCTTCTTGAGAACCTGCTTTAACAGCATTTCTTCACAGTGATATTTATGAAAGGTTGGAAAAAGAGATTAGCATAAAATATTTCCATCCTTTTTCATTTTTTATGCAAAAATCATTACTTTATATTGGTAATTATAAAATTACAAACACTTTCTATAAGTAACTGCATCTGTAGTAATGATAGAAAAAGTCATCAGTAAGACACCTAAAATGAGGCTTGCATAACATGAGAGTTTGAAGAAAACTAGGTACCACCTCATTTTGAAAATAAGAGTAAGGGATGTAACTTAATTTAGAATAAGCAACACAGTTTAACAGAGATAACCTATTATCAGTTAAAAAAGCTACTTATTTGTTAATAAATGTTAAAAAATAATGGAATTGTGATGAGGTGAAATCAACATTTTAAAAGATATGATGAAACATTTACTCTTAATCTTAGTTTTGGCACTTCATTGGAACAATTACTTTACCAAAGACCAAAATATGTATAAAAGATATACAGCTCCTTGACATACCTTGCAAATATAGTACATAAGTACTGGCAAACACTGAAAAACATAGTTAGTTAAACATTCCCACAGATTTGCACATGCATGCACTAGTCAGACAACAGCGTTGCATTTATGTTCTTGGCGGTGACAATCTTGCATTACTTGGGTATCTTAGGCTGTTTCTTCAGCAGATCTTGTTTCTGTTTTAAGTCTTACAAATTCTTTAGCAACTTCATCGTTGTTCCTCTGAGAAAGTATTCTAAGGATTGTTAACCCAGTCTCATCTACAGAGATGCTCCTCAGCAGGGGGTACCAGGACGCGCAGCTGCCTCTCTCGGCGATGCTCTGCAGCTGGATGACTGTCATCCCTATAATGCGATCTTCCCGGGCAAAGCAGTAATCTTTCACTGAGAGGTGAAGTTCGTAGGCTCCTGGCTTATCTTCATTACTCAGCAGGCTGTGTGGATTAACAGTATGAATTTAGAACAAGGAGGTTCAGTTTAATTCCCCCAAGGAATTAATTCACCCTAGAAATCTTGGAAAAATTAAAGTGAGAGTGGTAGTTTAAGTTCTATTTTGTTGCAGCAGAATATTTAGTTTTAAACTTTCTAGATGGTTAACCCTTCAGATGCTACTCCTGAGGGAGCCTCTGTTCTCACCAGCCTGAACAGAAGCAGAGAGTTGTCTCAACAGCTGAAATAGACAGTTACCTTTCCCTAAAAAGTACATAAAATGTTCAATTAGCTCCCTGACTGTCAGTACCACGACTTTAAGTCAACTTCACAAAATAAAGAAAATCCCTGGCAGTAGGCATCAAAAGCTTTTGAGACACAGACAGTGAATTCATTTAAAGTCAGGGTTGGAGGGTAAGGGGAGATAAAATAAATTGGTCTCAGAAAAGGGAGGAGAAATACTCAATTTAAAACTCCAGGTTAGGTGGAAGTTTCTTACTGATTTAAAGATTAAATGATAACAGCATTAGATAAACCATACTATTAAGACATGCACAACCCTTTACACATTTAGATATCTCTACAGTCATGAAGGCTCAGATATCTAGAAATAATAATAAATGCTTCAGTACAAATAACTACCTAGGCAAATAGATTCCTAGGGATATAAATAGTTACTCCTCTGTAGGGAAGTGAACTATACATTTTAACCAGGTTTTACAAGACTGGAACTGCCATTCATCCTCATATAAAACAAAAATACAAATTAGTAAATAATTTTGAAATGTTGTCTATATCTATGTAAAGCAGCCTTAGGATGGGGGGGGGGGGGTTATTAATGGTTTAATGGCAAAAATATTTAAAGAAAATTTTCAAAAAATATGCAATTCCCAGACATAAATGACTTACAATTGGAAAGTTTCATTGTATTTTGGCGACCAGGTGTTGCTCTTTGTCTTGGTTCCATGCTTTCTTTTCTTGTCACTTAGTTTAGGACCCAACATGCAAACTTCCACAAAGGGCCGGAACATAGCTGTTGTTTGCCAGTTTAGGTTATTAATTGCTACAACTGTAAAGGGATAAAAGAAATGAATAATAAAATTCTGTTGGAAGAGTTCCAATTAATTACCCTTTATGACTTTGTATAGCCAGTGAAAGGTGACCTGAGAGCTTTCCTATAGGATCTCAATACCTGGAAAGCCTAGGAGGAGCTTTGCCCCTTCCCTGCCAAGTAAAGATGTCTGACTACGTTTAGGTTCAAAAGTATCAAATAGAAACATATATTTTACAAATCCTTTACATTTACAGCTTATTTTTGCCTACTACCTTCACTGTAATTAAAAAAACCAGCTTATACTAATCTGAATGATCCTGTGTTTCTGAAATTCAGGTTGTGCAGAACAAAGGCATTTTGTTAAAAATGCAACTTCTTAAGACTTGGCGCAGTCATTCACCACCCAGCTTTGCTGTAGCTTTTTAGAAATTGAATTGTATACAAGCAGTTGAGAAGTATAATTTGACACATTTTAATTTATAGCTTCATAACTTAATATATTAACTTTAAATTATCTACACAAAGAAGCATAGACAGTACTTTCCTGCATAATCTGAACTTCTGCTGATGTTGAGCGAGGAAAAAATGCACTCCTAATCACCTGAGGTGTTCTCATAGCTTCATAAGTACTGTAATACTTAACATTTGTTACTTTATTATTGGCATGTTTTATTCTGGGATGTAGCGCTTGGAGGTTTGGTCTTTGCTGCTTTCTTTTTAAAGCTGGCTGTTTGAAACTTACCTTTGACAGTGACTTTGTGCTCACCAGTTCCAGGATGGGTAGAGATGTCCACCTGTACAGATATCTCACCCACTGAATTATTAGCAGTTTGACCTGAAACAATAATTATTGGTTAGCACACCTGGCATCTTAATGCATCAAGAGAAATAAACAGTGAAAGGTGAGTGGTATTTTCTGTCAGAAACACTTAGAAATTTCTGATGTGTTTCACATTTAAGTGGCAAACAGTTACAGATTCATAAATTATTTTGCCACAAAAGAACTGGGCAATTGCAAATATTTGTGCAAAGTGCCTCAGTGAAACAAAAAATCCCATTCATCTGGAACTTTCCATTCTGGTTGTCCTTAGGTGTGTTTTATATCTTGAAATGCAAAAGTCGGTGGTTTTGTCAAACTTTGTTTGCATGTACACCCCAAAGATCTTATTGTGAAGTGAGTATTTGGAAAGTTACTTCTGTATCACTATTCATGAATCCTTTGCTGAAGGTTGTCTCAACAAACTACTGATGTTCTGCACTAGCACAGACAGAGGGTCTTAAAGGAAAAAGGAGAAGGTTGAAGGGTTGGCAGAGGAACAAGGAATGTAATTTTTAAAGCTTTTGCTTTTAAGTTACCAGTGGAGGTTGTAAGTCAATTTGCACGGAGTGATTCTTTAAAAAGACTCTCTGTACGTATTGAAAAGTCCCTCAATATATCAGATTATAACAGTACAATGTAAACAAAACTGAGTATGTTTACTTGTTCTTTGATTGGATAACTGTGAATGTTGAATTCTGTGAACTGCACTTGCTCCCCAGTGTAATCTCTGTGAACCACATACTAAAGCAAATTGCTACCCCTTTATAACTTCCTGCTGTTTCTGTAGGTAGCAGAGAAATGATTCTAAATTACTTTTATTTATACAGAAATTCCTTTCCCACTGCTTCCCCATCCCTCTGTATGTGAGGAGAAGCAAATATTCCTTTTGAATTTTTCCAGCAGTTCATACAGGAATTAAAGAAGGGGTGCAAAGAACAGGGAGGGGTATCTTATGTAATAAAAATGGGGAAGGTGATTTCCCCGCTTAAGTTAGTTTATACCCAGAATATTTTTTTCTGTTATCATGCATAGTCTTTTTCTTTCCTGTCTCATGAGTGGCTTTCTAGAAATGAGTTCTACAGAGATGTTTATTCATTGTTTTGCCTGATCTGTAATTATGTTCTCTACCTGGGATAAGCATTGCAAGGTCAATTAAACACTCTTACCCCAAGTGCTACTGCTTCAGAGAACAAGCCTTTTTTAACCTGATGTATCAAAATGTGGAGATTCAGTGATCATTTAACATGCTTAGAATCCTTGAACATTTTTCTGCATTTCCAAGCTTTCAGTTGAGTTTGGCTTGGAATTATTTTGAAACTTTTGAAACATAGTCAGCAGTGTGGTAGTAAAAATGCAAAGTGTCAATATCTTACTGTATTTATAGCTGCCACTTCTGAATTGCAGGGTACCTGTACAAATTTTGCTGTTAGATGTATTTCAGTCTCAGTCAGAGGGTTTGGACCACTACTGACATGTAAATAAACAATTTATTAGACATCAGATTTTTAATGACAATAGGTTTAGTTTCAGTGTCAGTAATTAAGCTTCTTGTATTTGGATAATTACTTAAAGCTGCACTATATGGAATCTCTAAGCTGGTGAATCATTCTGTCTTGCTCACAATAAATAATATGTAATTTCTTAAAAGAATTTGTATAAAAAGGTAGGAACCAAATGGACTAGAAAAGCTAACTAGTAAGAATAATAGAATGGCATAAGAATAATATTTAGAAGCATAGACTGAAGTATTATCTGACTATAGTAAAATTTGCTTTTTCTTGGGAAGAGAAAGGAAATTCTCATTTGATCAAGGCCATGAAGTTAAAGCTGATTTTCTTTTCTCGCAAACACAGTGTCATTAGGCCATGTATCAGTGAGTAGTAGGTTTTTAAAGGAGTTACATTTAACTCAAGGTGCTGACTCGTGTGAAAAAGCCTTCCCTTATATTTATGAGGATTACTTGGATTAAATGCAGACAATGCCTATAATTCAGAAAGCATCTTGCCCAGGATAGAACTCCAATACTATATATAATACATTTTTATATATAGGGTATTCTCATTGGCTTTGTGATACTGTAAAGTAAATCAGAGAGAGTGGAGACTATGGGTCCTAGAGCATTAATCTGTCTCATTCTTTCATATTGTGAAATTCCACCTTTTCAAGTTGTTCCATAATGCAGGGAATTCAACCTCAACACAGGCACTTTTTGTGGTGATGAACCTCTTTATGAATGATGCTTTTGATCCCATCTATAGCCTTCCTTCAGCTCTGAAGTTTGAGTTGAACATGCTGTAACTGTTCTGATTAAAAAGCTTTCAATGCCAAGCTAGACAGGAGAAGGGAACCAGGAATTTGCAACACCTAAATCTTAGGGACTGCATGGGCAGAATAAACTGAATGTACTGAGAGACAGCGAGAATGAAAAGTTCTTGAAATCTCTCCCAGTCATAATTAATAATAATTTACCCCTGACTGCAGTGGAAAATGAGTTAAGCTTATCCTGAATATCACTGAAAATATCAATTACCTGTTTTAGCCTCTAGCTTAAAAAACCCAACCAAAACCCCAGGAATGTTTTAAAAGAAGACAGTTAGCATTTTCATTAGATAGCCTTGAGAGCAGCCTGAGGATGATGGTAATAGTGGAGTGTGACCTGTTAACCTCTAATAACGACAGGTAGGATTTCACCAAGACAAAAATCTGTGAATCTGTAAGATTAGACTTGAACTGTTTCTCCCACTTTTTTATTAACTTATGCAAAATATAGTCTTGCAAAGGTCTCCTAATTGGTATCTCTTTCCTTTTCCTAGTAGCCCATAATTTACAACAGTGCTCCAAGCAGTACTGCAAATATATAGTGGGATTAGTCTTGTATGTACAGTACTGCTTGATATGGTTATAAAGAAATCTGTGCCAAATATCACCCAGTTTTATATTGAAAGCAGTTGACATTAAAACAACTGCTGAGAAAATCTCCTTTGCAGAACATCTCAGCCAGCAGAGACAATTTCTAGTGGAGTCTAGAATATAAGCTTGGTTTCTTTTAGTGATCACTCCATCCATCTTTCTCTCTGATCTGCTGAACAAACTAGAGATACACTGTCCTACACTAGGACATTTAGTGTTTGCTTATAGCATCTCTTGTTGACATTCAAGAACAACAGTAGTTCATTTTAAAGTCTCTGATCTGTCTATTTCTGCTGTTTTGTTTTCTTTTTTGCTACCACTTTTTGCACAGTCACAGCAGGAGTTAGTGAATCTGATTGCACTATAGAAAGGTCCATTTATCCTACTACATTTAAGAAGCCAATTTAGCTGACAATAAATATCTATCAGTGCACTGCAGAGGATGATTGCACTTTTCTTCCTTTAGTACTGTAATATAACTCATTTGAAGGTTCACAAGCTTATAAATGATTCTTCCTTATGCTTCAAAACCTTATGGATGTTTAACTATTACTGTTTGCTCTCTAATATCAGCTTTACATGTTATTTGTTAGTATATTTATATGATTCAAAATTCAGCATCCTCTTACTGGTGGGTCTTAAAGTGATCACATGCATTTAAAGTGCAGTCATTCTTTTGCAGCAAGCAAACTGTAAAGGAGAAAAATATCTCCTCTGGCCAAAGGTGCTTGCTCCTCAGGGACCAGAAAGGCCTAGAAGTGAGGCTTTTATTTTTCCTTATTTAGCAGTTGGAATGTCATCAATTTGACAGCTGCTATAACACTAATGGTTTTGACAGAAGACAGACATTTTGGACCAAGGACCAAGTCAAATGTTTCTTAGTCATGGTAGTCGTAATCACTACACGTGCACAGAGAAATTCTCCTCCTTCTATTCATTAGTAGGTACCTTTGGAAAAGGTGAACTTGTGCACTCTGATAGAGAAAATAGGAGAATATGCAAATGGGAAAATGAATCCATGTGTATTTTGTAAAAACAAAACAGTAGCTCCCTAATTTTTTAGGATAATATTCCTGCTAAATGCAAGAGACTTCTACTGAATCAGTCTGTGATTGTGCACAAAAGTATGTTACTGTGGAAGGATTCCTTTGTCTTGCTTGATCTTTTAGCAGCAGAAAGTTTTCAAATGAGGAGGACTTTGGAAACTAACTTCTAGGTTTGCATGAAAAAAGAGCCCAGCAGACATAAATGGGATTCACAGAAAATGAGCTTAGCATAAAATCTAAGAATGTGGTGACTTGCAATATTTTTGCCCCAAAGTAGCCAAAGATGATAAGCAAGACTCAAACTGTGTATGACTGTATCTAGAAAGTTTCTAGATCTGTGGAGATTTACATATATGTTTCTCTCTCTTTTTTTTTTTCTTTAACTCTGCCCCTAAGAGTTCAGGATTTCAAGATCATCTTTACCCCTCTGAGGATTAGAAATCCAGTTCAAAAGAAAATCAACTACCTGCAAACTAATAATCAGGCATGACATTATTTTATTACCCAAGACTTAGCTCACTGAGCACTGGGAGCCAGGCCATGAGACCAGCTGACCTGACATTGTTGCCTGTGGGAAGCCTAACCTATCCCATTTGCCTCCCGGCTTTTTCAGCATAAAGCTGCTCATTTAAATACTGGACCTGTGCTTTGACCTTATTTTCTAAATAGGACATAAGAATGAAAAAGTTGAACAAATATTCAAGCTTTCATAGTTTCCAGTGTTCTAGGAATTACAAAAACTATGAAACCAGCACTTTAATCCAGACAAGCATCTGTCATCTTTTGATTGATGATGCCAATAAAATACATATATTTGTCTGGTGTTCAGCTGCTAATTTATTAGCAGATAAAATATCAGGGTGACTTATAGAATTATTTTTCACAGGATCCTGAGACTCTGATTTGGAGGAAAACTTTGAGTACATTTTTTAACATTTTAACTTAATCCAAAGGTAAGTTAAAGCTGAATTGTTAAAAGACAGATGTAGCAAGCTACATAATCTCTTTTGTATGTGTGTTAGAGAAAAGCAAGGCAGCAGAGAAAACTGATTTTATCATGATAACCGCACTAACTACAACATGTGCTTTGCTTCAAGAAGTTGCTATACAAGGCTGATAATTGTTTGTTTTAGGGAATTCTGAGAACCCAGTTCAGGTACTTGAAGGCTGACTTCAGAAATCATTTATTCACCATGCTGTCATAAAAAGATTGAAAAGATTGAGAAGGTTTGAATTTGATTAGAAAATGCAAATAATTTGTCTAAAGGATAACCTAGTGTGATGGAATTAAGGTTGACAGGAGATTCAGCAGCATCTATAAGCCTCTCCACAACTGTACAAAGCCACACTCTCAAAGTACATTCTCTCCTATTGGAATTTTTGTGGTGCCAGGCAGGTATACAAGGCACTCAGAGTGCGTAATAGAAAAGCAGAATGCTGAGCTGTGAGTAGGAAGTACTGGTTTGAGTGTTGGAGTGGAATTCCCAGCTAAGGCCTTTCCCTTCACCTCTGCCTGGGGAAAGCCATGCTGCACACAGCGGGGGCTGCACTTGCACAGCTCATTGTGACCCCCCACAGCTGCAGCTGCTGCTCTGTCCATGTGGTAAAGAAACCCTGGATGAGCCAGCTTCGATGTGGGAGGTGTGTATCCAACTGGCACCATCTATCCCTCTGTGTGTTTATGTATATTTATATATAATTTATAGATGAGTATGTGTTCCGTCCAGCATTTTACCCAGCCAACACCCAGGCCTCTCAAGCTAAGAGGTTTATCTATGTATTAAATGCTCTGCTTCTAGTAGGAAGTTATTTTTTTTAAATTGATGTCATATACTGGTGGCTACCTGTAGCTTATGTTTATTTTCTTGAAGACTTAGAGGAAATTAATAGGCAACTTATTTCTAATTTAGGTGTTTTACTGTTTCATTTAAGGAACAACCAGAAATTTTCTGACGTTACAGCTTCTTAAGTGAATATTTTGTAAAGACCTAGTTTACCAGCAGTCTGGTTTTATCTATGTGAACTTTAAAAACAATTCTTTTTCTGCCACTATTCTGAATGCATTTACTTTGCTATCAACATATGCTGGAATACTTTTATTAGTTGTATTTCTGCAAGATTCTCTATTGTTCTTATCTCTCCTTTTTGCTGCCTGCAACAGTGTGCTGATTTCTGTGCTTGTAATGCAGGTCTGTTTTTTTCTTTCATGAAATAAGGTTGTGTAACACATGATTCTGACCTCAATTTGAAACTACAGTGGATGAAGCAGGGATTATTTCTTGAGTTAAATTCTGTCTGAAGTATAGGTTATGAGAGAACTGGAAATGCTCTGAAGGACTTAAATTTCCTGATAGAATACAGGTATAGCTTTGAAAATATGACAGGTAATAATACAATGGTTTTGACAAGCAAAAGAAGAAAAGGTCTTTCTTTTTTACCTATAAGAGCTGCTAAACAATTTAAGCAATTTTTATTTCCTGTACTCTGATGCAATCTATCTGCTTGCCTAAATGCTAGTTAATATTGGATTATTCTTTTAATGTCATTCCATATATTTATGAAATATTGAGATTCTTCTTCGCCTTGTACAATTACAGGTTACAAAGCAACACAGAGCTGAATTTTGGCTTGGCAGTTGAAAAGAATTTGTCTTAGTTTTTGATTGTGTAACTCCTTCCCTGTATTGGTGACTTCACAAGAGAAGGATGGAGTTACTGCTAGAGATGAGCATATTTACCTAATGAGAATTATTATATTTTCTTGTTTTCAGATACATCATCCCTTTTTAGCTTTCAATTGTCTGCTATAAGAATGAAGAAATCTGATAGAGACCAGTTGAAGCAAAGCCTTTTCTGCAGCCTTGTAAACATACAGGTAGGGATTGCAGTATGGGCTCTGTGTTGGGAGATGAGTATTGATTTTTCTGCTTAAGTAATACAAAATATTATAAGTCAAGCTAAAAAATACATTGCAGAGTTCTGCCATCATGTATTACTGTTGTGTACCTTACAATAACAGCAGCATTTTCTAATGATGTTTGTAAACTGGAGCTGCTGTAGATTTGTAAGAAAAAAATACTTCTCTAAGTCCAATAAATAACCATTTTAGATGCAACAGTGGTGTTTACTTTGCAGAAATTAGCGGTAATAAATGAGAGCTTATTCAGGAAACTCTGAGATGCTGTTTTTTTATGTAGTTTACTAAAACTAAAATAATATTTGTTCAAATGTTATTAGTGTTGAAGCTAAACAAATATAAATATTCACAGCACAGGCTATAATTTACAAAATTACTGAAGATTTAAGGCAGTTGCTAAACTAAAGCACAGCCATTTAATTTTTGATATACTTTTAGTAGTTTAAAACGTGAATGTACATCTTAATAAAAAGGTGACTGCTTCCCTCTTTTTTTTTCTTTTTTTTAGGAATGACTTTAGAGAAGCTTCACCAGTACTGGTCTCAGCACTGACTAAATGGTAAGTCAAGTGTGCCATAGAGTAGGAAAGCTCATGGAATAGGCCAACAGAAGTATGGTAAGAATTTGTCCTTTGGCTTTTATAGTTTTGTCTTGATTGTGAAAATGTGGTTGAATTTAGCTCAAGTTTAGTTAAAATTATCTTGTCCTGTCTGACCTGAAATTTGTCCATTTTGTCTAGAGGTATTTTCAACATAAAAACCCTAGAGTCTTTCGCGGAAGCCTTGGAGCTTCCTGGAAATCCTGGGCTGGCTGTTGGCTGCCTTCCAGCTGTTAACCTGTCATGGGTGTTCCAGCCATACAGCACTGAACCCCCAGGTTCCTGTAACTGAGCTGCTGTTTTACAACTGATTCATGCTTGGCCCAAGGGGAGTGTGCTTGAGGAATTGTTGGGGTTACAACAGATTTTGAAAACAATCCATATTATAATCTGAATGTATGCAAGAGTGTTATACCGTAGCTGAATTTAGAGGTAAAAACCCATGTATTTTTACAGCATGAGCTAATGTTTATTATTATTAGTGCACAAATTAAGTGACAGAAAGCTGACAGAAATCCAGAGTAAACCAAATCAACCTGAGATCTGGCCCTCAGGTATTCTGCTTGGTAATGGTGCACTGAGGGTACATGATTCTCATTTGGCTGTGTTTTATACGCTCCTTGCAGAGGTATCAACGACCACCTCGTGTGTTAAATACCAGTCACTCAGGCTTTGGAATGCAGCTCTCATCACATAAAGTGCCTTCAGGTTTTGCAAAATCCTTTAGGTCTATATCAATGTCCTTTTCAGAGACTCCAAAAGTGACCTGCTCCATGGAATGGCTCTTGGCAGTGATAGCTCTTGTGTATGGTTGAATAAGAAAACTGATCCAGAAGGATGTGCTTACAACAGGCACTGCAGAGTCAGCCCAATACCACCCAGGTAATATGAAATGTGAAGTTCCGATACGTGGAACTAAATTTCCTTACCAGTTTATAATTCATCCTATGCATTATCATACAAGTTTTCCCATCAACAATACTGATAATTTATTTGTAAAAGAGAATGCCGCTCTGCATGTTTTACATTTGTGGGTTGGGATTAAGATAGGACAAGTGCTTAGCAGGCTTTGCTTATTTTTCTGGAAATGTTTATACTAAGGGAAAATCATAGATTATATTCCCCCTTACTACCCTATTGATACAATGTTAAAATCTTCGATGATAAGAGTTTCTACAGAATTTAATTTCCAAACAAACTCGTTGAACGTGTGTGGCAGATCTGGGATAACAGTTGAAGAGGAACCTCTCCCTCCTCCTCTGCCAGGCAGAAAGGCAGGTATTAAATATGCTAGAAGATGACAGAATTTAAGCTATGTCCCTGAGAAAGCTAATCGGGTACCTGTACTGTCTGTATCAACTTTATTTATTAGACATTTTTCTTTTATCCTTAATTTTCATAGCGTGGTTACAGATTGGTGTTCACAACACTGAAGGAGCATTAAATTTATGGCTTTCATCAGCATAGAATCATTACAGTTGGAAAAGACCTTCAGCCATGACAAATCATTATACGGACAAAAATAAAAATAAAAAAATAAGCAGTTACTAGAAAAGTTACTGCCAGATTATGCTCAGCATTGTAATTTAATTATTCTAACACTTGTCCGTTGTGAAAAGTCTTCAGAGTCTATAGTGGTGCTTTGAAAAAAAAAACCATCAGAGTAAGATTACAGCAGTTAATTTCATTATTCCTGTTTATGTGATAATTTGCTTTTGAAGCACGTCTATAGCAATGTAGTCGCATGATGCATTTGAAAAAGGCAGTAAGAATTGAGCTTTCAAGTATTTATTGTGGTGAAACTACCACAGGAAAAACGAATCCCTGAGTCATCATTTTAAAAGTTAAGAATGTTTTTATTACTATCATCTTATGCAAATTGCTTTGTTGCCAAGAAGATCTTCAGGAATTTGTGGGCACAAAGGCTGGGAAACAAAACTCTGCTGTCATCCTTCTATAGAAAGGGTGCAAATCATTTTCTTGGATAATTTGGTTATTCCTACTGAACGTGACCCTGCATGAACACGAATACAGGAAGTATCAAGGACTATAACATACTTTTACAGAGCCATTATCACAGAATCAGAGAAACATTAAAGTTGGAAGAGACCTTTGCTTTTTGTTTGTGTGTCAACTCCCCCTTCTCACACCAAACAAATTTTTGCTCTTCAGTTTCCTAGAAAAATGGCAGCTTAATCATGGTGAGTGAGAAACTATTTTAACCTGTGGTTAAAAGTAAGCCTGATTGTTGTCTGATTCCTGTAGTCACTACAGGAATACCAAGCATCCACTTATATCTGCAAGTCATAGTTATTATTTGATACGCTTTCTTTACATTTAAAATATCCCTTTTTCCCCCCATTCCTTTGAGCTTAATTACGTCCAACTGTCTATTGATTGTGGATTGGCAATGTGAAAAAATTAGGGCAAATATCAAGCTTGTTATATTCCAGAGAAAGCTGCTGATTTGCAAACACGGTCATTTTAAATAAAAGCTGATGATACACTTATAGCTGTGAGGCTGGAGATCATAATAGATGAGGAATTAATTCTTTTAAATGAGGCATTAAAGGATAATGAAAAGTTATGAGTCACTTTTCCTTAACTTTCATTCCCAGTGGCTACGTTTCTGACAATACTGGTGTGCAAATATAGGCACAGTAATGATCAGAAATGAACACAGACCTCAGGCTGAAATCATGATGAATATCAGAAAATTCAATTTTGTGGCTCAGGATTTAGAAAAGATCGCTACTTATGGTTACAACCTTGATAATCTTTTTCTCCTGAAGTTACAATGGAAGTATGCATTAAAGAAAAGCAAAATACACATAAAAGTAAGTAATAATTTCCTGCCTGAGTCCATATTGCTAATTTTTTTTTGAGATGGGGAAAAAAAAAAACTTAATTCCCTACATATTAGAGTTTTATAGCTATTTTCTCATTTGTAGTGTGTGAGTTATTAACAGAGATCCTCAGTTTCAATATGGAAACAGCTTAGCAAATCACTCCTTGAAAATAATCTTGGGGCAAGCTGCAAAGTACATGTTTCATGCTTTTTATACTGTGAATAACATTGTACTTCAGAGGTAAAAGCAATTGATTTCCAGCTTTACTGGCCAATTAAAACTTTCTGATTGTTATGAACTGGAGCAGGGTGATTCATTTTATCAGCAAATTGTATTCTTTCCCAAAGACATAAAGTGGCAGGCAGGTCATTTTTACAAATGCTCATTATATTCAAAAGAAATCTAGTAAAGATTACTATTATGCAAAAATTTGCAGTTTCTAGAACAAAGAAAACGCTCAGTTTGGAATATAATATGTGTGCAGTGCTCCTACAAACAGCTTTGGTGTTCAGTGTTCATAAAGAGCTCGGGAACTGTTCTTCCTGTGAAGTCACACATCACTAAAGGAACTGCCCTCAGCTAAGCTCCAACAATTGAAAACAGAATTAGAGAAGGGATAACATCAATAACATCACATGGGCAAATTTGTATCAATAAACTCTAAAGTACCACAGTGTGTAGAGAATGTAATTTGCAATCAGTAATTTAAAACATTTAAAATATAATTTGATGTACTTCTCTGTCCCATAGAGATCACTTACTTTGAGAAGTTTGTGTGGCTATAAACTTCTTTATCAAGGCGTCAGTAGTTTGTGTGTAAAGGCTGAGAGCGTATTTGAGGGACTGCAGGTCTGGGCTCTTTTCCAGGAAGTTCTTTTTCAGCCCACTCCCTCCAGCATGGAAGTATTGCTAAAATGAAAAAAAAACCGTGGTTGTTCATAGAAGAAAATTATCTGAGAAAGGCCTCAGTTACAGACATACAACTTCAGGTAAAATTCCTAAATGAATGTTTAGAAGCAGCAAGACGTATGTGTCAATTTATGATTATAGTATTTGAGATAACTGTCATAATCTCTAGTATAAAGCTGCTTTCCAAGGGTAAAAAAGCTAAGCATTAGTGGACGAAAAAAATACACAAAATTTTAATTTTGGTCTTCCTGATCTGAACTATTAATTTGCCAAGGCTGGTCAAATGTTGGCAGAATTCTTTTAGGTTGCAGAGAGTGGAATCAGTTTTAATTCTTTATCTAAGAAAAACCCAATAAAACCAATATCACAAACTTCTCTCAAATGAAGGCGTGCTTTACAAACACAGGTAAAGAATATTCATTTTTAGGGAAAAGGGAATTTTGTTAGAATTTTCAGAGAGATTACCCTAGAGTGTGAAGTTTCGGAGTAGCAGTGTGAAAGGATGACTACTGTTCTACTGGCACAGCTAGATTTGGAAAAACAAATGTTTACCACTTTGATGCCATGCTGGCTATATAAACTATATATATATATATATAAATATATATAAATTGTACATATAAATGTATTCTATTAGTTTTCAATCCCAAAGCTGAGTTCAGAAAAATTAGGGGACAGAATCTTCCCTTCTACCTCCCACAATGAAGAATTTTCCCTAAAATTTTATGCAAGACAGTGTTTGATGAATTAATACACTTTAGCTACAATGAAAAGATAAATGTTCTACATACCTCAATTTTGTTCAAACACCTTGGGAAGCATTTTGCAAGCCACATTACAGGTCTATGTCTCAAGATCAATAAAACTCCCATTAATGGCTAATTAGCAAAAAAAAAAGCAATGTTTTTCTGGAACACACTGTGACTACTTGGTGAGATGCAATATTCGGCCACTCTGTAAAGGGAGTGCTGGGGACTGTCAGTAGAATCTACTGTCCCTGTCTTTTTGGAGTATTGCCAAAGGCATATATACATTCTAATTTACATCCATACATATCCATCAAATCCTGTATCCCAAGCTTATCTGGACAGGTCAGACCTACAGTCCACACGTGCCCTTTGCATTTAGTGTACGTATTTCACCTTCCAGTTCTCAAGATTTTGCAGGAGATGAAACATAAACGTTTCATAACAGTTATTATTTACATTTCTGTGTTGCTGTCTAGTGACTGTTAAAGGGAAAAAAATATCTGTAGGAGTGAAACACAGGATTTGAAGTCATCAGGCTGCAAAATTTTATATTGTTTTAATACTATGGGGGCAGTTAGTGGCAGTTTAAAGGGTTCTGACTATATCACCTCTATCTTCCCATCATTACATATTTACATAAAATGTGTATCTTTCCAAGCACATAATTTCATACTATATGTTCCAAAGAAATCTTGTCTTAATTGCTTAAGAGTTTAATCGTGATATCACTAAGGATCATAATCCATTTACAAGCAAGTGTTAAAATCTGTTAGTATTTCCTGCTATTGTGACAATTACTGTGATTTTCTAAAAGATGTGTCTCCCAATAAAATATTATGTGCAGCAGCAGCTGCAAATGGCTGAGAGCTCCATGAAAGCTAGTAGCCATATAAAGAAACAAGGAGACCTGACCCTTGTTTTCTAGAGTTTTTTACTTTTTTGTTTTTGCCCATAAATGGTAAAGTTTGCAAGCAAAACCAGCAATGTGAACATACCGTTACTGTATAGAACCAAATATAGAAAAATAATGAGTAAACAGGGTTTTACAGGTTCAGCTGGATCAGTTATTACCCTGTTCCTTAGAGAAACCTTAAAATAATTCATGTGCTACTCTTGCTCTTCTCTGAGGAGTTTCAGGCTTTGTAGGTGACACGAGAGGTTTGAAAGTCACACTGACAAATGAAAGAGGCAGATGTCAAGTATATGGAAATCAGAGCTGGAGCCACTGCAGTCTCAGCCAAAACCTGACAAATGCCACACAAGCCCTTTTGGGTGTTGGTTCCTCTTTGTAGAGAGTCTCTGGGTATACAGTGGAAACTAGGACAGTCTTATCAATGAACCTTGTCTCTGGACTGACATAATGAAGCAGCAGAGAACTCAGTTTGAGATAACTGAGGCCAGAAAGCTACTTCTCCTAACTGTAAATTGCAAATTAAACTAAAAAAATATTTAAAAAATACATAAATTGCTATGGTTCTTTTTACATAATACAAATACTGATGATTTTCTATATATATATTTAAGATTAAAAATTATTCCTTTACTTTATATTCTTCAAAGGATTGATAACACCATTAATAACACTATTAAATTATAATTGTTTCTCAGCAAATTAAATGAAAAGAAAAATAAAAAAACCTGCAAGTACAGAGATACTCCCCCCTGCAAAACCCTTCCTTACCATAATCATCTATTCAATTTCTGAACACACATAATTTTTACCATTCTCCTATTCTTATTTGGGCAGCCAAGTTGCTTTGCTTTTGAACAAACTGTATTTACTTAGCATTACCAAAAAAAATTATATTTTGATCATTAAGCTTATGAACTATATTCCTAAAGAAATATTGCAGTCTTTTTTTCTTGAGTTAAGTCACAAAGTTTGCCTTTTTTCACTTTTACCAGTATAAGCCCAACTTCTACATGAACAGAGTTATTTGCTGAGTATTTTGGAAAGAAATGATTTTGTCATATCAGGTTCTAACTACAGTAGACAGTTAAAATGCTCACAGTCATTGCCTTACAATCTGAAAACAGGTTTGTCAGAAAGCATTCTTCAGCTCAGTTTCTGAATGTTATGAATTAATAATTACAATTTAGAACACAGATATAAGGATGCTGAATTAACAAAGGATTTTCCCTATTAATCTTTTTCTTCCAATTCTAGATTTTTTTTTAGTAAAATAGTCAATACCTATTAATACCTCTGTAAGGGTTAAAGCACTGGAAATTTAGGCAAGGTTAGAGTTTACATTTCTTGCAACTTTTATGTGTTTAGAACAAATGCTTTGAAAGGAAAATAATTAGATTCCATGGCTTAGTTTGAGAGCATACGTACTTCAACAATTTGTTCCATTTGTGTTTCCACAACATTATTAATCCCCAAGTATTTTTATTTCTGAAAGAAATTCCAATTCCACTACAAATACAAAAAAAAAAAAAAATGGCAATTGGGAGGCCCTTTCTGTTAATTTTTGCTTGCCTTGAATACAGTCGTTTTATTGCCAAACACTTGATCATAACTATTTCCTCTTACTTATATCTTCAATTTTGTACTTAAGTAGCTGCCTCCTTACCTTCCTGATATGCTGTCTCTTCCCAGCAGACATGAAAATATGCTGTTATTCTAGAAACTGATTGCTTTTAAGTTATTTACACCAAGTCATGATCCAAGTCAATGTGAAAAAGACTGATAAGTAAATTAAATAATATTCCTTAATTACTTCTTTTGACTTCAAAAACCAAATCCGTGAAGACTGTATGTCTCCAGTTTTTTATCTAAAAGCCAATCAGTCATTGTTGGGCATTCCAGCACAGAGCAGAAAAACACATAAAGCTGTACCTTTATAGTAACTAGTGCCACATCCATTATTGCACACTGCCTCAGGGACAGGCTTTTGGCTTCCTCTCGGATCACATGGTCCTGCAAAGCAAGAGGAGACTGCAGTTGGTTTTCAAAGAGAGACAATATTGTGAATATCTTTTCTCAGAAAAACAAACAAACAAATCCACCAAAGGCCCCCTAAGGACTATTATTAACAGAGATTAATTCAACTTCAGAATCCTTTTACAACAAATTATAACCTAGAGCAATCATGTTGTTTCTTGAAAACACAGACTGCAGAGAACCAGATCCACTGTTTAATACTGAGCATTACTTCTTTTCCTAAGATGCATTTTTTTTCTGTTTTGGGGGATGGGGGAAAGGTTAAAATTTAACTTAAAATAATTATATTAGATGATATAGAAGTAATTAATTTTATTAATGAACCTGACAGTTTATCAGATGTTTGTTAATGCTCCACGTTTAAAAAATAAAGGGGGGTTCCTATTAGAACATGTTAGATTCAAAGAGTGACTACACTGCTGCTAAATCTTTGTCTAAATAAACAGTCAGTGATTTCCTTAGGTAATATTTTAACTCCTCTAGCAAATTAAACAATCATTCATAGAGGCCCCAACTACCACATTTCTGTACAAATCTGAAATCCTAATAGCAGAATTGACTGGCAAACAAGTGACATCAGTATCAAACATCTCTGCTGTCCATCAAATGGACTCCAGCACTGAAGTGCTGAAGACTTTACTGCAGAGGTACATACAATGTTTCAATGCACACTATAAATAGTACACAGAAAGAAAATTATTGGTATTCTTCCTTAGAGTTTTTTTCTGAACTGATTACAGAAGCAAAGATAAATTTTTGGGGTTTTTTGTGATGTTTAATGCTCCTAAGGCCTAATTGTGCAATATGGGAATGATGGCTTCTTGATCCATGTATTGATCACGTACCGTATAAGCAGAGTCTTTTATTCATAATTTGATTTTGATGAAACTGTAAAATAATTATTCACTTCTGAGTAGTTACTGCCATATTCATATACTATATAAGAACAAGAATGAGACATGAGGTTTGGCCTCACAGTCACTAATATTTCATCTATTTTTTTTTGTTAGCGCAAGCCATTCACAGCTTCATCTGGCTCCATTACCTTGAGTTTTGACAGTTGTCCAAGATCTTTGGCTGCACTGAATATCATCTGGGGCCCCTGTAATCACATTGAAAATCAAGGAAACAGACTCACAACAGCATTTTTGCTTCATATGTCAACACAATCTTATTTTCTGCTAGGACATTGGCAAAAGTCATCATTTTGCAAAGCTAAATAAAAGTTTCAGTTGCACAGGATACACATTTTCATTCAGTTGATAAGGCCAAGTAGTTGAATGCCTGCAGCAAGATTGCCTCCAGTATCCTACAGCTGATACAAATATTGCACATTCTGCTGAGAGTGGTTTTGTGTTGTCCATTCTGCTATCTCATTTTGTGTTTAATACTTAAAGCTAAGGCTGTGATTGTTCTCAGCGTGTGTCAGTGAAGTGTTTGCCCATAACTGCAGCTCTTAGGTGCAGTGCTAAAATGGATAATCACACTGGAAAGTGAGCAGCCCTGAGGATCCTGCAAAAGCCTGTGTAGAGGGAAACCTGAGCTGAGTAAAACACAGCACAAGGGTCTTCTGTGAGCCAGAGCCCTTTCTTAAAGAAAAGATACTGAAGTGTTATGAAGGTAAAGCAATATTTTACAATAGCCAAATCCTGGCACGACACCAAAGGCCAGTGCCCACACATTTGTCTCAGACAAACAGAATCCTATTGCAATTCCATGCTCACATCTTTTATCATAATTACTCCAAGCAATATAATTACCAGTGCAGTTACATGGCAGTTGAGCAAGATATAGTTCTGATTATCCGGATTTCAGGAAAAGGGGGTTCATGCAGCTTACATTGGACTAATTTTTCATTAGTCTATCTGTTCCAAAGAGTTTCAGTTTCCAGAAATAATTTTGCTTCTTATTGAAGAAGATGTAATATAGAACTACACTTTAAATCTTCATTGTTTTTCACTAGTGAGAATTGTAAGATATATATAGATATATAGATAGGAAAATGAAAAAATAAACCCTGTTTCTGAATGCCTGTGCCTCTCACCCTCAAACACAGAAATATTCAGGGCTAGAGAAGGAAACATTTCTCTCAATATCCTACTTTTCAGTGATTTTTTTAAAATTACATGTTCAATAGTAAACAAAAGTAGCAAAATAAATGGAAGTAATTCACAATGCCTGCCAGTGACACCTTAGACAGAGGCTACCACTAGGAAAACTCACCTCTGAACACACTGTCCTATGAATCGGTGTAACAACTGATCCTGCATAAAGCTAATAAATGCTCTAAACATGATGCAAAATGCATTTACCCAATTTAAATGCTGCTTATGTATTTGCAGATAAAATTTGGGCCAAAAAGTTTGAAAAGCAAATTAAAGATGTCAGAAATATAAATTTGAAACAGTCACTTACAGAAAGAGAGATTGTTTCTAATTATGCATAGTGAACAAGGTCATGACAGTAAATATGAACAAATTCAGTGACTGCAGTCCTGGTTAAGATCAGCTCTAGTCTGGAATGTTTAATAGTTCAGGTAATTTCATTACTATCTTAGCACCATTTATACATGTTCTATTAGATTTTCTTCTGCCTGTTCAGCAATATTTTCATGTAGCTTCAATATATTATAACATGATTTAATGAAATGCCTTTAAGTTATGGACCCTGACCAACAGATTTTTAGCAGCTGAACTGGTACCATAGGATGTATAACAGCAAAACTGCCCAAAGGCACACTGTGGCAACATCGTGATTAGCTTGTCATAAGATGGTCAATTTATTTTAGACAAGATTGGAAACAAGAAGAATTAACAGTTACATTACATTATCCCAGTCCCTCAGAAAAAAGAAAAAAAAAAAAATCAATTATCAAAAGGCCTCCAAGCCAGGCTGTTTTTGTTGATCCTTAGACAGAATTAGATTTCAGTGTTGCCCTCAGCTCAGTCACCAGAGTTCATATCAGGCTATGCCCCACAAGACTCTCCTGTGCTTACAGCACCACTTTCTGTAAGTACAGCTCCGTTCCCTCTCCTCAGCAGGCTGTAAATGCAGTTCTGCCCAAAGAGGACCTCCTGTCAAGTCTGCTATTAAAATACCCCAAATCTTTACAGCTATATTTGGCTTAAGCTTCCTGATGTTAATTAATTGCTGCCTCAAGATGAGGAATGGCACAGCAGGCAGGGCTGGGGGAAGGGATGGGACATTCCTGGCTTTCTCCAACCTGCAAAAATGGAAGTGATTGAATTTCTGATGCAACTGGGAAGGGCAAGTAACACTCTTTGTGTTACTCTGCACAGTGACGTCAAGAGAAATGAGATTTAAAACCTCTAGTTTGAGGACACACTCCAAAGCCAATGATTCAGATTCTTTCCCATGACTGCATTCATAAAAACTGCTCAGAGCTGGGGCAGGCAGTAGATGAAGAAGCAGTCTTCCTCACCAGCTAAGAGCAAGGTGGCTGCATGACTCTGAAACAGCAGAGAGCAACACACTGCCTACAGTCCTGGTATTATTTCTTCTGGCCAAGGTACAGAACAAGGACAGTGTCAGACCCCTTGATGAAGCACATTATTACAATACTTAATAACAACTGAGAATTACTTCTGGAACACTTACGGTTTGGTCTGTCAGTGGTGGAAGTACAATTTGTTTTTCTATTTTGTTTAAGACTAACTTCCAGAGCTCTTTCAAAACCCGTTTCAGAACTGTCTTCTCACAGATTTTTGCAGAGACACTTAAACTGGAATAAAATAAAACACAAACCAGTCACCAAAACTAGCATTAAGGCTTCAGAGGTGTTCTATCACTATACACTCAGATTAATGGCCATTAAGGTTTATCTTTTCTCTACTAATAAAAATTTCTCAGTAGCTAAGTTATTTTGCAATATTATCAGTAAATGGTTTTGGTAAAAAGACTTGCAGATTACAAATTCATATAAATCTCCACGATCTAATTTAATGCTGAGTATATCACTGATGCATATTTATTGAAAAGGCAAAATCATGATGAGTTGCAAAGTTTGATGGATGATACAATTTAGCACTCCCACGCCCCTAAATTAAAGTTTTAGTATACAATTTGTTTATGTCTTAAAAATAAAGAGCAAATGTCTCCCTTGTTTTGTATTTCTACTGGGACGTCGAACTGGTTGCTGACAGCTAATGCAAATTCGCAGCTACTGTTTGGCAGCATTTATTTCTATACACTGACATGTCTGTGCAATCTTGCTATTTATTACTTATGGTAAAATTAAATTTTTGGAGCATCTTTTCCATCTTCACTTTGAAAATTTCTGTCTGGGGAAAACCCGCATAAGGAACCACAAGGATGTGCAACGTGTGACTGGGGACCTCAAGTACAGGGTCAGTGCCAGGCTGCCTGTCCTCACAGTCACCTCCAACAAAAGGTCACTGGTGTTTCACAAGTACCAATGACCAAGGCCATCCATGTGCTTGGAGATGTGCCTGTGCTGCACATGGTCTTTCAGAACTTGTCACTGCTGGATGATGAAAACATAAATTACCCTTACTTTCAGAGGCCAGAATGAGTTTGCGGGATCCTCTCAAAACATAGCATTTTAATAAATGAAAAAAGAAAATCAAGCTGCTGTTTAGATGGTGACCAGGTTTTTGGTAATGTAGAAATGCATATTATTAAGAAGTGGGTATAAGCCTGGAACAAATGCCAGACAATTTCAGTATGAGAATTTACTTTTGTTCTTTTGTTCAGCACAATCTTCATAACAGCGTGTGAAAGAGAGAACTGTGCACCAGTTCCTTTTCAATGACTCAAAATATGACAAGACATGGAAGGTCCGTAGCTTATGTAAAAAATTGCTCAGTGCTAGTAAAGAGGTTAAGCATAGGATTCTGCACAGCTGTGAATACTACAAATATTAAAAATACTAGAGAGTGCCTCTAGGTATTAACAATGCTTCAGAGTAAAGCCAAGTGTGTCTGGCTGTAGCATCCAGGTCCCAGTCTGCCACACAAACCAGTCTGCCTGCCACACTTACGTTTTGTCCAGGGAATCCATGAGAGGCCGAAGCACAATCTCAGCATCAATGGCTGCACTGTTCTTATTGGCTGCTGCATTCCCATTTCCTCTCATTTGATTCAATTCATTGCTCATTTGTCTTACACAATCTTCTATGACAAATTGGAAACTATTGGACGAAAAAAAGGAGAATGAAAGAATTCTGGGAGAGAAAACAATAATGATGATTTTGCATCAAGTTCTTCAACAAGATTTAAGTATTTCCTGCAATGATGCAATGTTCCAGTTGAAGATACTGTGGTGTTACATTCTGAAAATAACTTCTACTGAGGATCATAGCTCATATAAGTAATTGATGCAGTGTTTTCATCTTTTCGCTGCCTTGTTTCCATTCTACCACACTTTTCACACCTTTGTAGGTGTGCCAAATATTTATTTCCTGAAAGCAACAGATGCATCCGAATCTATAGGTTAGATGTAATTGACTACCAGCTAGGAACGACTTCCCAAGATTTTATTTTTGGTGTGAAAGGATGATGTCAATAGGTGACGATAAATAATTTTCTATTGATGGTTAATATGAACCAAGCTTTGATATTCTTCTTAAGGAAAACTCAAAAACTCCTACTGATTTTGCCCTGTTTGGCTCAATTTGACTTTTCCCAGATTTCACATAGTCAGTGTCATCAGGTTTGTTACTTCTTTGCAACTACACAGAGTTAAAACACGTGGACTGTTTAAAATATCCTTTTGCAAAAAAACCTTTCTAAGAAGTACTCAGACTCTTCCTCCTGCGAGGAATCTTTTTCACTTCAAGGTGACTGTGAACACATTCTTGCTCAAGTCTGTACCTGCTCAGCTTTTCTGAAAACTGTTCCGTTTCCTAACTGATCTGGTTCAGTGTCTGACAGTCTTACAGTGCTATTGATGTGACAGTCTTTGGACAATATATTGATACAATGCAGAACAGCAGTTAATCAGTCACCAGTTCAGAAGCAGAGGGAGTCTCCACACACACAGTAATTTGGTTTATGGATTGATTTAGGATGGATCAAAATGGTTTAGGATTAGTTTATGAACAGAAATGCAAAACAGAAGCCAAAAATATATGAATCCTGTTAAGTGAAAAAATAAATGGCAAAGATTAACTTGAGGAAAGTGAAAGAGAATTTACTGTGAGAGAAAAGAAACATAATTAGACAGTAAGTTGTTCCAGTGACACAGCTAATAGTAAAAAGAGAACACAAACCTTCATGTGGAAACACTAGAAAAATCAGAAAGTTTTCCAAATGCACTTGGGAATACACTTTACTTACACACTTTAGAGACCTAGATAAAATCAACATGAGGCAGCTAGAAATTCTTGGGACCAGTCCCTCCAACAAAAGCCAAAATAATGCATTGCCTTTCTTGACAATAGCCATCTTTCTAACATTGTTAACCTCACAGACCCAAGCAGTAAACTGCCCCATGAGGAATGTTCCAGCTATCTGGAGCATATCCTAGACTGAGCTATTCTGGGTCTGCTTTTGCAGAAACCTAGTTGGTTCATTCAGAAAGAAGCCCTGGAAAGAAATAATATTCATGCACTGTCAATGATCCGAGAACCAGAGCCTGGGAGTAAAAGTACAACAAGACAATACAGCAAACTAAGGGCACTCAGAAGAAGCAGACTGCCCAGCCAGACTGCCCATCGACGGATTAAATAAGCAACTACAGACTTTGCTTAATGAGCACCACTACAGCACTAATCTCTCTTTCTTAGATTTCTTTCTAATTTGAAGCAAAAGTAACTTGCTGCTTCTTATACCACAGGCACTGCTGGCACAGCACCATACTCATACAGGACTGCTGCATGCCTTCTGATTAATGAGAGATTTTGAGAGTAAGGCTCAGTGGACAATTATTGCAGAGCCAAAGGCACGCAAATGACCCAAGGAGGCCATTCACAATGACCACTTGAAGCAGGCTAAACACAGGCAGACATCCCTGCTTGAAGCAGGCCACTTGGAAAAAGCTGTCAGTCTCAGGAAGTAACATAAACGTGTTCAGAGAGGAAAGTTTAACATAGCATCAGGCAAGAAAAAAACAGTGATTTTGCTTTCCAAAAAGCAGAACCAAAGCCATCAACCTCACCTCTGTAACACGTTCGTGCCCAGAGATGATGTTCAGTTGTCTTTACAGTGAGATTACTGTTATTTGTTTCAGAGTCTAAATGCATACACAGACACTAATGCACACCACTCCATCAGGACAGAAGCAAGCCATGCCGCAGGACATCCAAATAACCACCCAGACTTCATCAACGAGGTAGATGTTTGAGCAGGAATATTTCTCTAAGGTTTAAAGTAAAATGCATTTGTTACCTTGCAGCATACGTTACACTGAGTTCATCCAATACATTGCTAAGTTTCACCTGAAGTTCTTTTAGAACAACACTAGCTTCAGGATCCAACTGCAAAGAGATAAATAACATTTTATTTTATTTATACACTAAGTTTCTGGGTTTTCCATTGCAATCAATGAATTAGGAGTTATATGCAAAGATACACTGCACTATGGAAAACCAAATGTGGAAACACTAAAGCCTAGAAATACAATTACCAATTAAAAAAAAAAAAAAAAGGAAGAATCTTTGATTACAGTAGTGAATATTTATATTGTTAGAAATCAAAACTGTGCCATTAAAAAATTACTTTCTGTGGGATTGTGGAAACTGTGTTGGCAGTCACATGAAGAGAACGACCATTATCAGGCCAGTGGTATTCAACAAGGCACACCAAGAGGATGCATGAAAAGTTAGTGCTTGTGTTAAAAGTAATGTAGATCCCTTTATATTTTGATTATTTTTGTATATTTCACCACTGTTGGTATTTTGTTTTGTGATTTGCATTGAAGTTGTTTCTGTATTTCATTTGTTTCCATAATGCAGTGTAAAATTAGAACAGCCAGCACTGAAAAAGATGGCTTGAAGGCTATCCATGCCAATTCTACTGATAAAGTATGTGGGAAGGGAATCTACCAAATTTCAGTACTGCTGTTTCTAAAAGCCATTACAGCATACATAATTCAAGCACAGAGCAACATATTCTGATGCTCTGAAGGTTTTCTAAACATAGGAAAAAAGTTAATGCAGGGGAGAAATATATTTTTACACTTACAGGGATGAGGATCCATGCATAGATATCAAAAAGGTACCCTGTTGATATTGATCAGCAGCTTGTTTATTCGCTATGAATTCTTTTTCTAATTAAAAAAAGAATTCTTTTACCTCCATGATCTTTAGCGTTTTAGCATAAAAACACTTAGAGCCCATTCTGGGATATGATAGATGATCATCAGGATCAACAGCTGAATGTGAATTAATAAGTGAAGTTCCAGGCCTTTCAGCTGTCTACGTCACAGTGTAAAGGAATGATTTTCAATGATAAGCGTTAACTTCTGGACTCTGTTCTGCAGCAAGGTCAGGTACAGATCTTCTGACAATTTCAGAGGACACTGCACATTTAGAATACATAATCAGGGCTGTCTCAATTTGCATTTTTCTATCTTTCAACTGCATGAGTAGCGTTTGGTGCTTATCCTTCATCTGGTGCTTCCAAGTGCTGTGGTGCAGCAGGTCAGCTCTCGTAATCACACTTCAGAGACAAAGGGAAGCTATCACAGCACACTGCATAACTTACATGAGACTACACAGGAATTCTACAGCAAAGTAAACTCTGAAACAGATCCAATGATCTACTGTGTTTTAATCTTAGACCATCCCTTCTCTCCTTACAGGTTTTGTGTAGGTTAAAGTCACAGAAAATCCAAGATTTTCAATACCAGTTTTGACAAAAACCTGAAATGGGTGACAAAGGGGGATTACCATACATCCTTCAGAAGATGGTACTCAGTGTTGTGTAGCACTTTTCTGATCTGAGAAGCTCATGTTTTACTTACTACTGTAAGTACTTACTGTGACTACTTACTGATTTAGTTTTGAGTTACTTTGCTTTGAGAGAAGTTCTGTTGCTGCTCTATATCTTAGTAGTTTCCCTGGCAGATACACTTTGACACTTAAAGGGATTGTTTTCCGTCATATGAAGAGCAGGAATTAAAAAGCGAATTTTACTGCAATGTCTATATTAGTAAACAAATTAAGACTTTACTAACAAAGGCAAAGATTTTTCCAGGAAATGCATTTCTCTGGGGAATTATACTGTCTCCTTTGGAGGGATACATATAAAACACAAATGTAAGGCCACTAGAATATAAACATTTAACAAACACTGAACACACAAGCATTCACACTGAACATGATACATGTCAAGGAAAACACAAAATACCAGGCAAGCAGAAAACTCAAAATTTCTTAGCCAATCATGCACAAGCTAGAAAATCACCTTGTTACGGGGCCTACAGAGGTCAATGTAGATACTTTCTATCAGATGTTGTTGGGATAACCAGAAAACACAATGCATCTGCTAAATTCACCTGGAATTGACCTTAGTTCAGCCAAAATTGGATTCAATACTAATACCAGATTGTGGACATTACAGAAGGGTGCATGCAACTGTTAAATGTTTTAGAGGCTTTGTGCTCACAAATTGCATGAACAAGTTTGTGTGTGCACAGCTGGAGGCATCTGGCAGGATATCCAGCCCTATGTGTACACATGCTCATGCTCATTGATGAGGTGTCGTGGGGAGGAGTGGACGCAAAGAGGTATGCTGGCTGCCCGGCCAGGTGCTCCACACTTGGCCATGGGGGGCATCACTAAGAAGATGTCAGCAAGATTTTCAAATGCTACTCTTGTTGAACTACTGGAAAACATGGTGATTTGACTGTCTCAGCAGAACTAAAATGTGCACTTTTCATTTATTTTACCACGTGCTAATGATTGTCCTCAGGCATCATCCATGTATGCCACAGCCATGACCTGCTGCTTTTTCCTGATATGGCAGAGCTAAGATGGAAGTATGGAAGTGAGACAAAAGGCAGTGCTGATCAACATCTGAGATGATGTCATATAGGGATAGACAGACATGAAAGTGAAGTATTTACAGTATTGGGGACTTTTTTTTTTCTCCTCAAGTCTCATCTGCTTCATAGAGTTTGACGAAGAAGGAATGAAAACTAACAAACTTCCCTGAACATTTTTCAGGAAAATAAAAGGGTCTACTTGAGCAGATTATTTTGAGGAAAAAACCCAACAAACCAACAATGAAGCCTTCTATGAATGTCATTAGTGTGCCATATCTAGTTTAATCACCAAAAGAGAAAAGAAAACGCATTTATCACTTGGAAAACTGTATTGTGGATTCCACTGACAGTTCACGGCATGTGTGGACTAGCCTTAAAATACATCAGGGTGGGTTGCTCAGGTTTCAAATTTGGATTTTTTTAACGGAGCAAACTTATTTCACGAATAATGTGTAAATCATACTTTTCTATCAATTCTAAACTTTCTTGTCTTTTCTAGGCTCATATTTCTGTTATTTTACTATCTTCTTAAATAGCAGAATTAGTTTTTACCCACACGGGAATATACTCATAAATTTGTTGGCACACTTCATAAGATTTGTTGATTATGGACTATTAAATACATAATTAGAAGTTGGACTTTTTCAGAATGCTATACAAAAACTGAGAACACATTTGCTGAACAGATGAATAAAGAAGACATATTTGAATGTCACTGTTTCCAAATGCTGCCTGTCAAAAACTGTGATTTTTTTTTTATACAGATAAGCCTTGGAAAAGAGTTAAAAATCTGATAAATTTGGCTGCTTTCAATATGTTAGACTGAGGTGTTCCCTGCTGTAATTTAATGTGTGCTAGGATGGACATAATCCTGTTAACTGCAAATGTGGTGGTGTTTCCATAGGAAACTACAGAGATGCAAATTGCTTTTGCATGAGTTAAATGGAACCTCTCTAATCTGAATTCCATTTATTTCCATTGCAATTTCACAGGTCTAATTCTTTATAGTTTCCTAATGGGACCGCCTGGTTACTTCTGTTCAGAAAACAGTTTTACATCTTTTCTGTATATCTAGCAAAGATACAGGTATTTATTAGGTCCATCACCTCAGTGGTTCTTTTTGTCTCTGATAGACATCATCCTCCCTCCCCCCACACGCTTGGGTCAGTGATGCGTTTGGCTGCCACTACTCTGAGTACACTTAAAAGCACTTGGGCCTCTGACTTTACAGATGTAAAGATGGACACTTCAGAACTATTCTGCTGTCATCCCATCAGTCTTTAAGACCATGTATAGATTCCTGTAGGAATGTGATTTATCTACAGTTAATATACTATTGTCATACATAAACAACCTCCTTTTGCTTTACACTTTTTTTTTGATCCTAATTACTTCAACTAATTTCTGCCATGTTCTGTCATCTGGTGAAAAGCAACACAAGCATTAACTTCTCTTCTTTCTCTTTTATCAGCTTCCAACTTGTCAGGCATGAAAAAAATAGTGTAAATGTATGCATTTCTTTCAGATGAAACAAACAGGAGCTAAACCAAAATTCTATGATGATGATCTGTTCCCATATTTTTGGACTTTATTTAAAAATACCCAAACAAACAGTGGGTGGGATCCCACTTTACTACTTTTCATTAAGGCAGACTGTTCTCATTGATATAATTTTTAAGTACCCTTCCTGCATGGCTGCAGCAGAGGAGGACAGTTAATAAAGAAACTCATCTTGTTCAGACTATTTTATTTTAATGGTGGGGGATCTGAGAAACCAGTTTTTTCTCTATTTATAGAGCTCCCTGCCTGCAATGTGCAATAAGCCTACTCTGAGCACAAGGACTGCTGCTTGATTGTGGTTATTTTGACTGCACAGTTTGAAAGACATACTGCTCACACTGTGACGCTGAGGAGATTAACAGCATTTAATTTTTCTTAGAATTAGTTTTGCTTCAACTGAAATAGGTCTCATTGTTTTGCTGAAAATCATCTGACTTTTATGCCCTCCACAAGTGAAATATTAAATTGTTTTTCCCTGCAAGAAAACTACTTACAGATTTTATTGCTGGCTTTGTCTCTTGTAAGTACCAGTTCAATAAGCCAAATTGGTCATTAGTAGTTGTGCTTTTGGAACAGCGAGGTGAATGAGTATTCTAATTTGAAGACAAACATTTTAGCGGCATTTTGATATGGGTGAAAAAAAAATGGACCATGAATGTACTTTTCTTCAAGAAGTTGCCCTAAAAGTCTGAATATATTTTTAAGATCTTTTCTCTTAGACTGTGAATCAGAGATGCAGAGATGCACTTAAGGCACCTAACAAAGGGATTATAGAAAAATATATCCAGATTGTCTCAGAGGGTTGCGTGTAGCACCATATTTGCAGGAAATGCTGCTTTGATACTGCAACAACCTTAATAATTCATCCTCATTAACATCAAAAGGAAACTAAAAAGGATGAAAAGTCATAAGAACTTTTGAAACAAAATTGCTATGAAAAATTCCTAATTTTCTTTTAATTATATATGGCATTAAGAGCAAATGAAAATCTAATATTTTCTTGAGGAAAAGGGGACAGTTTAGAAATTCAAGCGAATATTGTGGTTGAAAATAATTTGATAAAAATAGACATAAAATGCAACTCAGCTTTCCTCTGCCCTTGTCATTATCCTGATTTATGGACACTTAGCTGTTTTTATGAATCCTGACATTCAAAAGTAAGATTGGATCCAAGACCTAATACAAAAGTGCTTTGCACAAAACATAAAAGCATGGAAGACAAGATTATTTGTAATATTTAGAGAGGGAAAAGGCTTTAATAGAAACCACAAAACCAGTCACTTGTGGATGATAAATATCCTATTTTCAAAGTTTGGTAAGAAATTTGCAGTGACAAGGCTGCAGGAATTTATTTCATGTTATCTGGAGCAGGAAGTATTTTTGCCATGGCAGCTTCAAGGAGCTGTTCCTGTCCCAATAGAACCTCCACTCCCCGGAGTGACTCTGTAGGTGCACCTGGAAGCTGCAATTCTTTGCATAACACAGGGGACCCATCTCACCTCTGCAGGGTCCCAGTGTGGATGTGGAAATACGAAATGCTGTATTTTCCAGTTTTGTCTACAGTGTGCCCACATTAGATCAAAGTTTTGTGAACCTATCAAACTACAGCCTCAACAAGAAAAAGGATGATGTATGTGTAACTTATTTTATAAAGCCAGCTACTGAGAATAAGGGTAGGATATTCATGTTCTAAACATTACCTCTCAGTAAGAAGACAGGATTTTTCCTATAGCTTGAAGATAGATTAATTTTTTCATCATGTTTCAGAAGAGTAAAAGACTACAGTCAGGAAAGTATTGAAGCACTGTTTATGTCCCTTAACTGCTGAAGGACTCCAACACTTTTAAGTCTTCTGAAATGAAAAAGGGGGTGAAGCTGAGGATGTTCTGGACTGTTGAGTAACAGTTCTTGGTGAAACGGTATCTTGAATACAAGCAGGTTCTCAGATACTGAAAAGTGCACTTAAAATGTTTTTAAACTCTGAAAGGCTTTACACTGTCTACCTAGTAAAACTTTTCAATTTAGTGTCAACTGGATGCCCAAGCATAGCTCTTTTTGATTTTAGATCATAGGGAATTACACAAATGCATCAATGGAAATAAGTAGAAAATGTGACTGTTCTTAGCCTTAGAAAATATGGTCAGGAATAATAAAAGATGCTTACTATCACAAACCTCATAAGAGAATCTCTCTCCTTCTTTCTTCTGCTCAGTGGATTGCGAGTCAAAGGCATTAGACAAAGACAATGACACATTACAGACAAAACGTACCAATACATGAAAAGCAAAGTATAGTCCAATACAAACATTCAAATAAAGCTGGCACTACAGATTGCCACACAAAACACCCAGTGCTGATAGAGCATTACAGATCATTAGCAAGTGTCTGTGAAACAGTGCTAGATCATTAGGTCCAGTGTTGTCAGGGCAGTAAATAGGTCTTGTAGACTTCTTTAACATTTTGAGTTTCTTTATGAGTAGAAGTGAAAGCTTTGACTTTTGACTTGCAAACATGGTGCTAATGATCTCTAAGGAACTTTGAAGGAACCAGGAAACAAATATGACTCACCTCCTTCCCTCCCATGGACTCAAACATTTTCTCAAGCTGGACTCTTAATTGTTGAATGTTGTTCATCAAGATACAGGCCTACAGAGAGAGCAGCAAATGTGAGATGGAGCACAACCAATTCTTCAGCAGTCCTACATTCATAGAATTATAGAATCATTAAGTTTGGAAAAGATTTCTAAGAACATCTTCATTCATACAAGTGTACATTTTAGAGGAGGTTCCCATCCACTGCTGCCTTTCGTTCCTACTTAACTGATGCTTCTCTTTGCCTGGTCAGCCAGTGACTGCCCACTAAAGGCAGGGCTGCCCCATAGGGAATTTGATACTATCTCCCAATCAGCTGAACAAGCTTCAGATCCCAGAATTTCACGTCCGGAGCTGTATATCCCAGGTAGTTTCTAGTCATACCTAATACAGTTACATCTGGTGGATTAATGAAAGTAGCACATCACCATTCCTTGGACAGCAGAGGCAGAATGATCAAAGTGCTTTGGGAGTGACAATAGGCTGGAGGAAATGGGTTGCCACATTGCTTACTAGACCCAGTCTTTGCAGAATACTGTGACAGCACTGTAACCCAGATAATGGCTGATGCTTAAGTATTTGAATAAATCAACAGGCAGTTCTGTTAATAACAGAATAATATTTTAGAAATATGCATTTTTGCATTGCTTGAAAAGCTGTTGAATAAATTAGGCAATAGAAATCTGTAATCATATTATTTTAGTCTAGAAATGTTGCTGTTCAAACTCGTTTTTTTAAGGCAGAACACAGAGCCACAGTGCAAAAGGCAGCAATTTCTGTATTCATATAAGGTTAAAAGTAAAATGTTAATAAATGAAGCTGGTCTAGCCCAGTGTGTTACAGTGCATGACTGGATTAGTTTAGACACTGAAGAAATGCATTTCAAGAAAACACATATACTTTTTTTCAGATAACAAGGTGGTGATGGAGTGATTACAGGGATTGATACTCATTTGTACCTTTCTAGTTAATAGAATGTTCCAATGTAGAGCTGAAACATGATGGGATCAATGACATGATTCAGCTTTAATTATTAATACATTACTCTCTTAGGAATTTGGTGTCAGAGTCCTTCTCAACTGAAAAAAAAGAAATTTGGTCTAACTTCTTACTACTTAGATTATTCCTTCCCAGTAAAGCATGCTGCTTGTCCTCCTACAGAATGCAGCTGGCTTTGCATAGTTGAAATGTCACCTCTGTGCCCCCCTCTTGAAAAACCCACAAACCCCACTTCTATTTGTCTATCTACCTTTTATTAACTTACAATCACTAAGGCTGTATCATCCTGTCCTGTACTGTCTCCTGACTTCTAACAAAATAATTATTTTGGAAATTATCTGCAATATCACAAATCAGTAATTATAAAAATTATGATTTCTCATAGGGGAATAAGTAGCAGAATATAACATCTTGGTCCTTTTGTTCCAAACAAATGCAAATGCCTTTGGAAATATACTGAAGCTACAAGAGAAATACTTCACACTGAAGCAGTTTCAAAATTTCCTTTAAGGCTGGCTCAGGTGGCTCTTTCAGAGCCTAAGCCTACCTTGGCTCAATGAAAAATTTGCTATTGTTGTCAGTAAAGAACACTACGTAAAAGCATTCATATTGTATTTCATTATCACCTTGCCCTTCAGAATAGCCTGTGCAGCAATTTACAGGAATCAGACAGCCAGATGCAAGAACATGTAAAAGTGAGTGGCAAGTACAATACAAGAACCCATGTTTATTTGTAAATGCTGACAGGAGGTGGAAGATAAGAGGCTGTTTTTACATAAGATAAATACCTTTATGAAAAGTATCTCTGATATGCTTCTTTATGTGCACATTGTATAATGTTCAATAAAATTATTAAAGGTATTGACTTGGAAAATAACGCCAAATTCTAATTTGAATCATAAAAAGTATTTGTTGTAAACTCTTCTATCAACTCTAATGCAGACGAACATTTATTGCAGCTGAAAGTAACTGATCAAATGAACTTTTATTAAGCTAAAAGTATGTATCTCAGTAAGGTAAATTCTGTTAAAAAAGAGTTATGTCCCTCAGGAATTTGATACAATACTTTATAGCTAGTCTAGCAGAAGGTGTCTCTGCTCATGGCAGGGAGGGTGGAAATTAGATGATCTTTAAGGTCCTTTCCAACCCAAGCCATTCTATCACTCATAGGGAGATTAATTTCTTCTAAAGCCCTAATAGATGTAGGCATTCTAGGATGATTTTAGAAATTAATCACTCCAACAATTAAAAAAATCCCATTTAACAGGCCAAAAGACTACACAGTTTGACTTGATGATTCAATGCTTTATCAGAACTCATATCCTCTAGAAACAGTGAACTTTATTTAATATTAACATTAAATTTATAGGAACAAGCAATAATTGATATTTATCTGCAACAGATGTCTTTCTAAATTCTATTACTGTGTGCATTTTGGTGACCTGTAGAGAGCATCACACTGCCCCTCACTACAGAGAGCACTGGCTGGAGGGAGCACATCCTCAAATCATACCCAAGGATGTGATACGAGTGTAGCTGAGATCTGTGATGGGCTATCTGAGGGATGCACCCCTAAAGATAAACAGTCTGAGGATGGGGCTGCAGTTATTGATCTGACTGCAGATTGATACAGCCGGACAAAACACTGCTCAATAGGGCAGACATTGTGCTAAAAGCTGTCTGCCATGGGACAAACAGCTTTGATTATCAATGGTCTTGAAAAGCCAGTTTACAAGTATCATTTTCCTTGGTCTTGTTAAAGTATTGATAATGTTTCCATTTGCTCAACCACATCTCCAGTGTCCATATCTCATTTATTTCTGAGTCTGTGGCAATCTTCATTAGGGAATCCCTTTAAAGCAGTTAGACAGCAAAACAGCTCACAATTTTCTTCTCATCTCTGTGTGGGTAAAGCACAGTGAGTGGCAGCAGCGGAAATGTTTGCACGTATTCCCTGCACCGGGACCAGTGATCTTATAAAGTCTCCAATGCACAAATTGATACAGAGAGGCAAGGCAATGCATAGTGAAAACCCTAAACAAAAATATTTTCTTCTGTTTGAGAGACAAGATGAAGATACATTCACCATGCTCACCATAGTATTGGGCTGCTATCCATGGCATGTTTGTGGTCATCTCGTAATTATTTTTTAGCTTTAATACTGAAATTATTAACTAGAATTCTTAACTAATTTCACTTATGCCAGCTTCTACACATCACTGTAAGCAGCTATGAAAATAGGCTGACCTCTCTCCATTCACGTTTTTTCATATAAAGAAGGGATTACATTTTTAAAAAGTACAGTAAGTCACTAAAAGGTAATTTCTGAGGCAGAAAAAAGCCACAGTTTCTTACTCACCACATTTTCTTTATCACAGTATGAGCTGAAGTAACTTGAAATAATTGCAGCATACTGAACAAGTACTTTGTTGATGGTCTAGAAAAGGAGAAGAATCTTTTAAATGGTAAATTTCAGAATGTAAACAAAAAATATTAAAAAAGGAGGCTTGTATAAATGATAGGTTTTACAGGTGCTTACACATATAGTATATTATACTTTTTAGATATAATATAAACAATCCTGTGAGCACATTTTCAAATCCCTGCACAGCAGATGGTGGGTAGTTCTTAATGTAATGTAATTTTCAATAGCGGAGGTAGTTTAATTTTAGCAGTACTGGTTTTGAGAAGCACTGAGAACTCTACTCCTTGCAATGTACTACATAGTTAATGCAACAGTAGCAAGCTCAAAAAATCCTCCAGGGTGACAATACATAGACTACAAATATAATGGCAAAATAAGACAGAAGGAGCACTGTTCAAAGCCAGGCAATATGAGTTACCTTACAATAATAATGTAAATAGGAACTTTGCAAATGGAGAATTGTTGCAATGAAAGATCAAAATTAAATGTAAATGTGAACTTTTCTAAAGCCAGCAGGACTATAATGGAAATTCAGAGCTTGTGAGGAAATGTAACTATCCAAATTGAAAGCTGGCAGAGTTGAGTTTATCAAACAGCAGGTGAGTAACCCCCACCTCAGGACTTCAAACAAAAATACCTTATTGCCACACCTTGAATTTTTCCTTCACTTGCTAATTAGCTAATTGCATTTCACTGAAAGGCTCCATTAATGGAATTGCAATCAGTTCTTAGCAAGATAATAATTGATTATGTATATGCATACATACATATGTATAAAACACATAAACATAAAATCTCAGAGAGGATAGAACTTATCAAAGGGGTAAATCATTTTGACACAGAAGACAAAACCCAGCCTTAAGCTACAGACAGCATGTCTTTCTGAGGATCCCAGTCAGACAGAAAACATTGATTGTAAAAAATATTAAAACATTGGAAACACTTAGCTTTTAAGTACATGGCAACATAGTGTCATTCTCTCTCAAGTTTAGTGGAAATGCATTGACTTTAACTTACATTTGCAAATCTTCTCATTAAATGAGAGAGTGCTTCTGGATTAGGACACTCCAGTTTCCTAATAATCTCAAAGCTCTGATTGAGCTGTGTGAAGACATCAACCACAGAACAAGAGAAGAGGGCATGATCTGATGTTTGCTGAAACTACATAGAAACATTCAAATGTTAATATTTGTTCAGAGACCAAAACTGTATTAACTGATTCTTATACTTGAAATTCCTCCTAGAGTCACAAAAAGTAATAAAGAAAAAAGGAAAAAAGAAGTAGTCTCACTGGTAATATTGAGAAATGCAGTTTTTCACTGTTCTGATACTTTCAAACCTCTTAAAAACAGAATTTTCCTTCATGACATCATTACTACATCACAGGTTAGTGAAATGATACCACAAAATAAATACTGTGGCGATTTAGGCAGAGTGAATAATAATAAGAATTTCTCTATAAGGTATCTTCCAATAACTGTTATCTCCTTAAGTCTAAGAAGTATATAAAAGGACCAAATGTACTTCTGTTCTTACGATAATATATAACTGTATTAATATTTTATTTATTCTCTTCTTTAAAAAGTAAAAGCTTACCCCATCTTTTTTGTCTCTTTCTAGTGCTCCATGAAGAAATTCCATTGAGACATCTTCATTTTCATCCAGCCACTGAATGACAAATGGTTCAAACCACCTGAAAATTAAAAGCAATATTCTTAAGTAGGTGTATTTCATAAAGATCCCAAGAGGACAGATGTCATGCTACCCAGCAGTTTGGCATCTTGTGTCTTCATATCTGTTTTTATAGCAAAAAAAATCTAACAATCCTGGAAAAAATTTTTGTCACCAAACTGCTGCAGCTACCAAAAGGTTTTTCAGGCTTCAGTTTCACAATACTCTCACTGATGTACCCTGGTGATGTAAAATTAGCAGTAGCTAATTCTCTACCAGTGAAGTACAGCAAGTATGCATCTTCTATCAATATTGGCTCTTTGGTAACATGTATTTTTAATTTGTATATGAAATAACTTGTATACAACTTTGTTTTAATAAAAATGAGCAGTGTTTTAATTTTCTTTAGTTTATTCTAAAAAAATTTAAAATTAGTAACAGGCCTCAAACCATCTCAGCAAACCAGCAGACTTGCAGAAGATTAAGGACAGCTCATATAAAAGGCCAGGACTGAATATATTTATTGCAGGCAGAGAGGAGAAAACAAAACCAGCAGCTGAGTATTGACCCAATCCAGTAAGAAGGATTTCAGTAGTACATCCCATTAGCATCATATCTTTATGCAAATTTGGGTATAGCACAAATGCAGGGACTTAGTGCTGCTGTTCACACATCATGCACCCACATGCTCTAAGCAAGCATTTTGTCATTTCTGAAGACCTGCAGTTACAACAGCTGTAGAAACCTATGAAATAGCTAATTGCACATTTAACACTTGGACTAATTCACTTGATAAAAGGAAGAATTAAAGAGAAAGAAGTACAAAAAGTAGTTGCCAGTGATACACACCTTGAGATCTTGCACAAACCCAAGCATAAATATTTGACCAAAATAAACCTTGCACCAAGACCAGACTCACGGAAGCTTTCCCGATCCACCACTTACAGAGAGTATTCAGGCACTGCATCCTTGAAAGCTGAGAGCTCTCGCACATATTCATTATAAAACCATTTCACTTTGAAGTGCAAATTCATATAATCTGTGCTTTTGCATAACCGCTGCTTTTCATGTTCTGTAATAGAAGGAGTGGAAATAAAAGCACTTAATAGCATTCTGACAGTAAATAACATTCTTGTGCCTCAGTGCCCTGGTGACACAATAATACAGGACTTGCATTTTAAAGCATAATTGGTTTGATTTTTCTAGAGGTAGTAGTACCCACAGTTTCAATTTTCAGGATCTGAGTACCCTTAGGAAAAACAGAACAAACCAAAGACCAAACCACAAATTAGGCTTCTCACCTCTCTTCACTGCAGTAAAAAAAAAAAACAAAAAAAACCCCACAAATTTGCTGACTTACCATCCTTTAGATTCTTCTTTGGCTGTTACAAAATGGTTTAGAAGCTTTTGAGAGTCAAGCTAGAAAAGACAACCATAGCTGTTTAGCAGCCAGAGGAAATAACAGCTATAAAAGCCAGCTCTGCATGAATCTGTGAAACCTGCACTGGCAAATGGACTGCATTCATCAGAGCTAAGAAAAAGAGAGAGGAGACAACTCCACAGCTCTACAGCCATCTGATTTATTGCATAAATAGAAAAGATAGTTTAATAAAGTGTTTCTGAAATTTTTCAAACGGACTTCACCTTCTCAGTGTCCTCTTGTTTTCCCTATACTAAATATGCAGACAGAAGTGGGAGGCAGGAGTAATGGAGCCATCTGTAACCACTTTCTGTATTTTTAAAGTCTGATTTAATTTGTTTGGAACAAAAATCCATCTTTCTTCCAGGATTTTGATCTTTATTTTAGCTTGTACACTACGCTCTGCCTTCTCCCCCAGCCACTGCAGACCTCCATTCCTCCATTCCATTAGCTAATGGGCATGTTATCCTTGCTCAAATCTTTCATTTCCTTCTCCCTCAGCATGAAACCAGGGATCCACAAGTTTTGGGCACAATAATCATACCTTCACTTACTGCTCACAGCTTCCTAAAATCTCCACAGCTCTCATCTGTTTGAGGTGCCATGCCACTTGCACATTCTTCCCTAAGCAAAACAGTAATTAATTTTCCCAGCTCCCTTATAAAATGACCTGATAGAGGTGCTCAGCAGGAATGATGTTCTTGTGTAAATAGTATGTATTAGGAAGGTATCTCTTTCAAACCTCCTTTTTGCTCCTTACTTCCGCTTGCTTTGCAACACAGTATTATACAAATCTCATATATATTTGGATGTGAACCTAATTTTCTGTAACAGCAGGAGCATCTCATCCTTTGTCATACACTTGAATGTACCACTGGATCCTCTGTCAGTGAAAATGTACTATGAACTACACATTCTGTGTTTTTCAGGTCTAGCCAAGTACATTAGAAGGAAATTTTTTAGTTTTATTATTATTCCAAATCAGCACTCCCATAGTATCACCTGCCATCCGACAAGTGTTTCAGCAGCATTTTATTATACAGTGAATTACTAGGTTTTGTGCAAATCAGCTTATGAAGTGCCCCTGTGGGCATTTATTGCCTTTTTAGCATTGCAGTAGCATTTTCACCTTCACTGCCTTTCCATCACACTCAAGAAAAATCACTAAATCAGTTCCTGTCTAAATATTGCATTTATTCATCTTCATTCTATTTGAGAGTATTACAAATTCTCCCCAGCATAGGACCATTGTTCCTAGCCTTAAACAGAACCATGGAGAGAAAGATATTGCCTTCTCTCATGGTTCTGAGGAACACTTGCTCTATGAAAGGTATTCTTAAAAGGTAGACCAGTCTTTCACTGAGAACAATTATATTACTGCTATGAAAATCATCGCACATCTGCAGCTTGAGTCATTGTTAAAAATATATCTTATATTGCATCCCAAAGGAATGGAATTTCTGAAATGATAGGACTTTTTTTTTTCATTCAAGCATTGCATAAATGGGTTATTAGATTATACAATGTAACTTCAGAATGTTTGCTGTAGTATCACAAACCAAGGAAATGCTTATTTCAATTTTAGAAATGAGCTACTGCCACTAATTGGCAAACCTATGCAGGAGGGTACAACTTACACATACCGTTCACTGATGTTTTCTTTTTAAAGTTAAGATTTATAACATATTATAAATGAGCACAAAAGTATTTCATGAATAATTGAACTTTTTTCTCCAGGCTGTTATGCCTTGTAGAGAATAGCTAAAGAGTCTCGTAGGATATTACTTCTACTGACATGTAACTGAAAAATTACACATCCACAATTCCTGACATTAAGGTATGAGAACATCAGCAAACACTTCACATGACCTACGAAGTCATTAATAACCATGCATATTACCTCTTCAGTTCATATAAACCAAAGAACAGAGCAAACCAGTGCCCATGAGTCAGCCTATGACGATTTTAACTGGATAATGGGTTTATCCATGGTAACCATGGATTTTGGTTACAAAGCTCAGCAGCATCACTGTAGGTGTCTGAATTTAGATTAGGACCGATGGATGGCTCAATACCTGAAAAACTTGCTCAAGCTAATGTAAACATGAGCCAGCTTGGATACATGGATGCATTTTGGAGTTCTGTGTCTAGTTTCCTGGAAGGAAAGCTAGCACCATGTTTCCCTATACAGACGTATCCATTTTGGGGTTTCTGGAAGACAGATGTAATAGTTGCACAATACAACTCTTTCTAAAAAAGTCCACTCTCGTTTTGCAAAATTATTATACCATTGAGTCAGTCTGGAACTAAACCTCCCAATTGTGTGCAAATGTGCTCTCTGGAGACATGATGACAGAAATACCTGAACATTCTCATAATCGATTCCAAGTAAGGAAATTTCCAGTAAAGCAAACCTAATTCTGATAATGATTTTATTTTGTGCTGCTCCTTTTCTAACACATTCCTTGTAGTGCAGCATACTTTTATAAGCATCTATTCATCTAATGAGTTCCATAAAGAGGTCATTTTCAGTTCCCATGCTGGTATATTCTATATCACGGTGTCACACATCAATGAAAAAGATACTGATAAGATTGTTATAAACTGCAGCACCTGTAAACTTTAGTTGTGTGTATAGGGCAGGCACTCCACCTGCTTTTAGGAATTGCAGTTCCAGTAAGTATAACTTTTTAACATCACTGATTACACTTCCGGTGGGGGGTAATATCTCCTTAGGGGTGATGCTGTAATTCACGTGTGCTTTCCCCAGGCTTGCAGCAATAGACATTTTAACTGCAACCACAATGAAAACTGTATGGAACTGTTCCATCTCAGCATACAAATTGCAGAGACAGGAACCCCCTAAAGACTTCCAGTAAGAAACAGCGCTGAAGAAAAAAAAAAAGAAATTTGCTCAGCTGTTTGTACAACCAAAAAAGAAGAGAGATTGTTTTAAAAGCTATTGCATGGAACGCACTAATGTACGCAAAAGAACTTGGTGTGTGATGGAATCAGCCACAGAGCTGGTGACGCTGTATCTGGCACATAATCTAATTGCAGGCGGCAGCTCTTTTAGAGAAAAATGTATAAAGAAACATAATAGAAAGGACTCTAATCCAAGGAACTTTCCTAATAGGCCTTGACCAGAAACAGTACTTTGGAATCATGTTTGATTTCTTGCTCATTTTTTCAGCAATCGCCAGAGAAAGCTGAGCTTTTCTTAAAGCAAAAAATAAAATTCATAATGATGACTTACTAAGCAGAAATATTTACATGACACTAAAGACATAATGTCATTTAACAAAAAGGAATAGACTCTTGTTCACTACAGAATCCTTTTTTCTTTTTAACCTTGAGGTAATAACATCGCTCTGAGTTTCCATGTAATTTTTGATATGTATTAGTTGCCAAAAAAAGAAAAAAGGGTAATCTAACAACCTTCATAAAGGATGAACATGTTAAATATTCAGATAATCAAATTGATATTTTGTTCAAATCTGATTTTCCTTATTTGGGTACAAAAACTCAGAGCAATTTCTTTTTCTACAACAGTTTCCAAGCCAATATCTTTTGTAAAAACATATAGTTAAGCTGCTTGAAGCATTCTAACAGATGGTTTTAAAGTATATTTCAAATCTTTATGAACAAGAACTTCAAGGAAATTAGTCTGTAAAAAATGAACCAACTGACGACATACACGTAAATATATTTATCTAACAAAAACCTTGTCCAGCTTTCAGGTTTTATAGATAATGTTTCAGGGATTAATAACTACTATAAAGAATATTTATGTGTAGCAAATTAATTACATCACAGCCAGCTGGTTTGACTGACATACATATTATTGCCCTACAGTTTATTAAACAGCAATGATTTGAGACTAAGCATATGGGATTTGTGCTTGGATTAACTGCAAATTTTCCCATCAAAACTCAGCTGTTATTTTCAACCATTGTGATGTAATTCCATATTATTTGCAATAATTACTTACCAATCTTTCTAGAGACTACCAGTTGCTATCTACTTTTTCCCAAACTGTGGTTTCAGAAAACCTTCTATTTCCAAACTTGCAGTCTTATAACTGGGAAGTGTAATTGGGAGCACAAACTGAGTATAGTTAGTGGAAGAAAAGCTCCTATGAGGAATGATATGGATAGGGTATGAATTGGTATTCCTTCTGAATCACTGTGGGAATGTTACACTGTATGATGCACCTGTGTTTTGGATAAAAGCATAAGTTATTAGTGCACCTGATCCCAGCGCAATTCCCTACAAGAGTGGTTGCTGTGCCACTTCCTCTTTTAATGCGGATATTATGTGCTCTAGACTTAATCCCTGTACCACAGAAAGAAACCTGAAGCCTCTGATTGTGTGAATGTAACAGTGGTCAGGCCACATATGAATAAAAATTTTAACTCAAACGAAGTTCATAACTGATTTAGAGGAAAACATTACATTCTACTAGAATCTCATCCCAGGATTCTTGTACTTTGCTAAAGGCAATGTAAGTCACTGGTTATTAACTGAAATACAGAGTATAACACAACTAATTGATAATCATGTATAATTTACATTGATTTTTATAATGTGAAATCATACTGACCTTTTCGAAAGGGCTCTTTGTGTCAAGATAAATATAACAAACCCAAAACCTGAAAAACTTCTGTCACTGCCTCCTTTTTGGATTAGACTTCTCTCTAATTTACATCGAACCCTCCTCTAATTCTCCTTTAAAAATACATTGTATCTTTCACAACAGACTTCTACACAGTCAATCTTTCTCTGCATTTACTTGGAAATTTTCATCAAAATATCTTTGGACAGTTCACAAACAGAATGGACTGCACCTGGGACATCTCTATGGGGCGATTCAGCTGTGCAAATGGGAAACTGATGTAAAAGGAGACCAAGTACACCTCATAAGGCAACACACATAAAGAAAGGCAGTGTAGATCTTGTTCAAAGATTGCCTTAACATGGAGTCATATTTCTTCCCTGGACAGGAGGAGCTACTGGAGAGAGTCACAGAGGTACAGGAGAGGGTTCAGCTGAGGCCACAAAAATGATGAGAGGTCTGGAGCATCTCTCTTAAGAGGAGACACTTATGAGGGGAGCTGGGCCTGTTCAGTCTGGAGAAGACACGTCTGAGGGGGGATCTCATGAATGCATATAAATATCTCCAAGGTGAGAGGCAAGGGAATGGTGCCAGACTCTCTGTGGTGCTGCCCAGCCACAGGACAAGGAGCAAGGGCCATCAACTAAGATCTCAGTGTGAGAAAGAACTTTCCATTGAGGGTAGCAGAGCAATGGAACAGCTGCCAGGGAAGGTCATGGAGTCTCCCTCTCTGGAGACATTCCAAACCTGCCTGGACGTGTTCCTGTTGTGACCCGCTCCAGGTCACCCTGCCTTAGCGGGGGGGGGGGGG
>VZRN01000335.1:1793820-1880687 GCA_013397935.1 Dasyornis broadbenti | reverse complement strand
CTTTGGGGGGGGGGGGGGGGGTTAGACTGGACAATCTCCACAGGGCCTTGCCAACCTTAAGAATTCTGTGATTCTGTGACAGAGTTCAAGGAATGAAGACAGACTGTCTTATTCTGAATGGTGAGGAAAAATGAATTCGCTGTTCTTTTTTGTCTTCTTGCCTGCAGTGGAAGTGGCTAATCAATCCCTGACAGTGCACTGTAAAAGGTGATATGACATTGCATTTTATATTCAAGGAGAAGCTCTCAAAGCAAGAGGCCATTTGCTCAGAGTGCACTGCTTTGCCTGACGTTTCACAGCAGGTGCAAGAGAGTTCAGGGTCAGCTGCTTGGTGTCTGAAAAGGCAGAGCTGTACACGGTCTCCTGGGAGAGATAAATGTCTCATGGAAACTTCAAGGGCATCAACTACCAATGTTATAGACTACCTAAGAGATGCAACATTTAAGATCATGAGGGATGTATGAACCTGCTGCAAACTACCCTATCTTCTGCTCAAAGCATTGCATTTGCCATTTTTCACCTACTGTGTTATATTGCCTAAATGTTTCAGATTACTAGGCAAATTAACTTTGATGTCGTATTAACATTACTCTGTTGCTTTTTTACTGCTTATTTGTAGTCCTTATTACTCCTATTACTCTCATCAATTAATCACCACTTCCAAAGCCAAATACTTCCAGAAAAGTTCCAGAAAAGTGGATGGGTTACCACCAGAAGGGGAATGCAAGATGTGCAGCTTCATTACACATAAACTTGTTCTGTTTTGCTTGCTGCCCAGACAAAGAAAAATGCCAGGACTGCAAGTGGGTGAGTAAGATCAACCTCAGTATAAATTTCACCCTTCAATATCATATCAGAGTGAAATTTGCACACCATGATACTAAGTAGATTCAAAGATATTCAAAGAATAAACATTTGGAGACAAAATTTTGTCTTTGGATATACACAGCTACTACTGATTACAAAAGGAAATAAGCACTTGCTTCCAATGAGTGAAGTAATCTGAACTGTGCTCTTTTACTGTTGGTGGAATTCGTACTTTGTAGATTTATTGACCATGGAAAGTGTAAGGAAACAGAAGCTCTGAATGAGGCAGAAGAAATATTCCATTCTATCTGATATGAGATCTATGATTGTAATTTAAGCCCTGGTTCTGAAGAATATGATTGCAATTTCAAATACTGATGTTTCGACATCTTTTAAAAATAATAAAAAAGAAAGTAATAAAAGTAATAAAAGAAGAAAAGTAATGCTAATATGCAATTTATAGTGATTAGGCTTTCATCAACCTCTCTGTATATAATACAATATTTATCTATCTATCTATATATATTTCATCTATACATATATAATATTTCATCAACCTCTATATAATATGTATAAAAATTGCAAAATAAAGAGAGAATCTATGCCCTATCCTTGGAAGTGCTCAAGCCAGATTGGATTAGGCCCTGAGCTACCTGGTCTAATGGGTGGCACCCCTGCCCATGGCACAGGGGTTGGAACTAGATGATCTTTAAATTCTCTTCCAGCCCAAATCATTCCATGATTTTATGGTTTGATAGGATAATGCTTGAATCCAGAATAGAAAACAGCATAAAAGTAACAAAGAGCACTTCAATAGCATTGGAACTTAACTACTGAATACTCAGCTTTGCATCTTCAATGTAATTTTTATGACAGATTTCTTCCATTTACTTATTGCTTAATTTTTTTTTTTAAAAAATGTATCTTTCCATGAAGGAATCTGATTCTCTGCTCTTTGCCTCGTCACAAGTGTGCAAAGTGAGCATAAACCCCTATCCAACAGGCCTGCTTGCATTTTACAAGCAATTAGTAGAATGAAATACAAAACAGGAAGAATCTGGCAGGAAGATAAATGTGAGGCTGCACTTTAATAATTACCTGTGCTGTATCTGGTTCTGCCTGCAAAGGCAAAACCACAGACGTGTTTTCTAGTTCTTACCCAGCAAATTGCACTTAAGGCTTATTAAAAGATAATGTGGAAACAAGCAGTTTTAATGGATTTATCCTATTCTCCTGGGGGTGAAGCAGTATCAAATGTTTAGTTTAGAACTAATGCACTTGCTCATAAAGAGGACATTTACCTCAGCTTCTATAGGACAAAAAGACACAAGTGAATCTCCATAAGTGGAACAGTCCTGAAAGTAAAAGACTTTTACTTTTAGTCTTCAACCTAAGGAAACAGACTAGGAGAAGAACAGCTGCCGTGTGAGAAAAGCTTTAAAGGAGTGTCTTAGTAAAAAGGGGCAAGATTAAAAATAGCAATACAAGTTGCTTGTTATTTTTTATTTTCTTTAGCTCAAATATTTTATTCTAGCTGATAAAGAAAGATATTTTGTTTCAAGAAAGCTGTTATTAGTTACTGCTTCTCAATGAAAGAACTCCAAACTATAAGTGGATTCACTGTGTGATCAGCTCACAGAATGCAGGAAGAGGTGCAGCACCTACATTCCACTGCTGCTGTGTGAGAATTATGCAGCTCCACTCCGACAGAGACAGGGGGAAGAAATCCCTCAAGCAAACAAAAGGATGAAAGTTTTCCCCAATTACCAGATGCGGAACTGCACTAGACAATGCAGGTCATTCAAGGGACTGTCTGAGGAAATAGAGGTTTTTTTGCTTAGAGGTTTTGGTTTTGTTTGTTTGTTTGGGGGTTTTATTTGTTTTATTTCCCCAGCCATAAAATTAGTTCAGACAAAGCATATAACTCTAGCTTTTGTAAAAACGTGAGATAGAATAAAGTGGTATCATCTTTGAGGCAAAGAACTGTAATCAAGAACAAGAAGAAAGCAGCAGCAAAATATTCTTCTGGGTTGAGATACCTAATAAACTCTGGAGGAAGTCTTGCCTGCCCCTGCTGCTCTAGGTGATATACAGCCCCTCCAGCTGAATAGAACTCCCTTCAACTCTTTGGTTTGTGGGAAGGACAGGGCCATGAGAGTTATAAATAACCCATAATAATTAATTAATGTTGGGTTCATTTAGGGCACCATTGACACTCATAACCTATCCAGCATGGTGATACTAGTATAAGTTGACTAACAAAAAATTGCCTTTGTCACAACTAGGCAATGTTCAGAAGTTTATACAACATCTTTTAATAGTAAGTGATTGCCTGAGTAAGAGCTAATAATAGTGTTTAAGAACAAGACTAATTTTCATTGGTAAAAAAAGGAATAAACAAGAGCAGAGCTTTCATTATTAAATATATGGGACAATATAGACTGCTAGCATTGAGTGACAAGTTAAAAACTAAACAATGAAGTCAGGCATTCACTGATGCACTGCACTTTTTCTAGTAAATCTGGCACTGTGAATACACCTACAGTCTAGAGAAGCTTTAACTTACTAAGATTACTGTAGACTTGTACTGTGGCACTACTCATTGTTCTGATTATGGTTCAATGTGTAAAATCTAAGAAAATGATTCAGAATACAAGGAAATAATAGATTTAAGGGGCATATCCCAAGTGCAAGGTTGTGCCATACCAGAGATCTCTAAGGTAGCTCCAAGTAAGATGACACATTGCTACATCATAATATAAAGTCATGAAGAAGTATTAACTGTTCCCCTGGGAACAGTTCTGTCCCCTTCATCTGTCTTAATTACTGGGTCTAATTAACTCCCAACAAAATAGTGCCATTTGGTACAGCTATGCTGCTTTTTAGGCAAGCCTGGAGATCTCTGCTTTGCCCTGGATAGATGGATTCTCATACTCATGAGGCTCAGCCCCTCAGGATGTACAACATGTACCTGCTGTTATTAACATCCTCATCTGTTATGGTGACCAAAGAACACTTCTATTCCAAAGAACTCCCCTCTTCTATCTTATCTGCCAAAGGAAAGTTTAAACCCAACTGTAATCTCCTTGTCTTTGCCTTTACAGACTCTGAATTGCCATGAGACCACAGAAGACTCTTAATTCCACAGGTGTCTGGAAAGATAAGCATGGAATACATTTGTTGAAAAGTGCCAATGCAGAAATGAGACCGACTAAAAAAAGTTTCATATTTTGATAGTGATGAAGGCCTTGCATGCTTGTGGATGCTGCCTTCTTGTCCTTTCTAAAACCTCAGGCTCACCTCCCCTCACCTCTGTAGCCTCCCTCTAAGCCAAGACTACATTCTATCTTAAGGGGAACTTTGTAAATTGTAAATCTGGAGTGAAAACAGACTTGAGATCTGCGACCAAATGGTCTGACCTTTCTCTGGGCAGCATTAGCCTTTGTTTTTTTCCTATACTGTCGCTGTGCTCAGCATCAACTCACAAACCTGCCTCTTCTCTTTCAAATCACTTTATCAGTTTCTGTCATGGAAGAAATATCTGTCAGGGAAACAGGAAAATAGTATTTTGCTTAAGCACTAAGGACAACAGCAAACTTCAAGAGCAAACCTACATTAAATAGGTAAAATGGTGGAATGACTATCTCCTTTTCTTATTTTTATAAAACCTTCAGAAACTTAGCTCTACAGGATGGAGACTGTCTATTGCTGTATTTATACAGCAGCTAACTAATATCTGGCCTGACTCTGGTGTTGACTTCTGGCCACTACCAGAATTAGATTATCATAATAAAAGCAATTAGGATGTTCTCTTTCTAACAGACTGGATAGCTTCAGACATTTGATCTGACCTATTCAAAAGTCAGAGGTCTGAAAAGTCTGAAAAAAAAATTTCTGAGGACAAAGAATAAAAAAAGATACTTTGCAATTGCATGTCTAATTTCAGCTCATTATTCTCATCATCTTTTAACCTTTACATCTTCATACTTGTAAAGGAAAAGATTTCCTACCATACGAAGTCAGTAACAAATCACATGCTGGTGAAATTCTCTCTCTGCTGTCATTCGTTTGCTGCATAAATATGGAATAACTGGGGGATCAGACAGTATAAAACTATTACCATCCTATCAAATCAGATGTTTGTGTAAACTAAATAGCAAACAACAATGTATAATGTATCACTGATGCTTCATGAATAATCTGCAAAGAAGAAAAAAAACTCCAAAGGGACCAAATCTAATGGAGACAATTCTCAAAGAGAAATATGTGATACTTCCTCCATGCAAAATCTATACATGAAAATAATCCCAAGCTCCTTAGATCAGGAAAAAAACCAAACGGGTGTGAACTCAATTTATTAAAGTTTGCCTAAAACTTGTAACACTATGAAAAGGCTAAACATTTTAATTAACTGAAACTGGAAGAAAATCTAGAATGAAATTATGAACTCAATACCTGATTTTAGTATAGTTTTGCTTCCAAGGCATGTCATCTTGGCACAGTGTAGCCCTGTTCTTGGCAGCTGTGGAGACTTGAACTGTGCTTTGGGATGTCATTTCCTCCCTCACCAAAAAATCAAGCTGTTCCCCCAATGCCAATATATTGCCTTGGTACTCACAGAGCCATGGCTTTGCCCTTCTCTAGCCAAAGGCCACTGCCATGAAAGCTGCTGTCCCCTCTGTCTTCTCCATGCTGCAGTGTCCTGGCAAGGACCAAGGGCAAGGAAAAGGCAGAGGGTGTGTGGTGCCTGCTGGCACCCCTCACAGGGCTGCTGGCTTGTTCTGCTGAGAGGCGGGCAGAGGGCACTGCTCGAGAGCAGCCGTTCTGCAGTCCACACATGCCCTGAGCAGACCCAGGAGGGATTCAGCTGCTCAGGGAGAGGAGAGAGCCTGAACAGCCATTCTGAACTGCGCACAGGAAAAGGAACGGAAAGTGGATGTGCCAGTATTTGCTGTCTTATTTCCTGAATTTAATCTGATGGGTGTGGCTGGATATCTTGGGGAATACATTAAGTGGGTAAAACCAGAAACAGGATTTTGGATGAGCTAATCTAATCCTTTTTATCACATGAGCAATCCTTTTGCAAACAATGCTGGATCAGTTCATTGCTTCTTGACTGGATGCAGAAAGGAATCAACTTTGTAACACAAAAGATGCTGCTCCAGGAGATTAATACTAAATTGGAGTAGGGAAAGATTGCAATCACAGCCCTGGACACTAGGTATGAACAGATGGTAGCCTATGTTAATAACTTGGAAGGCGAGAGTGGCATAGCAGAATGCAATGCATTTTAATGAACTCCATTAAAACCATGAGGACCAACTGTGAACATATTTAGGGATTGTTTCTAATCTTATAGAATTTAAAGAAAAAAATGCTATTGCCATCAATGACTGAGTTAAACCCAGTTTGTAGAATATCTGTGGAAAGAATTAATAATTCAAACCCCAGCAAAGCTGGGTAGAGAATCAGCATACTGATCTATATATTGTGATTAGATTTATTGAGGTTCCTGTTTAGGAATAAAATCATAGAAGGTGAATTTGTGTATAGTTATAATACTTTATACTAATTGCAAAATAATAATGTATGCTATTTTCAATTTCCTTTAATTATTATTTATAAGCAGAAACTGTTTCACTAATGATTCTGGGAGCAGCTTAGAATTCCTAATGCCAACAATGGCATTTCCTCTCCTCAGAAAGTCAGTATCCACAGCAACACAGAAATGAGACTGCATTCAGGGACTGGTCTGGAACATAAAAAGTCAAGTGCCTTCTATAGCTCTTTCTGCAAAATAAAGATTAATATTAATATTTATTTTAAAGTCCTGATTCAGTCTAACTATCAACACTTCATATATTGTATAATTAACTCTTTCTTAAGAGCTTCCTGTTCCATTCTTTACAACCAAGAAACAAACCACTGCTTGATCTGAAGCTGCCTTTTGAGTGATCAGCGTGCTCTGCTTAACAAATAGAGTGAGTGATGTTTTGTGAATTATCTTGTTGCAGCACACAATGTTTATAGTTCAATGGCTAAAGCACTACCAGCTCTGTGTGCTCAGGGGTGTCCATGTGCAGAGTACAACTACCCATCAGGATATAAAGTCTTGGCAATTGGTGGCTACTGGAAATACTCAGGAATCTGTGCTATCTGTAAGGGAATCACAACACTGAGTTACTGAACAGAAATTTTCTAATGATGGATGTTTCTGACTGACAGACTCTCCAGACTGAAGGTTGCTTCACTGATGGAAGCAGGAATATGTTTTAATCCAAATCAGTGGCTTTCACTTGGTTTTCATGTTTCTCAGCTCTTGGAAGCTTTTGCCTTCACTGATCACTCTTAAAGGAGGATCTCCTGCCTGACATCCCTTCTGAAACTTGTACTTCTGATTCACTCTGACATGACTACAGAACATCACTTAGAAACAACAGTTCGAATAGCTCTTCTACCCACATCTTAAGTGTCTCATGTCTTCTGTTGTCATTCTACATATTTTAAGTACCTTCCTTCCGTTCTTGGTAACTTTTTCCTCTGTTGTGCTTAGTATGGAAGTTCTACATTCTAATAACACAATTAAAAAAATAAAGTAACACAGCAGCAGATGAACAAAATAGTTCTTTCATCAATAGTCATTCTAGCCACTCATGTTTTCTCTTTCCTTATCATCATAAAAATCTACCATGTCATCAAAGCACCACCACACTGATATTATCACATTAGACATTCTGGAGAAAATAATGTAGAAGCGAATCTTCAAATACTTGGTTTTTAAAAATCCTTTATGCCTGTTGAATTGCACTGTTGTTTAAATCCAACCTCATAAGGTTTTATTCACCCCATCAGACTTCCTCCATAGTTAGTAGCAGACTTGACTAAAGACAATGCCAGTTTCATACAGGTATTTTTACTTGATTTGCTGCAATAACCATATTTTCGAGAGCGTTGGAGGCCATTAGTTGGAGACAATCTGCTATATATAAAAGGCTGTGAATTTTAACAATGGTTAACCACAGCAATATCTTAAGAGATAAAATGAAACTGCATTTGATTCTGTTGGAACTATAATGAATACATCCTGCCTTTTGAACACAGAAAGATTTAATTATGAGTGTGTACTTTCTCCATAATTTCATTCTGCAAAGGTTCCTTACGGGCAAGTTGGCAATTTTCATCTAGTGAGAAAAACTGGACAATCAACAATGCTCTGTAGCAAGCATATGCGTGTCTCTTTGGACATTGAGGATTTTTATCAGATCTAAGAAGCAGCATTTCAAGTCACAGTTCTTTTGCCTCTTTCTTCCACAGATAACTTCATATATTCGCACTGCAATGATTTAATTCCTTCTTAACACCTATTTTTCACTAACTTACAAAGCATCATAAACAAGTACACCAGAAAGCTCTAACCACACACAGAAATCTGATGCCAGGTATCACTTGCAGTGGAAATCAGTCTTGGTGAACTCACTAGTGTAATTAATAGTTTGATCTAATTACCTTCCAGAGCATATTTCATGTCCTGGGCAAATAGAGTCCACATGATTTCAGCGCTGATTTTTCCCATGTTCAGCTCTTGAGGGAACCTGCAATCAACCACATCACATCAGTTCACCTGCTGCTAGGAATTATGCTCACAGCTGCACAGCAAAAAGGCAAATACTTCCACACAATAATTCCCCTAGTATACACTTACCGTATTTTATGTTTTGTAACAATTATATAAACCATCCAATCTTCAAATACAAACTTTCCCAATGTAGGGGGCCTGGCTAAATAATTAGTTACATGTTACACGAATTCCCTCATGTGACATTTTAAATCAAAAAATATTAATCTATCTTGCAGATGATTCCTCAACTTTAGATAAATCAGATGGCTTATAAAAAATATTAAACAGTTGGCTCAGATGTTTAGGAACCACAGGTTTTCCTTAATTCCCTTATGACACTGGAAAAAAATGATGTGAAGCTACACTGGTTTATACACCCATAGAATTCAATTCACTGAAGACTTCTACCTTGAAGTACGGATAAAACACTAAAGAACATAACAAGTAGTGAAATGCAGATTTTGATTCAAAACTTTAGTTTTGGCCTTAGGCTTCATGTCATCTTTGAGAAGCAGTCCTTTTTAGATCCTTTCTGCTGTTATCAGTTATTATTTTTACACTGCTTTTTCACAGATCCCAGCTGCTTCTTATTCTATGCAAAAGAGAGGCTTTAATCTGTGAGTTACCATCTTTCACTGTTAGCAACTAGCAAAAGCTGGTATTTTAGTGATCAACACTGCATTTTATATCCCATTTAAAAGAAGAGTTATTTGTCTTTAAAAACCGACTATCTTTAATGCAGGTGTGGGACTGACATTAATATGAGCCATTCTCAGGGTACAGAGGCAGAGCCAGGCAGGTCAGGCAGCTGAAGAGCAGAAAGCAGCGCACAGAAGAACTTCCCAGTGGGCTAAAGCAGTTGTTTATAGCACAGGGGTGCAGTGAGACCCACACAAATACACCCAAAGTTCACCAGGAATACATGAAATAAGGGAATATGTTAACGAGAAAATACACAGAGCTGTGTGGCTTTTCTGTTAGGTTTATTACACTTTCTAATAGCTGAGAATTTGATCCAAAGTATTTTGACCTTTTCTTAAAGCGCTAATCAAATTCTGAAAATATTCTGTATTAATTTTTGTAAAAATGTAAGAATTTTTAAAGGTCTTGTTGACATAGAAAGAATGAGAATTATGTGCACCTTTAAAGTGGTAGCAGTATGATCTAAGTAATGTATTCCTTCTAGGGATCTATTTGACCCTGTTCATATCTGCAAAGAAAAGGTACTTAAACAGCTCATTAGCTCTGCCACTTTAATAGGAAGCAATTGCTAGCTCAGTTCACAGAGCCTTCTTTATGCTAATGGCTGTTCAGTTAAAGAACTTTGTATTAATTCTGTTAAAACAAAATTAATTTCTATTCAAAAGTTGAAATGTATTTCAGTGGTCTTAATTTTTTTACTTCCAGTCCACTCTGAGTTCTCTCTTAGCACCAGACTTGAACTTTGACCGCGTTGCTCTGAGGAAGTATTTAACAGCTGATTTAATATTGACACTGCCTTTTGACCATATTGCAAAGCTGGCCATAAGGCTAGGCTGGGTCTGATAAAAATGCATTTGTTTGATTAGCGATAAATATTTATGTGTATGCACGCTTATCTTGTGAAAGCACATGCACACACAAACTGCAATTATCAATGTTGTTTAAATTACTGTAGTTCAACACATCCCACCTGCCTTCACTGAGGTGAAGTCTAAAATTGATCATCATTCTTATATTTCTAACAGAGACTGATGGGCACTGCACAGCTGTCACAGTCATGGGCATTATGTAACTTGCAGAGGTATCCTTGCAGTTTACTGTATGTGAGAACCTGACATAGCTAATGCACAACTGAAGCACACGACAGATTCCACATGCTAAAGATAAAAGGTAAACAAAGGCAGATGTCTTATTAAAGGGAAGGGATAATCAAAGGTCAAATACTAAAGCATCTATATAACTATGGTATTTTTTATTATTTGTATTCTATCACCTTATTTTTAGGTAAAAAGACTTTTTCAAACTACTTCAGAATTTGATCCCTAAGCAGCAAAATACCACAGAAATTTCCCATGCAAATCTCTACACTTTACATTTTCTAATCTTTGTAAAAGCCTTTCTTAGTAAAGCAAAAGGACAACCAGGAAAATGCTCTGTCAATCATTTACCTGGCTCTTGCTATAGTTATTTCTGTCCCATAGGCCATAATGTTCCCAATTTCTATGTCATTCTTGGAATTATATAAAATCTCAGTTTCTCCAGAACAGTAATGTTGCCCATATGTGATCATATCCATACATTCCCAAAACCACTAAATTGCATATACAAGACAGCCACTTGTGTCTTCTCTCTATTGATTTTAATTAAGCAAAAATTTATGAAAACAGTTCTCATTGGCTATTTCTAACAAAGGGCTATATATAAAACAACAGATCAATGGAATGAAATTGAACTCAGCTTAAAACAAAATGAAAAGAATCAATGTATAAGCAAAACATATATAACCCCCCAAAGGATTTATCCCAGACAGTACTGCATGTCTCTAGTTCAACCCAAACTCAGAAAATTCTATTGTGACAATTAAAAATGCTTTTTCTTAATTTTTGCTGCCAAATCTCCAGTCTGCTATATCCTGAGAAGATCAAAGTCTCTGAAACTCAGATTCACTTTCTCAGAATACTTCATATTCCATACTTGATGGCTTCAATCTCATGCAGGTGCTGAATCTCACCAACCCTAGGGTGTGAATACATTCTGAATACATTCATTTTTGTGCATGCAGGAAGAGGTTAGATCAACACCATCTGTGGAGTGCTGGCCTTGGTCACTGTTTCACTAACCCTTAAGACGAAAGTTCTGATTTTGGAAAATATGTATCCTATTTAAATGGTGAGGAAAGAGTCAATTTATTTTTACATTTGTGCTCTATCCTCTATCTATCCAAAGCTTTATTTTTGAGCAAAGTAGCATGCCTTTCCCTGAAGAAAAAATAATGAGCAAGACAGATACTTTATATAGTCTATATAACTGATCTGGTGTTTCAGTGTAGGATACATTGCTACAAAAGAAGATTACAGTGGGTATTGTGAAAGAATGAGAACAGCTTTGTTACACAGGATAATGTTCACAAGTTCAGTGAAAGAAGGGATATTCATATGCTTCCACAGAATAAACTATAATTGATAATGGGGAATAGCACTGGATCGAGACACAAAACACATCAGACACCCTTTCCATCATCAAAGAAACATTCTAAAGTTAGGCTGGCACAGTCCAATTCATGATACAGTCATGAATTTTTTGGCCATGCAGTGTCTCAGTGGACTATTCACTGAGATTTTCTCACTTACTTCCATAATTTTTTTTTCCACTGACCAATGTTTCATAACTCACTGACAAGTAGGTTACAATTACGCTGTTTCTACAATATAAGTTACTAGCCCCAACTTCTGAAGAGGTATTAAACAGGCTAGCTCCTGAAGCATGAGGAACTCTGCTCCTGCAGATTTCATGTGTTAGTCCTTCCCACACTGTGGAACACAACGTGATCACAGAGAAAACAGACCCTTACATTGCAAAGATTTAAGGATCAGTAAAGAGCAAATTTAAAAGTTCCACTAGAGCTGTCTTATTTCTTAAATTTGTACTACAATGACAACTTGATTGTTCTGAATATATGTGCAAAAAAAAAACGTGCAGAGGCCCAATATTTAGATCTAGCTTTCAAAATACAGAAGCGCATTTGAGTTGAAGATTTTATTCTTGATTTGATGTTCCTTTTATTAGAACAGATATTTTATTTTGATAGCAATTTCTCCTATCTCACAGTACATACAATGCATAGTTAGAATGCAGGAAGTCCTAGACTTGCTTGTCAATCAGGTTTGAAACACATTTTACATGGTTTAACAATTAGAATGAGAATTTTACAATGTAAATACCAGACCATGCTTTTCCCCTCAAACTTGTCAAGTTTCTTATGTCGAATAAGAACTGCAGGTTGCCCCCACACTCCCGCTGGGTGGTTTGGTATGGTCTGTCAGTGGCTGCAATGCTTGCTGAGGCCATCATGTCATGTTTCATCTGGATTCATAATCTGATACAGTTCAAAGTACTCCATCACAGCATAATTTTTGCCTCTAAGGTAGATATAAAAATAGGGTTTCCAAAACTGGTTGAGGAGTAGAATTCTGAGCAATATTATACAATTGTGAAAACTTCTATCAGAATGCTCTCCTGGGGATCTTTGGTTACTTCATTGCTAAAATAGGATCCAAATGGATGCAGGGCTGAATAGTCCACTGAGACACTGCATGGCCATATCTTTCTGATATGGAGTCGTATTTTTGCAGTATTCTTGTGTATTCAACGTTTATTTCCCATTCATCTGTTTTGACCCATTTTCTTTTCTGGGGTAAGCAGGGGGGGAAGAGGCTGTCTCATTTTTTCTCAATGGTTTTTACATGCTGCTTTTGCATTAGGAAAAGCTGTTCTTTCTAAAAAAATGTATCCAAAGCAACTCCGAACAGTTTTTCAAGTTTTTTCCACCCACAGCCTCTTCATCTTTTACTTCTGATGTCTCCTACCTCTAAAAGACATGTAATTCCCTGTGTTCACTCTTTCTCTTACAAAACAACAGCAAAAACGAGAGAGAAGTCAGAGACACAAGCTCTCTCCCTTAATCTGACCCAATTCCGTCCACTCCTGATTCTCTTTTCACATCTTACACAATCATTCATCTGTACTTTAGGGAACCTACTAATCCCCTTAGAACAACTCTGTTCTTTATGCCTTTACTTTCTCCCTCACATTTGTGTAAAAATACAGCTAGAACAATTTTTAGGATAATTAACCAGCAATTACACTTGTTTAATTCCAATGAAGAGACTGAAATGAACCACATATAAATATTTGTCTGAATTAGATATTTTACAATGACACTATTATTTATACAGCCTGTCAGACAAAAAGTTGAGCTTTCATTAACAGAGAAACTTCACACTACGTTATAAAAATGGAGTAAATAGGAAAAGTGTTTCATTTCCTCTATAGGGTAAGAGTTTATTCCTTAGTAAGGTCCATGCAACAGATGATTGAACACAGAGACGCTTATTATCCAGGACTGAAATAATTCTTCATTTATTTCAAGTAAAGGAAGGAGTCAGAAGTCAATGAAATATCTTTCAGCTTCTGGTTATCACCAGGAGGTTTCTTTGTTACTTTTACTGTGGGCCCATAAATAGAATGGTACCTTTTTATCAACATGGACTGCCTTTCAGTGTCTACCCTATTTTGGCTGAAAAAACTGGATTGTTGCTGCTCCCCTTTAAAGCATTCAATGAAACATAACTGCAGACACCTTTATTAATTGTTTAGTCACAATACAGGTGGAGGTTTTAATGTTAACTTTTGCATAAGTCATCACAGCTAGACCATGTCCAGATTTTCTACAATATCTCTGTAAAATGGCTCCAAGGAGCTAAAAGAGCTAAAACATTTCCCTAGGGCCTCATGTCACATTTCAATTAGTGCAAGGTCTGTTTCTCCAGCTGTAATATGTGAAACATGTTTCTTTCCACTCTTTCTATATATTTCGTGTTCAAACTCCAGCACTACCTCCTTTTTCTGTGTTTATCGATTGTTTCTCTCTTTTCTACTTGTGTATCAACCTTAAGTTATTCGACTTGTCTTGGTTATTGATTGCACCTCCCTCATCTGCTACATCTTCAATTCTGAGAAGTCAACTTCCATCTCTGGGATATTGCTCTCCACTTTTTATACTTTCAAGTAAGTCTGGCTAGCCTATCATAAATTTGGAGAGGGTCTTTTTGTGAAGTTCATTTTTTTTTCTAAATACATCCCTAAAAATCACACCTAAAAGAGTCTGAGCATGATTTGAACACCATGTGTGCAAAGATACATTCATAACATCAATACCATCACACTGTTTCACAAACATTTCCCTTCTATCCATTTAGCTCTCTTGTATAATATTTTGCTACTTAACTTTTTGGGATGACTCATATACCATGTGTCCTTAACGTTCCTAAACCAAAAGATTCTCTTTACATTATCAGAGCACTAAATTTTTAACAAACTACAACAATGTTACATTCTGTATAAAAATCTCTAGGTAGATTCTATTTAAAATACAACTTCTAATTCAGATGTATTTATTATCCTTATTTTAATAAATCCACGATTCTTAATTTTTAAGGGGAAAGTAATTAACTTACTGGTTCAAGATTGGTGTATAAGCTGTTTTATCTTCATCTATAATGGTGACCATCAGAGTAATAAGCTGTGCCCAGAAATCCAAATTCTTTGTTGTTGGTCCCTGTTCTTCTTTAGGACCTTCTTGTTTCTTACTCTGTTAAAACAAGATGGAATATATTTTTATTAGTGAAAATACTATGGACTTCCTCCTACAGATTACTACTTGCTTGGGAAGAGTGATGTATTAAGAATCTTCAGAAACTTTGGACAAAGACTAGCTAACCAACACAGCAGAATGCATGAAAAACTGTACTTGGCTGTGGACAAATATTAAAAACCATAGACAATGCAAAGATTGTCACGTCAGCAAAGAAGATCAATAGAGACTTGATTTTTAGTGCAAGCCCACACTTTAATTAGATACATTATTAAATTCTTTGCTGTACTGACACTCAGTGCAGGTAAAATTGCCTGTTGAGGCAGAACTTTTATACCCTACACAATAAAGACTGAAAAAAAATCAGTGCTAAGGAGTATTTAATGCTTTGTTTTGAATTATATGCTGAAGGTATTTGGCCTAACAGCTGCTATGCTGTATGGTCTAAATGAAGAAGCAGTTGAATTTCCCTTTATTTTGTTGAGAATTTGATATTTACTTTCATTCAAATGTGCATTTACAGATAGCCTTTATGAGCTCTTAGCCACCAATTTCCTAGACAAGAGTATTTTGCATTCCTTTGCTTGGCAGAAGGATCAGATTCCTTAACAATGTCCAATAAATAACTTAATTATAGGGACCCAAATATGAAAAGAAATATTTTTAGTTCTGTACGGACACACACACATACATAAATAGTTTCTGCCACACAGAGGTATGTCTGCACATGCTCTTCTACACAGCTGAAATTGAAAGGGGTCTCAAGTAGTAAGTCAGAAAATAAACCCGCCTGCGATCCTGCAAGTTTAAACATATATTCCCTGTATTTCTCATTCCTAGTCCAAGTATGACCACTTCAATGGACCTGGTATCTTTTTGAATATGCATAACACTGTATTAGTGTCACAGTGAATTAATTAAATGTTATTTAACCTCAATTAACTTTTATTTATGAATAGCATTCAGAATGGCAGAAAGGGAATTTCAACAACACTTAATTGAAATTGTTTTTGTGGCCACTGTGGAATATTTTAGAAAAGTATCATTAATCACACTGCTACAAACTCAGCTAAACTATAAATGGTACCACCTCAGTGTCTAAAGCAACAGAAATAAAGCTCAGAAACAGGTCAAGGGATGGTGGGTCTTGTGTCACCAACAATTAACAACTGTACATGCAAATGAGAGAGCTTTTCAAAACAGAAACGAACATTAGAGCATTAATGTCACCCACAAGGGCTTTCCCTGGTATACCTTATATTTTTATAAAAAGACCTTGTTTCTATATCAAAGATGTATGTCTAATACACAACTTTTTCCCCAGAAGCTTGTGCATATTTAAAATCAAACCAACTGAAAGGTACTTGTAGAAGACAAAGTCCCCTCATATTTAGCCCAGCATCTTATCCCAGAATGGTATTTCATAGCAAGCGGCATGTAGCTGAGACAGCTCTTCATGACTGTGGCTCACAGATTCTGTTCTTGAATATAGACAGCAAAAAGTAACCAACTTACAAAGTAATGGTTGCACAAAGAGGTTCTTTCTACAAAAACTCTCTGGAAAAGAAATCTCTTGAAAATTAATATGACCTTTTCAATAGTCCCAGAAAAGGTAATTTTAAAATAGTCTCACATTACAGATGAATTTTTATGCCCTGAAAAGAAAGTGCATACTCTGCCCATGCCCACTTTTTTTTTCCCATTTTTTATCCTAAAATCTAACCAGTGTGTTAGAAATGCTCAGAATCATTCAAGCTCTTTTTACCTTATTATTGTCAGCATTATTATTTGCTTTATGTGCAACAGATGCCTTTGTAGAAGCATTACAAAATTATGGAATACCCTGAACTGGAAGGGACCCAAAAGGATCACAGTCCAATGCTTGGTTTCCTGTACAGGGCAGTGCCCAAAATCACACTGTATGTTTGACAGTATTGTCCAAGTGCTCCTCCAAATCTGGCAGGCTTGGTGCAGTGCTATTATAATGAAGTAGAACAACGGTGGAAATTTGACTTCACTCTAGATTTTTTCACTCTAGTTACATCCATTCGAAAGAAACTGTCAGTGTGAAAGCATGAACTAAATACCTGATACACCTAATTAGTGCCACACTGGCACAAATACAATGAGAAGATAGATGACACCCTAAATACTGCTAATTATTGCAGAGGATGATAACACTGAGAATTTTTTGAAAATACAGCTGGAAAGGTCAAGAGGAACACAAATTCCTGATATAGCAAGATGGCAAAATTATTAACTAAACAGATGTTATTAGTGATCCTTAACTTTTAAAATAAATGATTTTCTGAAGTTTCCTGTCTTCTTTTTTTGTTTGATACAGCACTGAACAAGCTCAAATCACAGACTGCTCTTCCAGTAACCAAGAGACCTTTCTGAATAGGGGTATGAATGAAAGTTTGCCAATTAGCAGAATCACATTCTTTTCCATGAGCCTTTTCTCACAGGAAAGGCTACTTAAAATATCTTGACCTCCTATAACATCTCTTTGGATGGTAATGCTGCCCACATGCACAGAATCGTGAAATGCCATAAGATGTCCTGCACGTAAAAGCTCAATAACTGACTGGCCAAAGACACAACAGTCATGTTCCTGGGGGCTTCTGCTGCAGATCAAACCAGCAATAACACCAGATGATGTCTTACCAACAAGACATGACAGTACAGGTTTTTTCACTCATATTAACTGACTTGGGCACTTTTTGTCTTTAGGATCACCCCAGAGTTGTAGAAAACACCTTATAAGAAAAGTATCTTTGCAGAGAAGTCATATTATTCACTTAAGATTCACAAACACAGTAAGTACTGGAGATTCTCTGTGGGTTTTTTTAATGCAATATCCAAAACTAGGTGATGTATAACTTTTTCTTTTGCCACAGAAGACATCAAAATCAGAAAGAGGGAGTAAGCACAATTTTTCATAGGATATGAATTGAAATAAATTCTTTATTTATATAGAATCATGTTTTTCTCATTTTCCTTTCACTATCAATTTCCTAGTCACCTGAATTCATATGCAAACCATGGATCATGCAGAACAGAGCCTCCAAAATCAGTTACTGGTATTTTGATATTCTCTTAAATTAAAAAAAAAATAAAATGTAGAGGGGGTTTTTTTGAGTTTAATGGGGGGAAAAAAGGCTAAACTGTTGACAAGCAAACATTTTGTACTCTGGAAAAGTGGCTGAGAGTGGAGAAAGCAATCCCAGGCACAGTGTGAAGCAAGAGTAAAATCTACATCTATATTACCCTGAGACAAATCTGTAAAGGCTGGTCTGAGGAACAGAGGGCTTTCAACTTCTCTCATCACTGATTTTACCAGATTGTTGGATGAATGTCGGTTTTTATTTTGCTTTGTTTTTATTTTGTTATGGTCTGTGCAATCGATACCCATTAGTATCTGTATGACTTTGATAGATCGAATCCTATGATATCAGGAAGTTATATATTGCTGTCTGCTACAAGCCCCAAGTTAGGTTTCAGAATACAATATTTTCTATATAAATAATGACAGAGTGGAAACCCAATGGAAAACAGCACAGTAGCCTTGATCAGCACAAGGCTACAGAGGGCAATTTTACAGACCAGTCTCAGATAATGAAACATTAATTTTAACAATGCTTCCATATTTTAAACCGCTCATATTTATTACTTATATTACATTATTTAATCATACATATATGTAATATTACTTAATGTAGAATCACCAGGGAATATACAATATGCACTATATATAAAACATGCACATATGTAGTCATCTATATATTATGCCTGCCTATTTTTAGAATTTTATCTAATTTTTAAAATTTTTTTTAATATGTAAAAGAATGGAAATATGGCTTTACAGAATTTACTTAACAGGGCTTAAGGTCAGAAACCACTTGCAGACATGTATTCAAACAGTAATTAACACCTAAACAGTTTTCTTATTTGAAACTGAAACCCTATTCACAGAATCATCATAGAATTACAGAAAGGTTTGAGTTGGAATGGATGACAAAGATCATCTTGTTCCATCCTCCTGCCATGGGCAGGGACACCTTCCACTAGACCAAACAGCTCCAAGTCCCATTCAACCTGCCTTGAACACTTCCACGGATAGGGCATCCACACCTTCTCTGGGCAACTATATTTTATGTATTCTCCAGTACCAACTGAAGTGGAATGGAATTCTTTTGGATGAATCCTCATTAAGAATTGTCAACCTTTTTCTTTGAGGACTGGCACATGAAAAGAGCTGGTTTAACCAGTCTACCTGTTCAGGACAGTGTAACATTCACAGCTCCTCTGGAGTGGCCACCCAAGTGATACTGTGGTTTTGATTTGCCCCATTTACCCAAAAGAGTTCTGCTTCTGCAGGGGAACAGGTGGAGGAAGCCCCAAGTGAGCTCCTCACTTTCTGCAAGCTCTTTGACTTTCTAACCAGACAAGCTCTTTGTCTCAGACAAGCTGCTATGAAGCAATTTCATCTGTTAGAATTGGTCTTTCTGATAGAGGATTCTCAGAATGGGGTTGGAGGTACCAGAGCAAAAAATGCATCCTTCTCTTGTCCTGAAGTACTTTACCAAAAGTCTTTCTGTTACTGTGGTTAACATGCTGCCCATCAAACACAAAGCTACAACGCAAGGAGAGATCTCTAAGTACCTTCTGCATGCCAGATTTGAAGAAATCAGAGTATTTTCAGTGCATCTAAAGCAATATGTAAATATAATGAAGTGCCTCACAAGAAGTATTACTTGACATTGAAATTTGCATGCTTGAAAAATAGGACTCCCTGTGGTAAACAGCTTTTGCTACTGCACTTTATTTCCCATTTCATGCATTTGAAGATCACAGATTACATATGCCAGACTCCAACTCTTTCAGTATTTCTATTAGAAATTAATAATTATTCTTTGTTGTTGTTGTTTATACTAAAGAAAAAGAAGTACACCTTCAAAAACAACTCCGAATGGAAAAGTGACCAGGGACTCACAGATGAGTAAAGCACAACTGAGCCAGCTCTCAAAGCACAGGCCCATCCACACGCTCATCTACAGCTCCAATTCCCAGAAGCTGGGATATTTTAGTACGTTACCAATCCAGCCTAAGGTGCTGTACCTCCACAAGAGACATGGGCAGAACTCTGTGCTGCTGCAGCTGCACAACAGCTGGCTCCTGAACCAGTCAATTGTTTTTTGCTGCCTCCTGGTCTGCACCACGCTGTGCTGTGAACAACATGCAGAGCTGAGCAAGAGACTCAAGTAAAGGTCTCTAAAATCAGGTAGAATACCAGGGCTGTTCTGGTGAGCCGGTGTCAAATATTAAGTATTCCAGTGTTTTTTCCAGTATACTGGTGCTATTAGTCATGAAATTATATGTACTGATCAAGAGCTCTTCAGATAATGTGAAGAGTATGAACTGCATTTCATTGGTTTCACTCAGTGGAGAAGACTGCAAAAAGAATTATTGAGGAGACCTCAAGTCACTTGTGAGCACCAGCCAGGATTTCAAAATTTTTTTTCTTCAGAAAATAGAAACAGCATCATATCTGTAAGAGTCAAAAAGCTATCAAAGTGTTTCCTAAACTACTTCTCCAAGACATTTTTTTCAACATAGGGCTGCTAAGGACTTCACTCACGTCACTGTTAATTAAAAAGAGAAAATACCGCATGTGCTCCATAAGGAACTAGATAGTTCTTCATCAGAGGGTTTTGCCTCCAATAATGAGGATGGTAATATACATGTCAGTAAGCCTGTCAAGCTATCACATTTTACTATCTGTAGTAGTCACTTGTTTTTTGTCATCAGCTGTTCTTTGTATTCTGGTGTGGAACTGTAGTATGACATTTCTGCATACAGTTAGCATTTGCAATGCTTCACCCCAGGAAATGTCCTCAGGGACGATATTTTGCTGCAAGACATTAGCTTTTTAACAGTGATTGTCTGTCTGCCACAATGGCAGAGAGCAATAAAAAGAGGAAATGGAGACTGCTGAGCATATTTTGTGATTTACTTGTTGCATTCATGGTGGCAAATTTCCAAAAACTCCAGCTTGAGCACCCTCAAATTTATCAGTCACTGCTCTATTTTCATCCCAAACTTAAACAATCCCACACATTCTGACATGAAGCATATTTTCTAGAAATACTGTGGTAGGCATCTCTGAGAATTTTATATTGCAGCCAAAAGCAACTGTGAAGGTGGTTAGCATGAGTTACACACAGATGCACACCCTGAGTGTGCAGGGGCCTCAGCAGGACAACAGCTGCCAGTCCTTCCCCTGAGTGAGAGCAGGTGGTGACCTACATAAGAACCCTTTCTTGTTGCTTTGGGGTTCATCGATTTCAGTTCTCAGTACTCACAGCTCAAAGCTCAGCTGTGCAGCTAAAACATGAAGCTCCTGTGCTGCAGCACCACGCTAGGATGAATTCCTTTCCTCCCTCTGAGAGAAGCAGACCTCACCTGATGGGGAGGGGAGCAGAGATAAGGGAACTTATGTGTTCCTTAAACCAACTGCACTTTTGGATATATTGATAGGAAACCGTAAGAGGATAATGCTGAACACAGTCCCCATATACAACTCAAGAGTTCATGCAGACTTTAGGTAGCCTTTTGAATTAATTTTACTCATCTCTATTAAAGCTAGACTAGTTATATTTCTCAGAATTGTCTCCTACCTTCTTCTGTGAAACGAAGTTTTACAGTCTGGCATTAAGCTATTATGTGATTGTTGTTTGATATTTTTATTTGATTGTTGATATGATTTGCTGTTAGAAATAAATTATTTTGAATGCAATCTATTTATTTTAAATTTTGCTTTTTACACATCCTCACAGAAGTTTCTTGCACTACTTGGTGATTGTAACTGTACAGACAATTATGTGCTTAAAGTTTCCACACAAAACTGCCCCTGCTGGAAAGCTTGCAAAAGAGAACTCAAAAGGCACAGAAATACAGTGAAATGCAGTTAACTCAGTTTTCCAACTGAGTGAATACTTGTGGATTTTTTTTTTTGTTTTTTAATTTCAGTACTTCTTATTTCTCCACCATTAAGCAGAGTTGAGTGAAAGAAAAATATAATAACAACATTGCCTGTTCTGCCCGATATTTAATATAGAGGGAACCACCACTTAAGCATGTTTTACATTCTCTACCAAGCAGAAAGGCTGTAATATCTCTGCATTTTAAAACCATTTTTAAAAACAGACAGGCTAAATGACTGGATGGATTCACATTAAAAAGTTGTGAATTTTTTGAATACAGATAAACTTTTGCAGTTGTCACAATGCTTTGCAGAGGTAAGACTTCATCACTTTTAGCTGTTTACTGAAGACTAGAATCTGCTGATAAACTGCAGACTTATGTAATACCCAGTCTAGCAGCACTTCATATTATATTTAACAGACAAGATCAAATTGCTGCAGAGTAAACATTAGCAAGAAAACAGAACAGTTTATGACGTAAATAGATGTGATGCCTAAAGCTGCTCCTTCCACTATTTTGTACTCCTACTCTGCTTACAGTATAATCTGTTGTAGGATAAACACACATCAGCACTAAGTCTGGAGTGCTTATTTATTGGTGCTGGTGAGAAATTCTTATGTTCAATGCTACAGGTAAGTTTTCTCACATAATAGGAATGCAACATAAGAAAATAAATTCTCATTTCAGAAATGTTGAATATATAGCAAATATCACCCTTCTTTAAACACAGGAATTCATGTTCTGGATTTACGTGAAATATACTTTCAAATGAAATTTGATGTCTTATATCATTAGTACGCGTATAATTATTAATTATATCCTACATAAAAAAATGTACATTTGCCAAAGAACTTAATTGAGCCTGTTCAAGGCTGGAATAGTCACAGAACTCCCATTTTTCCAGTGTACCATCCAGAAAGGAAATACGAGGTACAGGAGGCAATGTAATAAAGCAGTGACAGTTCTTTAAGACTTAATTGTACCATTACTTATAGAATGACCATATTATATGAAAAAATAAACAGCATTCTCAAGGATTTTGCATGACATTTAGAACACAACAAATGCTATAATTATTTTGCATTGACAGTTCAACCTGACAGACTAATATTAAGAAAGGTTTCAGAATTATCCTCTGCCTTCTTAAAGCAGTTACTAAAGCTTGGATCTAAGTATGCATCAGAGGTGCTAAAATATAAGGCTGGAAAGGCTATATAATTTTCAGCAAATAAAAATACTTCTTTTTCTAAAGCGACAGAAGTGAAATGTTAGATTTTAAATAACTATTTTCCTATTACAGATTTTAAATAAACAGTAATCAACCAAATGTCATCTTCCCTAAAACCACTGGACAATTTTACAGTCATGTCCAATGTGATGATTATGTTATGAGTTAACAAGTCAATTTTGAAACTCATCTTGTAAACATTTTAGAGTTCATAGCTGTCTGTGGGTGTATTTATGGTATATTGCTTCTTCATGCATAAATAAAATGAAATCCTTCATGCTTTGATACAAAGGAGCACTGGAAAGCTTTTTGTTTACTTAAGGCAAACTAACAATAATGAATGAGCAATAGGACAAAATAAGTTCATATGGACCTTACCTGATCCACTAACTGGGAGTAGAGATCATAGCAATTGTCAAAAATGTATTTGTAAGTTGAGTCCAGGCAGGCTCTTACACAGTCCTTCACCACAGTACTGGCTCGAGGTGGGCTCTGCAATTCCAGGACCTAATAAAGTATTTCATAAATGGTAGCAAGTCAGAATTAGATTAAACACAAAAAATCCAAGTGTTCAATGTAGTTCTTGAATGCAGGATGAAACATGTTGAAATGAAGCAATGATAAAAATAATTAAAATTGTGTTGAATTGAGGTAGTCTTAGTTCACAGATACATTAAAACACATGCTTAAGCAACTTGATTTTACCACTAAGTTTTATTTGAATTAAATTATTCATACGATGAAAGAGGCATGTGTGCCCGAGGGTTTACATCTTTACATCTTAGGGTTTACTTCTTAGAAGTTTTTTGATTATTTAGGAAATAATGAAACCATGTAATTATGTGCTTTCCTTTGAATATCAGCCAAATAACAGGGTTTTTTTTTTCAAGCAAAGGGTTCATCTTTTTACTCCATTTCAGGATACACTAATTCAAACTTTAACTTAATGGATTATTTCAATTCTCTTTACGTAATGCCTAATGCAATGAAATCACTTGCCATTATGACAAAGGTTGTTTTGTGCTTCTCTTTTTTCATTAAAAAATATTAATGTGTATCATTCCACTCCACAAATATTTCCATGCTTGACCACTTAGATATCAACCTTTGGAGTGACTAAGGCAAATAGTTATTAGACCTATTTAGCTGTTTGACTTGTGATTTTATTATATCAGTAAGACAACATTATTCTACATGACTCCTAAGGAGTCCAGCTGAGTTTGCTTTATGTGACTTGTCTTTAAACTCATTAAAAAGGTAAATTTTTTGTTTCCTTCAGGAAATTCATTTGTGCAAGAAAAGGACAATACCTTCATCCGAAAAAAGGTTATGCTGGTAAGCAGGTCCACAGTTGATTTCAGATCTTGGAGTCTTTCAGAATTGCTGGCAGGAAAATTATCCTGGTGAATCAGGGAAAGAGGAATCATGCAAAATTTGAGTTACAGGTAAAATCCTCGAAAAACTAGTTAAAAACCCTCTAAGAAAACAACAGGTGCTGCTTGGAAGGATTAGAGATGTTCACATGTTACCTGAATTCTGCCTGTGAAGAAGTTAATGATGAGTATCCCTTGGACATGAGTAGGAATACTTTTGATAATGCTCCTTCATTTGTAATATAAATGATTCAAAATATTGTGATATTTCCAAAACATTAATAAAAAGTCTTCTTTATTAGTATTTTGGAAATGACACAATAGGAGTAAAATATATTACAAAAAGTCTGGAAACTGCTGCTAATGAGAATAATTTCTGGATTTTACATGGCACATACACGACTTGTAGGCATAAATGCAGTGGGGTAAGCTTAATATAGAAATAATGTATTAAAGTTTTGCTATGATCTCTGGGTTAACAGACTGATGCAAAGTAGTGTTATTTAAATAACTTCCTACTAATGAAACATCAGCCTCATTCTATGATACTATCTAGCTAGCATTCTTCAAAATTAAAAGATCTTGGGGTGAACATATCTGCTGCATGAAGGATATGGTCTTAAAAACTAAGTATGTGCAACTTCTACTCCCTCAAATGCCTTGGTGCTTCTCTTAAATATTCCACTTCTCCTCCAGTTTTAGAGAGCAGGCCAGATGAACAGAGAAATCCTTGACTTGGAGGCTGCCATTCATCACAGAAGCCGAAAGGAGAGCCATAGGTGATGCAGCCCTAACTTATGTATTGCCCCAAAGCTTCACGATCCAGTGGACTGGAGAAGGATAGGGAGTTCAGAACCATATGGTGACTGGCAGGGATCCAGTGCATGCTTTCCTGAAAGCCTGGCTTTGGAGCATACCTCAGTGGAAAGAGATATCATGAGGCAGAAGTGAAACTGGAATTCCTACTGCATGGAAAAATAAGGAGACAAGACTCTTTCAACATTACTAGGATCTTAGCATGCAAGTTTTAGCAAAGATGTCAGTCTCAGAATAAATATAACTGCACTTTGCACTACCTGAGTCAGGGAAGGTAATTCCCAGATGAATTAACTTAATCAACTTGAGACTAGTTCTAGACCAATTTAATCAAAGTTGTTGAATACTACTCTTTCTTGAATATGTGCTTATCCCTTGACCCATTCTTAGTTTTAGAAAGAAAATACTAAGTTTTTTCTTTTTTGTCAAATTGGATGAATATTGGTTTTAAACAGCTTAAATTCTCTAGATTTTTGGATTTGGGGTTTCATGTTGACTCTAGATAGAATATGTTGTACATACCCTGTATTTAGATAAATCAATCCTCAGAGAATTGTGCAACTGATCCAGCAGCTTTATGAACTTTTCTCTCTGTAAAAAGAAAACAAGAACACGTTGCACTAGAATTTGCAGGTTCCTGTAATTGCTGGGGTTTTAGAATGCTTCTTTCCACTCAACAAAATCAATTTGTTTTCCAGTATTTCATATACAAGTGATGGTTTGAAATATCTGTGTTTCAAGGCCAGCCAATGAATCTTCTTTTACTTTATTTTCCCTTTCTATCCTATATTGCAATTTACCTGGTGTGCATTAAACACTGGGCAGCTGTGCAAAACAGTAGTAAGGTCACAAAGATTTTGCAATGCAGCATTTTCCTGTCTTATATTTGCCTTGCAATTGATTAATCACTTGAAGAAAGCACCTCCCCCTCCTTTAAAGTAAGAAATTATGCTCATTTACAACAGAATTTGGTGCACAAGTATGATTGAAAATTGTAATTTTGAAACAATGGTTTTTGTAAGAATAAGCTAAATAATACTAACACTATGCAATTATATTTTCTTCCTTTCAGATGTGAAGATTAACTTGTTATCTTGATAGATGAAGGAGCAGTGAAAGCATTTCGCTGTGAGATTTCCAGCTGAGTTGTGTGCCATTCTCAAGTAATACTAATGAGAGTTTCTAATTGCCAAGTTAGAACACATTCCATAGTCTACTGCACAAAACTGCGCAGAAATCCTCTCAGCCTATGTGAATGTGGCAGACTTCTGGAAGTAGCAGGAGCTGACAGCTCTCAGGATGCACTGATTATATCTGCACCATCCCTCAAATATGATGATCAGTAACTTGAAAATAGAGTCTTTGTGCACTGTCTCTCATCAGTGGAGTACTAACCTACACCAAAGCCCACTAATTTGGCACAGTTCCCTTAAGGGATCAATCAAAAGAGAACTTTTTTGGTCACATTATAAATCTGTACTGAAATATCCAGTCAGCCAAATCATTCCCAGCTGTAGCCTGAGGACTTGAATTTGAGATGTTCTTTTTGATGAATGATGTGCAGCTATTCACTAAAAAATGCCTTTTAACCCAGGAGAGAAGACTAATCTAATATTTTGCCTATAAGTCAATTGTTTGAAAAAAGAGCTCCAAATCTCTACTAGTGATGCCTACTACTCTTTTTCTACCCATCTGTTGAATTATGAATTGGATTGGAATTGCGTCAAAGGCAAACTGGCATTAACATCGCAGAAAGGACTTAATATCTGCCCAATCTGAGGACAAAAGTAGTTATGATCATTAGAAAAATGGAAAAAAAAGTACAAAAAACCCCAGTAAACCAATTTTAAATTTCGAAAGTTGCATCAAAGTCAAAGGTCTAATAAAGCTTGAACATTAAGAGACCAGACTTTTTTCAACAAAGATATTAAGTCATTCTTGGCTTACTAATCCAAATGTATAAATTTATAATTTTGTCTTGAAAATCTAAAATTCATAATGCCTCTTATTCTAATACTGAAGAAGATTACTAGTGCCTCTAACACTACTACAAATAAAATCTGAAATTTGAAATTTTAATTTAAATTTCATAATTTTTAATTATGATAAATATTTTATTTCATGTCAATAAAAGGTATTTTATGAAAACTCTTACATCAAATATACTTTTGATATTGGCCCTACAAATAAAAGCCCTACCAAAAAAAAAAAAGAGGAAGGAATAAACGCATTTTTCAGCATAAGCCTTTCTCTGCATCGTGTAATACCAGAGTTATGAAGGAAAACTCTTTTGAGTTATTGCTCTGCTTTCCTGCTCTCAATTTCCAGTGAGAATAGGTGACGGTATCAGAAAAAAGGGTGAATGTATCTTTATCAGCATTTTCAAAGACTAGGAAGTCCACTGTGTGAAATACCCTCAGAAGAAAAGTTAGCTATAACTAAAGAAGTATTACCACATTCTGAAATGCTAGTATTCCTCCTAAAATTCCTGATACCTAAATCCAGGACTTGGACAATGCACCAGCAAAAATTTCAGCAAAAATAAGAGAGAATCCATCACTATGGATTCTTGTGAGAAGAGCAGCATTTACAGCTACATCTATTAGGTTAGTATGAGTTAACTGATGACACAGCCCCAGAAAGAAATTGCATCCAATGCTTAGCCTAATGCAGTTAGCAGTTTGCAAGCCCCACTGCAGTAAAACACAAACCTGATTGTTGGAGATTTTAGTACTATGAATGTGTGCCAGTGCTTTCTACCCTGTATGCCTCACAAGGATCTGAGCAGTATCTTCTCCGGCTTTTATAAAGATTGATTTTAAAGACTCAGGGTAAAATATTCAAAAACTAACAACGTTTACTCTTTAAAATGAGCAATTAAAAAAAAAAATTGAATGTAGAAGTTAATATGGAATATACAAGAAAAAAAAGAGGACAAGAACTCTATTAAAAAGGAAAATCTACTTACCCCAAAGTTAGTAGCAGCAAAGCGATCTGAGGCAGATACATTAGTTGCTGCTGTTGTATGAGCATAGAAAGCATTTATATTGGCCAACAAAGTACTCATAACTGCTGGAACACCAGGGCACATGTATTTAGAAGACAGACAGGAAAAGTGCCTGCAATTCAAACAAACCAAGAATTACTACAGATGACAAGGAATCCGCTTCTTCTCTCACCATAATTTCTTTTTAACTCAAATGATGTAACTTTCAAGCTACCTCATGGAAAATAGTGCAGATATGAGGAAAATACAAACATGTTTGATATAATTGCCACTTGTTGCACACTGATATTTTCAAACTGGCCACATTAGATTCACATGCAGTTCTTACTCTGTTAATCCTAAACATAAAAACATGATTTAACTATTTTAATTGTTATTAAGCAAAACATTCATTATTAAAGAAAACCTAAAAATCAAAGTCAACCTCCTCATCATAGAAAGTCACAGAGATCTATAGTGGAAAATTATTCAATTGCTGCTAACCAAAAGATTCAAATCAGCAATTCAGTGTGGCTTTTATTTTAGGCTACATTATTAATGAAAGGTGAGGCAGCAAGCAGCTTCTGGGTTCACCTTGATTTGATTTAGGCCATAACTGAAACTGTTCCACTTCAATCCAGGCCACTAAAGTTAAGGTAATTTAGTCTGTTAAACCCGAAGCAGCCAAAACCAGAGGTGCAATGTAGCAGTACTTCAAAGAACTTATAACACAGCAAAACATGAGTGGTACAAGATGAATGAAAGATCTTACACATGAGAAGAATGACCATCATCACTGCAAACATAAATTCCGAATTTCAATATTTTTAGTTAGGCAGGACTAGGAGGGAGATAAAGGGAATAAGACTGAACGTATGCAAATAGGAAGGAGAATGAGGGGCAGGAAAGATGGTGGTGGAAATGGATGTACAGTCCAACAGAAGAGGATGAAGAAATTCCAGTCATTCTCTCTGTATGACTGAAGGTCCTGATTTGGCCACATGTTCCCCTGAGCTGGAGTTGCTGGCTCCTCCCTCCAGTTTCTCCTCAGGAGCATAAGGCAGAGCAGTGTGCTGGGCCTGAACCACCTGGGCACTAGTGCCCTTTCAAGAAAAAAATTAACACAAGGTACAACTGAACTCCATCCTGCTGAACTTTAGTCAAGTACCCTTAACGGCTATCACTGGCCAAATCATCTTTCAGGATATCATTCAAGATTATTTTCCTGTAAGGGCAATCATTAAGTGCTGTTATCTAAATTTTACATAACTGAGAGAAATTGCTCAAAACTACATAGCAAACCAATCACATGGGCCAGGACTTGAATCCAGCATTCCCAGCTATGTGCTCATGGAATAGTATTACCAAACCTTTAATTCACTGCCAGTACTTTCAAGAAGTGCTTTTGAATACTGCAATGTGAATTCAACAAAAGAACAACACAGTTCTCTACCCCTTATAAAAATCTTTCAGTATATGTCACATGTTTTCTGTCAAGTAGAAGAATAATACTTTCCTTTGTATTAAAATACAATACTGATGTCAGGTGATTCTCACCAATAAAGGTAACCTTTAAAGCTAATAGAAATATCTCCTTATCTATGAATAAGTTTGAGAAATATATGTAGGGATGATCAGAACCAGTTTTCAAAAAATTGACAACAAAACAATTAATAATTTTACTGATGACCTTTAATTTCCAAAAATCTTTTAGTAGACCTGAAAGTCCTTAGCACATGAGTAACATCAATCTGCTGATAAAAAGGCACTAATAACCCCACTGGCCTTAGAGTCATACCTGTAACATATGCTCTGCTGAGGGAGGAGGCAGGCAAAAGGGGCAGTCACTAGCAGGGCAGTCACTAGCAGGGCAGTCACTAGCAGGGCAGTCATTGAGATTGTCTCAATTCCCTTCAGGAAACATGACAGACCATGGAAAAATTGTTTGGGTAACATTTTAAGGTATCTTCTGCAGGTTCTTCTGACCATTTCACAATGAGCTACCCATGACCTGTACTTAGTGATTCTCTTGAAACAGACCCAAATTGTACCAATTTGTCACGAGGAAAATTTAAACCTATTGGTATAATTTATGTCCTCATTATAGCACTGCACTGTTTCACCTGTAATGTGTTTAGTGAAAATTATGATACAGCATCTGTGACAGTTTTTGTTGCTCTCCATCACTTAATTAAAATCTCTAATGTTCACAGAACCTATTAAGTATACAATATGGGTCATGACTCTGAGAGTGCTGATAACTCTGGTTATCAGCCACCTGGAAGCTACCTGGCTTCCTCCTGCTTGCTAAAATTAATAAACCAAAGTAAACCCCTGTCCTTGTTTTGGCAGGTCTTTGAAAACAGCAGCCAATAGCAAGAGTTATTAACAATTTCTAGCGGGCACATGATGTCACAGCAACCATTGTTAAGTCTAACACATTTTAGAGCAATGCTGCACTGCTTAAACTACAGTTGTGTCTGAAACCAGGCCTGCTTGCTCCAACTTTCTTACAATGCAATTTCCTGACCAACATGCAGTGCCTGTGATTCTTCCAATATTTCTGCTAGCGTGAATTAGCAAAGAAAGAAGTCTAATTTGATGTGCTGTACTCATCAGTAAGCAAATGCTATCAATAAAAAATTAGTCTAATGGGCGATTTGTGTGCTTTTTGCAACACTGCCACATTAATTGGAAACTAGCAGGAGAACAAGATGACATAGTTAGTGCCCATTAACCTGCTGGAATGAGAGCCATGTTGCTGATTCAGAATCATTAGATTCTACCTATGGTGACTCTTGCCAGCAAGAAGGAAAGAACTTAATAGAGCTTTTATCACACTTGACTCTATTACACAGTAAATTCAGGTTGCTGATATTACGTGTAATTTCAGTGTCTAGTCAAACACTGTTTCAATACGTGCTCAGATTTTTGCCTCCGAAAGAGAAATAGATTATGTTGAAAGATGAATGAGGAAAAAAGTTCCTTTTTCTTGATGGCAGAGTAGTGGCTTAATAAACATAGGCAACTAAAGTTCCAGTATGATTCCTTAGAGACATTGAATTTACAGCATAAATTGCCATCAATCACCACATATCACCTTTTGTTGATATGGTGACTTGATTGCCAACACATCACCATATTATCAAAATAAAGGCCAGCTGGATCATTGTGCTATTTTTCTTCTTTTTCTTCCTGTTTTCTGTGATACCTGTTTTCTTTCCCATCATCTCACACATCTATGCCTGTACTTCTGGGAGTTGCACATACCATTCATGTGGCTAACAGTGTCTATCTGGCTGCTTTCCATCACAAAAAAAAAAAAAAAAAAAAAAAAAAAAAAAACCTCATCTGAACCATGTAAGAATGGCTGCAATTGTCTCACTTTTTTTTTGCCAAATACAGACTCCACTAGAACTGGAAGAATAAAATAATTATATGAAAGCAGAGTGGATTATGTAACCTATATAGTCAAGACTTCAAAGAGCTGCAATTACTTTAACACAAGCAGTCTTTTTGTTGTTTTTTTGGTTTGGGTCGATGGTTGTTTTTCTTTTGACATGAATTCCACATCTGGTAACTTAATGCAGATTTCCTTGCTCAGGAACTGTGCAGTTGTAATGCGTATCTTGAGAGTAAGATACCCCTTCTAAGTCAACATCTTTAGGGAAAAATTGTCTACATTTCTTCTCATAAAAATGTGGAGATGCTTCTATCTCCAGCAACAGGTGCAATCACACCTGAATTAATTCTCTAAGTTTAGTGAGAAAGGTCTCACTGGGGACAATGACTAGAGCACACAGGTAAACCACTATGTGATATCTTTTGGGTTGATATCCACATTTCAGTATGAGTATACTCTAGAAAATCAAGACTATATTTTTGAAATATTATTTCTGTGCTCTAAAAAAATAGATACAAATAAGTTTTGAGAGCCAAAAAGAAATCTTCTTTATTAAGGGTTTATTAAGGGGATCAGACATGACAAAACCACCATCATGAACCAGAAATGATAGACAAAGGGGGTTGTTTATTGCTGTAGTGGAACAGGATGCCAAATTGTTTCTGATAGGGATTAAGGGAACCTTTATCAGGTTTGTGTTGTGTAGAAACACACAAAGATGCGTTCCTACTCCAGCATATGCCATACGTAAGAGTGGCAAGACTGACTATCACTAACTGGCACTGAAACTTTATATAATAGCTAATCTTAACACAAATACGAATACTAAAAATTACATTCAGGCAAAAGGAATACCTCATTAGCAACTTCCTAAAACTCATGTAGCCTGATGAAGTGCATAAGAAGCATGTGGATGCTCTCTGGAGTCTGGATCATGGGGTATTAAAGTGTAGTCAGTTTTGCATTTACAAATGCAAACATTTTAATTTGGAATGTTATCATGAGACATGCAGTAGAAGTGCTTTGCAACTAGATTCTCAAGCAAAAAATGCTTACACAATATTCCTCTGGGCAAAGTGATTACATTCAAATTCTCTCTCTGTTGTATAGTAGAAAATTGCTTTTGTTTTAGTAGGAGCTCTTTGTTACCAAATGCAATCTGATAATTCTATTTTCCAAATCAAGAAGCTGTACATTTTCTTCCAGCCACTGAAGTTGTTCCAGAAGAAAAAGGTAATCTCATAGAAAGAAATAAAACCAACAGATAATAGTCCAAAAGAAAATTGCTCATGACAAATAGACTTAGTGTGTTCACTACACTTCTCAAACTCTCAGTGCTCTGAGACATGTCTGCAGATGAATCAGCAAAATAACCTATATGAATATATATTCTTCTCCAAGTATTACTTGAGCTTACATTCATCACTGATTTTAATCCTAACATAAACAGGCTGGGGCCTTCCCCTCAAACAGGTAGTGCTCATTATTAACCTGGAGCATTTTAAAATATAAAAGGATGTGAGTATAGGAGCAATGAAATCGTAGCTTTTATTTCTTGTGACTACCAATATTGAATTCTCTTTCTTATTTACATGTGCCTTCAGATACCTGGTTTGCAGTCATCAACATCAAGGAAATTTGGGGGAAAAAGTATAGAAGTAAGCAAGACCATAGAGAGGACAAGGCAAAATAGGTCATTTAACATAATATGGCTTGGTTAGAATTTTTGAGTAAGGACTCCTGAAAAATGAGTTGGAGTACTTGCCCAGCTCCATGTTAGCAATGCTGTGTAAGTTCCTTGGAGAAAGTTCATTAAAAATGTGTATATTACAAAATACATCTTCTACCCTTCTCTTAGATGAACAATACAATATTTCACAGGGTGCTACAAAAAGTAAAAGACAAGTTCATTGCAATAGCAGGTGGTGTCATTATATCCTGCAATAAAAAGAAAACTTCACACTTTTATGCACCTGCATACTTATTATAAGACTTTTCTTTTTAGGAGATAAAGAGATGCAAAAAATAAGAGATGTTCTGATTCAAAATTCCATTATATCAGGTTTCTACACGGAAAAAAGTCTGTATTTTTCAATTTAGAATACAGTCCTTTTCACCAGAAAATTTTTTGCTGGATAAATTGAGAATACATGATGGATTTCTCGTGTCTCCAGGCCTCTGAGCTATATGGTTGTGTGTTCTGAGGTGTTCAGACAGCTACTTCAGAATGGATGATGTAGTAATAGGTCTCAATACTGTTAAAAATTTACATGAATTATTTACATATACTATGGAAGCTCACTAATGCTGTTGTTCCATAATTTCTGTAGGAAAAGAATACAGAGCTTGTGAACCCCTGTTCTACCATCCCAGTCCCATCCTGAACACTGGAAGTCTTTCTGAACCTTGCTATATAGCAGTATCATAAGGATTAAGGAATGCATCAACAGTAATACCAGTATAACAGCTTATAAAATGCTTACATCTTAATTCCACTGCAGATGAGAAGCACTTTGGTTAAAATCAGATGGACAAAAATGGTAACAACAATTTCAAGTCAGGAATTAAAGACAAATGGCGAATGAAGTCACAAAGACTCAAAATTCATAGTTCCCTCAAACACACTGGTGACAGAAAAACAGAAAGCCAGCCATGATAATACTTACGTCATAGCTTGGTAAATATATTCAATTCCATAGCGCATTGCAAATTCATCCACAATTTCTTGAGCAGCATCATCAAAGTACACCTTCCAGGCCTCATCACCTTTCACTTCAGGGATTTTCACAACACCGTTAGATTTAACTTCCGTCAAGTAATGGAAGAGGTTCTAAAGGTAACAAATGTTTCCAGTAGGAAATTTCGAATTTTAAGTAGCATTCTGAAAATATATGCTATACCTAGTCATTAATATATTAATTGGTAGTCCTTTTAAAAATTGTTTATTTTTCTGAAGGCTGGCTCAAACTAGTCAGCAGACTTAATGATTCAGCACATTCTATCTCCTTGATATAAAGTACTGTCAGTTAACTGGCACAGAAAGACTGCAACATAAAGTGCAGAAACTTCTTTTCTATGCCCTTGTGAATGAATGAAATTGTTATGTTGTAATACTTATTACAGAGTGTTTCAAATTTAATTGGATCATGACCAATAAATTTCAAATTCATTATTAAAGACCTTAAATTAAAGAGACCTAACAGAAATACTGCAGGTGCCTCTCAGGTTGTGCAAGGTCTGCAATAAAGTTTAGGTTTAGTGACCTTGGGAGCAAAGCTAGGATTTGACATTCATGGTATGGAATGCTTCTCTGATTGCCTAGCTCCATACGTATTCATAAACTGAACAGTAAATTTTATTTCCTATTTTCAATGATTTAAAAAAACCCCAAAACTTCAAAATACTTTGTTTTGCTAATTAGCTCATAACTGGCTCTTGGATCATCTTACAGCATATAAATGCTCTCATCATTTACTTCACAGGTCCAACATTCGGAATTTCAGGTCAAAATCTATCAGCACAAATGCCCTAAATACCTGATTTTACAAATGCTGAACAATGGGGTTTTGTGGTTACATGCTGGGGGTGAACTTTCAGCCATATATTAGCTATCAGCTTTCAGAAACTACTTGTATTTCCAGAATAGAATTTCTACAAGGATCAGTTTTTGAAGGAAGAGTAATCAATTACAAAGAAAATCAGAAGATACACCGATTTATCAGTGATGATTTTTTTACAATGTTGACAAAAGCAAACCAGATGAAAGGAAAATTAAATTTTATACTGTCCGTGCTTCTCTTTTTTCTCACTCTCTCCAAAATACAAATTACTGTAAAAGAAATCCTTTACAGTATATTTCTGTGATATATAGAAGTGTTTGTATATTCTCAATGTTTGCAATCACATATGGAGCATAAAAATGCTAAATCAAAAAACAGTACAGGAAGAGTTTATTTGGCTCAACTTCTTTTTCTAATGCCCCCTGGCAGGAATGATCTGTTGGTCTTACATTGTTCTTCCTTTGCCTCTGAACCTGACATTGCAACAGCAATACTGAACTGGAAATCTAAAATAAACTTGTCCTGAAGTACAGCAGCAGTTACTTGTTTCAGTGTTCTAATATTCTGTAGCCATTTTTCTTTATCCATGCAACAACTGAATAGTAATTTCTGTATGGTATACTGTAACTTCTCCAACATACCTCATGAAGACAGGTATACTGCACATGATAGGGAGCAACTTTCTCCTCTCCTTCGATTTCAACATTGATTTTCAGTCTAATGGCACCAGAGACAGCAGATTTATCTGTTCGTTTTTCTGAAGAGTGGAAAAATAACACATTAGTAACTACCAAGAACACATGTATGTCATATAAAAAGATTTCATAGATCATTCTAGTTTAATGTTTTTAAAGCCAGGAAGTCCTACTGAAAATTGAGAATGTTTTTTAGTACCTCACACGGTTCAGGCCCCAAAGTAGGATAGCTAACTATGAAGTAAGACGCTTTCTTATTTAATCTCCCATATTCAAACAAGGCTGCACAGCAATTTATTTACTACTTCCCCCTTTTCAATTGAAATTAATTTAATTTTCTACCTGATACCTGTACTAATTATTTTCCTTTAGTTTTGAAGACTTTAGCACACAACCTGGTCTACTATGTGTGAGTGTGATGGGTTAATGCTGGTAGGTGCCCACCAAAGCTGCTCTACCACTTCCCTTCCTCTGCTGGACAGGGGATAGAAAATGTAACGAAAAACTCCTGGGTCGAGAGAAGGACAGGGGAGAGATCACTCATCAATTACTCCCATGGGCAAAATCAGACTCAGCTTGGGGGAAGATTAATTTGTTACCAGTGAAATCAGAGTAGGATAATGAAAAATCAACCCAAATCTTAAAACACACCTTCCCCTCACCCCTCCCTTTTTCACAGGTTTACTTCACTCCTGATTTGCTCTACCCCCTCCCTGCCAGTGGCACAGTAGGATGGGGATTGGGGGTTGTATCTTTCATTTTCAAATCAATCTGTAATGTTTAATATTTTAAAACTTATCTATTGGTACCAAAGCTATATATTTTGATGCCCCAAAGTTAAAGACAATAAGATTCTCCCTAAATTTGTTTTAAAAAAATCAGTAAGAATCATACCTAAATTATACCATACATCCATTTCTCCACTCAGTGTTCTTACTTCAATGATTGTTTGCCCAAGGAAGTCATCTGATTCCTTTTTGAAATGCTGTTTTACTCTAGATTTGATATCATCATCTTCATCCCATACTCTCACTTTTATTCTATCTGTAGAGTTATGACATTCACTGGAAAAACAAAAATAAAACACAAAATGTGAGTGATATATAAATTATATAACTCTGTACTGCTGTCTTGTTCATTAACCTTGATTTCCACACACTTGCTTAACTGCATCAAATGTCAAAGCACAAACAACCTGCAACATCCAGAGGAATAAAAGGCCATCCCACATTGCCAAGGAAAAAACTGTAATTACTACAAATATGAGAATTACTATATATAAAGAGAATAACCTGATTGAATAATATATACATAGAGATTGTATTTAGGAATGTCAAGAACTTATCACTAAAATTATTAATTCATTTAAAATGCATACTTCTTGATGGTATTATTTAACAAGTATCTTAGGAAAGATACAGTTAGGTCAGGTTTATTTAGGAATGCTATGTAGTACATACAGTAAACTACCAAAGCAGTAGTCTGGACTAATATAAAAGAGAGCAAAAAATTAAAGAATATTTCCAGTGTGTGACAGGAAGCTTTTGTTAAATACCAAGAAGTATGCACAAACATCTCAGCAAGACAAGAAAGGCAATCAGAAAAACCTAGGAAAATAAGTAGCTGCTTTCTTTAAAAGATACACTAATGTTCTTCGAGACCTCCATTCCCTGGTGAGGAGAAAGAGCAGGGACCATGCAATGCTCTAAAAAATTTCTTGCAAATTTAAGTGGCTTACTAACCCCTCCTGTGTTGAATGGATTTGAGAAACTGCTGGATGTGTGAGAGAATGAGGTGGCTTCACTTGCAACCTGCAGAGTACACAGTGGAAATTTTTTTTTTATTCCCAGCTGCATCCTGCATGTATTTGCACAGAAATGGAAAAGAAGCTCTATTACTGCTTATTCCTATAAGGCACTATGAGGACTGTTTACTATTCGTCAGTGATTGCTTTTGAGGACTTGATTGGAATATCCCAACACTCACTGCAGAGGTCTGTGTTAGTGAAAAACTCTCTGCTGGCATTTGACTGGTACAGACCTGGCATCAGTTAAATCCATGCCACACTCATGCATCCATACTAAGAATGTTTTTTTAATATCCATTCACTAACGCTACAGAAATATTTTAAATATTGCATATCTTTGTTTATCTTTAAATATGACTTTGAAGTGTAGCAGCAAATTTTCATCTTCAGCAGGGCCTTAGTTTGACATTTGATTAAGAGTTTTTACTTGAATTCTATTCCAAGCACTATCACTGCTCAGTGATCTGTCTCAGTGTTTCCAGTGTTAAAACAGTAATACTCCAACTTATCTTCCAACCAGCACCCCTCAGGGGTATTCTAAGAATTAATTAGTGGTGGTAATGGGCTTTGGAAGTATAAAGTGCTTTAAATGGTATTATTACTGTCAAGGCCAATCAGACACTAAAAATGGCATGCACAGCTTTTCCTCAGCCACACTGTGACATCATTCAGCATCACAGAAATCCTTATGTCTGTCTTTATTCCAGATTTTAACTTTGCAGATAATTCTTGTAATTAAAATGCACATTGTTCTGTGATTAGCAAAACTAATGAAGCACAGTTTCCTTTTGTGTTATGACTGGCTTCCCTGACATCCAACAAACCACAATCACCTATTGAATCTATGTATGTATCTATAAATATAACTACCTTCCTGTGTAGTCCTGGTGTATGTTATGGGGTGAGCTCATACTAAGGACACTGTTACGATCTCATCTCTCTCTGACCACATATTATCATAGAACATGACATACACATTATGAGGCAATCTGTGAAATTTCTCTGACTGATCACAAAATTCAAAAGCTATTGGCAAGGTCATATAAAATATAGGAAGATACAAATGGATCAAATAAACATTCCTGCCTTAAGAAACTAGGCTTAACACAGAAATCATTTAATTTTCCTGAAATGTTGCTCTGAGTTACTGCTTAACATCGCTAGAGTCCTGGATTACATTTAGCTGTGCACCCAACAGAAATACTTGACAGGGGATTTCTACAGTGACATAGGGAGATCTATCACTGGTGAGACATTTATGTGACTCTCATCACCATACCTGTGCTTTTAATAGAAATCTTATTCCTGCTTTGCTTTTCAGGCAGAAGCTGCATACAAAAAGTCATTGTGTACTTCAGCACAAACACTACATTTTTTATTCTCCTGAGACAGCACAAATCTCCCTCTGATACGCACTTAGCAGATTAAGAAATATTTATTCAGATGGTCAAGATGACTGTACTAGTCCCTGATATCCTCAGTTGTCTTCAACATTCTTTCCTCCTTTAATCTTAGGTTAGTGAAACATGGTGAGACCTATCACAACCAATATGTTAACTCATGTTCATCTTTGTGTAGAAACCTTAGCACTGAGTCAGCTCTGCTGCATTTCAAAAGTTCCTATGCAGGACCACAAAAATAGCCTGGATTTGTGTTTCAAGAACTGAAAAGTGGATGAACAAATATTTCTCCCAGCCTACCGTGTGGCAGTGTGACTGCAGGGAGAGTTACTGTTAAAGTTACAGAAGCTGTCTCTGAATGATTCTACTTACCTGCCCAGGCTCTCAGAAACAGCCCTATGTAATGACATGCACGTTCTGCTTTAGTCACTGCTTTAGTAACATCTGTGCAGAAGCTCTGAGTGGGATTGCTACTTCTGTTTACTCCAGGAAAATCAGCCCAGGGAATTAAAGGCTAGAAAACGTATGCTATTTTCAGTGTTCCTCTTCTACATACAAAGCCACTCTGTTTTATATGCTCTGTAAAAGCTTTCACAAAAGTGTGATACAGGAAGATGAGAAGTAAATTGTTCTCTAGCACACAGAGAAGGAAGGTACAGATGCTTCTGAAAACTAGAAAAGTTGCAGTATATTCAGAGATTCATGATAGAAGAGACAGTTTTAATAATTTACCAACAATCTACTAGTAATGTGATAATACATTACTTCTGCATTTCCAGAATGCCACACAGACCTGAAATCCTCACAGAATTCCAGCTTATTCTAATGGCTAGAGTAATAATATTAGAGTAATAAAGGATCTTTACAATAGTACCCCAAGGTAAATTTAATATTAGATGCACTGGCATGACTTGATTGTACATTCCCCTAAGAAATCTGCACCCAGTGTTAAAATGACAACTAAGCGATACTGTGCTACCTTCAGTAAGTTCAGGAAGCCATTTATTGCTATTATTACCCTCATGTTTGTTATTACTGCCATTCCTGCAAGCTAAAACCAGATCCACACCATTCCTATGAGAAGTCTGTCCACTTGGTTCTTAGGTGTTCAGAGGTAGTTCCATGGTGCCTAGGGAAATCTATTCCAGAAATTCATTAGCCCCACTTTTTCTGAAGTCTGATTTAAACCTCCCTAAATGGAATTTGTGGCTATTACTTCTTGCTCTACTGTAACAGTAAGCATGGAAAATAGGTGATTCCTTTCCTCTTTGCAGGAGAAAGGATGTGTTTAAAGACATCCTTACCTCCACTACTTGTCTCTTCTCTAGTCTGGACAGTCTCAATTCTTTAGCAGTGTTGTCATGGGCCATGCTTTCTGATAAAGTAGAATGAGACTAATTATGCTTTTTCTTGCATTATTTTACTCTGTCATAACAAAAAGAGAGTTGTGTAAAATTAATCTGGATTGACGGCAGTTTGAAAAGAAAACTCAGGCCAAGCATGCTGTACTGTGAAACTGAAAAGCATTATCACTGAACAAACAATTTATCATTCGAATTGTTTCTTAGAGGTGTTCTGCTCTCTTGATATGGGCTGAGGCTGTGAGATAGTTATTTCAATTAGCAAGATATGTCTCAGAAACTTGGCTGATTAATGAAGAATGGATGAATCTAGTAAACTAATGTGTAGGTTTTATTACTCAATTGGTTTTACGTAATATAATTCTCTGTTATATACTCTTGCTTATGAGACAATCCTTGAGCTATTTCAACAATTCTCGCAAAACTGTATTTAGATATCACTGGAAACTGGAGCACCATTTTAACAGTTAACCAATCATATCATCTTCAGGTACAGAGAAGACCAGTGACCTTACAAGTCAGTTCAGTGGATCAAGAAAGTATAAAATAACAGTAGAAAGGGGCTTTGGTGAAGTGCCCTTGGCCACTTACAATAAATATCGCTTTAAATGAATCCGCTAATAATTTATTTTGGAATAAATAATGAGTGAGTGTTATGCTTTAAAGTAATTCTAAGGAAAGAACATCCACAGTTGGATGACTGCAATCAGTTTGAGCAAATATTTTCACACACTGTAGGTAGCAATATCTATCCAATGAACATATTTATTAGAGCCCTTATGCTGGCTTAAAGACAGCCAAAATAAAAGAATAAATAATGGAAAATAATGATCCAGTTATTTGAAAGACTTCTGTATTATACAATAGGATCTGAGGTGTTTGTGAATGGTCAGCAGAAATGTGGTACCTGCAAAGCCAGCAGGGCAATTTGGAGATGTGTGCTTGCTAGACAACACTGTCAGAAAAAGCAGATTTCTATATTCAGTAATCAACTGTTGAAAATAGTCAAGAATGAGAGTAGAGTTTTATTACAGTGTACCAATCTAAAGGTTTCTACAAAGCTGAAACCTATACAGCCAAAATATATCTTCCTGTAACTAAAAATATGAAAATGCAATCCCTTTTGCTGTATCAGATGCCACACTGAACCTGAAAGAAAAGGTGACAGCTGCAGGACTCTTCCTTTGCTCTGGCATTGAAAGAAATTCTCTCTTTATTGAAAAAAAACCCCAAAACTTCTCCGTTATCTCATTTCTAACAATGCCAGGAGAAAGGATCAAAGCTCTTAGCGCCTATATTACATTCATTAAATGAACATCTGCTGGCCTATTTACTTCTCTACCTTGTGCACCAAAAAGCTCTATTGTAGTTATGCTTTATGAGGTGCCATGCTAAAATCTATGCCAGTATCCCATGGTCATTTAGCAGAGGGTCACACTGTATTTTGTTAGAAACATTCCCTCCCTGTTACTACACAATGATATCTGGGTTACTTGGTGTTCTAAGAACTAGAACACTGCCCTCGCTGCATGTGCTATGACAGAGCAAATGCACAGTGGGGAGCCAATGTTTTTTCCAAGTCCTTATTTTGGAACAGATGGGAAGATTTAAATGAGTGTTTTGGAATAATAAGTCAGTATAAGCTTGTAAGATTTTGAGACATCTTACTTCTGTATTTTATCATTTAAAAGTTATATTGATGATTAATATTAGATTTCAAACAGGAATATGAAATATTAGTAAGAGAGCCTAACTTTAATAATACTTCCTGAGTCAATTAAATAGTTTTATTTATTTACTGTAGATTTAATTTTGTGATTAAACATTTGTAGTTTATTTAATATAATTTAGAAATTCTCATATAATTTCAGTTAAAATCCCAAGCATTAAATAAGTCAGGGAGATTATTTGAGAAAGCACAAGCGCTATAAAATGTTGGAAAATGCATTCAGTTCAAAGCAGTTACTCAGGAAGTTCATGTTACAGTAAGGTTTGGGAAGGGGTATAAATGTTATTGCTAGGGCAGCAGATGATAGTAATACTCAGTGCTGGGAGGAAAAAAAAATTATAGACTATTTTCAAGTTTATAGCGATTTTATTGCAGCCCTGCTCACATCTTTGAGAAAATACATTTAAAACTTCCTACCAAATTTGCTGAATTGCTCATCCAATTTTTGACATTATGCAACTCCTACAATTATATGTAAGAAAGTAGTTAATCTCCTACTTTTGGTCACTCAAAGTAATTCAATGAGGTATCACACTTCAACTATTACCAGAGTAACACAATTAACTCAAAAAGAAAATACTTTCTCTATAGAGGAAGCTCATAAAAAGTTTCAAGGTGTCTGTTTTCTCTGAATTAACAATTCACTTCTAATACAAGCCTTTGAAACTGAAAGGAATGGGCACACATTGTTTAGTACAGCTGGATTCCCTCGTACCTTTTCCAGACAAATAGAAGAAGCATCTTGGACCAAAACTCTTTCAAACTCACTACTGAAACAATAACCTTCTTCTCAACAAGGTAGCAGATTTTGGTCAAAAACCAGGGAAGTGCTATGTAATAAGGTGGTAACCTGTCATGTTATGACATTGTACCTTCTCAAAGAAAACTAGACTCTATTTCAAATGCCTGAACCCTCACAGAACTTTGTTTCCACAGTTTATGTAGATAGGAATAGTGACAACTTATGCCTTTTTTTATAGGAGGAAAGGAGTACGAGAAGAAACTAAACAATATTCTCCACATCAGGCTTTTGAACAACACTCAGTCTCTAAAAGCATGGACATTACAAACACACCAACCCTGGGCCTAGAGCACATCAGTTACTCCCAAATCCCCCAGTTACACCCTGGAGAATCACAATGCCTAACAAAAACACATTTACCATTTCATGGCCAGTATCTGGCACATAGAAAGGTATTTCAAATGCCAATACTTGGTATGTAAGGTTGAAGTATAAAAACTATTACTTAAGTTCCCTAAAAAAAAAATCAGAACAAGTAGACACCACCAACAGATCCCCAAAAAACCTTACTTACGAGCTGCATAATCACTATAAGATAAAGTCACAATAAACTTCGATGCTATCTCCATTGAGAACTTGCTAATTTCATAATGCTTTGAATACGCATAGTACAGACAAAACATATTTTCGAATTAAGCCAATATTTCATTTGGTAGCATTATATTACCTAATGAAATGTAACTTAAAAAAGCAAAATCAACAGTATTTTCTATACTTACAAATAGAATTTTTCATCCCATACTGGATTTAAGTTTCCAAAAATAGTTTTTGTTCTTCGCTTGTTTTTGCCAACTTGCACAGTAACATATGGGTCACTTGAGCCAGTTTTGTCCTTAGCCTGTAAGCCCTGAGCACAAAGAACTGCAACAAAAGGAGAGAAATGTGCTTTAGCCCTCACAGCCTTTATTGCCAAGAAGTAAATGAGAGTGACAACAGCAACAGGAAACAAAACCCTCAAAGTAAGGGCTCATGAAGGAAAGCTTTCTGGATTATTTTCTCAATGTCTTTAACTCTGGAGAGTGACAAGTTTGTCTAACTACCCTTCCGGACTGCATAAAATTTTAAAATACCATTTAATAGAGTAATAAATATAAAGATTCATTACTGAGCACCAAACAAATACTTTTCAAGTATAATTCAAATAGTTTTCTCAAACTTTGGTTTAATCAGAGTGGTAAAGAATATAATAATTTGTCTTGAGCTTGATAATTCCCTAAAATTCTCTGCCCTCCAATAAATAAATAAAGGTAGAATTAAAAGCAAACATATGAATTAAATATGTCCCTAGTCCCAATAAATAAATAAAAATTTCCAAAATTTCTCCAAAGATCTAAACTAACATTCCGAAGTAAAACCTCCAATAATATAAGAAAATACCTGCCCTGTGGATTATGAAACTCAACATGAGGGGCATGGCTATCATCTGTAATTTGTTCTTCTAAGAGATGAACCATGATTTTTAAAATACTTTTTATGCTATCACAGAGATGTGACAGTTCAGATCAATTATCATCAACTGTTTATGCATTTGCTATCCTTTCTGACAGTTAATGTGGGTGTATAGTTAATGGCTATGAATGTAGTGGCAAATATAAATACATACAATTTGATTTTCCATCATAGTTCATAAAAGTGGAAATCTCAGGAGACAGCAGAACTGTCAAAGAGCAGCTTACTAAAGCCAGAGAACTGCAGCTTAAACACTTGCTCTGGCTCTTACTGTTCAGTAGTGCCTGGTTTTGTTATTTTGCACATATCATTTAAATCATCCCAGTGGTAACATTTAGTTAACATTCTCTAACGTCAATCATTTTGGATAATGAAGCTCCCTTGGTGTGCTCATAAAAATGATTACCTAAAAATGGCACCTTGCTCAGCAGATCAGCTCTCGGTGTGGGTTCAGTTGTATGTGCTGACTTCAGTGAAAGTAAAATTTTGCTATTCTTTGACATATCCAACTTCTGAAAAACCTCTTAGGAATGAACTAGCATATTTTGTCTTTCCCATTCACTCTAAATCCACAGGGAAACTTTTAGAAGGGAAGGAAGTATCCTTCTCCTATTTATGCAGTAGAATTAAGTGACAGTCTACAAAAAGTCTTCAAGGATTGTTAAATTATATGTATTATACTGGCCTGAACACAAGACAGACTTCAGTATCCTTCAGAGGTAGAATTAAAAGCAAACATATGAATTAAATATGTCCCTAGTGCTTGGTGACAGTCCCAAAATTCCACAATTATACTTTTGAGTTTCATGCACCACTCCTCAACCTTCAGAATAGCCTCCATTTATGCTGAGATTTTAATTCAAAAACTGAAATGTCAAAGTCAGAGGACCTGGAAATCTTTATGAGGAACCAGACTAATGCAATTGGACGCCGTCTGGGTTATGTTCTGGGTGAGCAGCATTATGCAATATCAGTATTACTAAAATGGAGCACACCCTTAGTCAAGCAACATGAATGGATAATGAGTTTCAAACCAATGGGATCTGGAACTGCAAGCTCCAGTGTTTTTTCAGTCACTCAAACCCTTTTTTTGCAAATTTTAACTCTTGCAGTTGGTGGCAAAAAGCACGTCATCAGCACAGGAGATGTCGGTAGGAGGTAGAGGAGATACAACATTTTTACTTGTCTTCCTTCCTAGAGCAGTAGAACATAAAGTAGTTTTGGCAACTTAAAACTCAACTCTTGCGGCTGGCATTCTATAAATTCAACTGTTTGAATATGCATCAAGGATGCAACTGAACACACAGTCCAGCTCCACTTATAAAAAATCTTGCTCCTGAACCAGGGGAATAGGAAAGAGCTCTTAGAACAAAAAAAATCTACCTGTGATAGTTATTTTTGCTGACCATTTGGACGTTCCATCCAAAACACTTTGTTTTGCTGCTTTTGTATACTGTACAAAATCTTCTTTAGAAATATTAAACATTTCCTGGATCACTTCAAACACCTCTGGTCTATTTTTCTCTCTAATCTTCATTCTTTCCTTCATAGCACTAATAATATTTTGTGTTTTGTCTTCTGCACCATGTTTGGAACTTTTCTCAGCTGCCCCTGAAATGAGAGAAAAGATCGCCATTGTTATTGAAAATTAACTTTGTTCTTTTTCCCCTCTAGGGTCCCCAGTCAACTCTTGGTACTGCAGTACTTGAAGGAGATTTTTGTTTCACCTGAATAATACCTCATATATATTGTTTGTGATACCAAAAGTTATCAGTTGATTTAGTTTAACATGAGGGGTTAATATTCAGCTTCCATCAGTATTAGGTGTTATACCTAAAAATATTTATTGAATCAAATACTATTCACTACCAAGCAGTACTGTGATAACATCTCAACACATGAACTGAGCAGCAGGCACTGATTTGTGATCTCAAAAGTCAATCATTAGACACCACACCTGTGCTTGGGTGGTATTTAATTTTAACTTTAATATATCACTTAATTTAATATATCACAGGTATGGAACAGAGAGATTCCCCTCTCCAGTAAAACAATCATTAGTGATAATTTCAGTAAGTATATGAGGATGGTAGAAGAGATCAAGGGATATTATCTGTGTGAGAATACTTCTAGGCTGTGTTAGTCTGTGGTGGCATGTCAGGCAGAAAATACTCAGGTAATTAGTTTGGGACATCAAAACCACTACAAAATTTATTGGTTTAAATTAAAGAAAAAACCAGATGTTAAGGAGACCAAGTTGTTGCAGATTTTATTCACAGTTCTTTTCAGAAGTGCTTTGGAGAGATTTCTCTCTCTAACAATTGTAACTAATCTCAGAGGCCCTTTAAAAAACAAAGAGGAGTTCACCTTATAACATGTTCTTTGTCTGTTAGAGGAAAAGAGGTCTGATCAATGTCTCTAAAATATACTCTTGAAAAAAACCCAAGATATCAATCTTGCAGTTGGGTATGAAGAAATAAACATCAGACTTGTATGATCAGAACGGTACTACAAATGTAGGAAGCAAAAATTTAAATTCCTGCAGTGCTAAACAGGCTATTTCAACTCTTGATGAGATTAACATATAAAGCAAAATAAAAGAATACTAAAAGTTTTATAATCAAAGAAACACTGCCACTTGCTATAGGCATTGATGAATTTTGGCTCATGTTGTTAAACAACACTTGAAGGCATGTGGCACTGAATATCAGAATCTTCATTATCATTAGCAGCAGTAAGTACTTCACTCTTCCAAAAAGTTGTGTAAACAAAAACCTCATCCAACTAGCCATTCTCAGGTCCTGAGAGGATTAAAGTATTATTGTTCCCTTTAAAGAGATAGTAAAATTAAAACAAAATAATGTTGAGCAATTTGCTATGCAATTATAATTCAGATATTTCAATGCTGAAGAAGCACCGAGACCCTTCTTTACAATACCATCAAATACCAATATGTTCTTTTGAAGGAGTTTTTGTTAAGGCACTCATCTTGCAATGGCTAAAGAAGAAATTATCAACTCATCTATAGAGCTGGAAAGGGTCATCTTTCAGCATAAGATTTCAGTGAATTCTTACAAACCAAATATTACATGTTTTGTTTTCTTCAGTTTTCAGTGTGTCTGCAGGTTTTTAGCACACTAGTGGACAACACATATCTATATATAGAGAAGTAAAGTGGGAAGGCATAATGTTATAAGATTGGAAAAGTATGGGTTGAGATACCAGATACCAGTGATCCCAGACTGCCAAAGGGCTGAATTATATGGTTTCTTCAAGGTCTTTTCTATCGATCCTAAATCTTGAAAAATCTTGAAAATGTCTTGGTCAGAGTACCTAATCTTTTTGAATGTGGAAGACCAAAATTCTAGTGACTAAAGATTTTCCAGACTGAAAAATCAGGAATGAGTAGAAATAGAATTATGTGCTACCATGAAACAAAACACCAGTTAAAAAATTCTCTAGTGATTTTTTGACAAAAGAGATGATTGCTGAGCTGCCTGGAAAGCATGACAGGTCATTCTTAGAAGATGCAGGAGGGAACTTTTTTTAATTTTCTCCTATTTGATGTCCTTCCTTAAAAAGTAGAAATACAACTTCATAACTGAGTGATAAATCATAGGCACAATCTGAATGGCAATATCATATTCCAATTAGAAACCTTGCTGATTTTCCAGACAGCACACATAAAACTGAAATGTATTAAAATACAACTTCCTTTAAGTAAATACTTTCTCTTTTTACTAACTTATTTATTACAACTAGTTTTACATCCTCTCTTGCTGACAACCTCTATTGCTGTCTATCAACAACTCCTTTCATTCAGTATTGATCCAACTAATTAAGACAATAGTGTAACTTACATTGCCCAGAAAGTTAACAAGCTCCTTTCCCCCTAGGGACTGATACAAACTCAACGTGACTGAAATCAATTCTAATTTAATATTGCACCTAGTACTGGAAAGGGATAACTTATTGAAGATGAGAGATCTAATGAAAGTACCACTGTTTTATTATCTAAATCTAATTTAGAACAAGTTTATATATTGACTCTAAAGATCTTGAGATGTGGATTCATTTCTACAGTCTACATTAGCAATCATTATATATTAAAAAAAATAAATCACATTACTTTGGAGGCCAATACATCCTAGTGATTATGAGATGGGCAAAAGGATGACTGTGATAAAATAACTGCATTTCACTTTATGACACTGTTAGCATTAGCATTCTCAGAAATCGAGATTTAACCAATTGGTCAATTCATTTTTTCAATGGAAAACAAAGAACATGAACCTGACTTTCAAAGTAATATGCTATGAACACTGAACAATTAATCTGTTCCAAAGAATATGACAGGATGCTCAGAAACATTTGCATACTAATGAGGAGAGTGGGATCCCTTAGGCATGTTAAATATTTTATCTGCAATTTGCCTTCTAGAGGTTTTGCTCTTTCAAGGCTCAGTTGTTCAATGTTTTCAAACTGTTCTTTCCACAGATGAATGCCAATCCCATTTATTTTTCGCATACTCTCAGACTTGTCATTCATATGTATCTGTAAAAATTCAAAGGCACCATGGTGCTCTAAACCATTTTTTATGGTTTTTTTTTTTTTGGGCTGGTGATATGGGCCAGGGGACAACAGTCCAGTTTCAACCACAGTGCAGAATCACAATTAAGGACAGTTGGGAAGTTTGATTTAGAAATTCATCACTGATTTATTCTCCACAGATCAGTTTCTCTGGGAAAGTTTAATTAGTTCCTGAACAGTATGAACCTTGAGCATCCACCCTTTGTGATAGCTCCTCACACAGAGAACACACTAAGAAGGAAGACCTGAGTGAAATGTCTATGTAGATTTCCTACATGTAGAAGCTCTGGAGTATATCAAGAGTGAACAGTGTTGAGCAACTCCAGAGTAATGAAAGTCCATTCCATTCCAAAATCAGAATATCAGGAAATCTGCAGGTCTTGATTTTCTCTTGCTTAGAATCTTGTGTAATAATTGTGTTGTAATTTAAGTATAGTTTAAATACACCCGATGTATTTTCACAGGAGAATGCATGATTGGCTGGAACCAAGCTGGGCAAAGAAAAAGCAAAGGAAAGGTTGTTTTGTCTTAATTCTAGGACCAAATGGCTTACTGACTGATTTTTTTTTCTCTTACACATACATGGTTTGGTATTTTGAAGGGACAAAGATCCTACTTACTGTCCTTTGACATTTTTTGCATTTTGAGTTAAATAAAACAAAGAGGGTTTAAGCCAAGTAATAAATTGCTCTGGATATTGCCACAGACAGTGGAAAGTAAATAATTCACTGATGTTACCAAGCATTATCTTGTAAATGCCCAGCAGCATTTGACAGGTTTCAAGAACAAAAGCAAAATTAACAGTAGGTATTCCATAAAGTTTCTGGCTAGCTTCTCAACTGATTAACATCAACATGCCTTCACTGATTTTGGGTGATCTGGTCCTTCATTTCAGGGTATAGATGAGTGTACACACAAAATCAAAAAGTGTGAATTAATACAAGACTTTAGCTGTCAATAAATACTCACTCTGCAAGCAGTCAGCATTTAGGAGGTCTTGGCACTTCTCATGGCATTTGACACCACATTCGGTGCATCTCATGCCTTGTCTGGCTATGCCCCAAAGGAGGCCTTCACATTCATAACAATATGTGGGAGTTGTAGCTGTCCAAATTTCAAAGTTATGAGGTGTAGTTGATGATATTGGATAGATCAAAGCCTGCAGTGTCTTCTTGAAGACATGTATTTTCTGTCAGGTAAGAAAAAAAAAGTACTTCAGTTGTACTGTTTAACACAAGTGAACAGTTTCTAAACTATATGTCATTTACACCTAAAATGTTACAAAATATCAGAACATACGCAGAAGTATGAACTAATTCGCAAAATACTGATTTAATCATTTTGCTCTACACTTTAAAGACAAAAGAACTCTAGATGACTGCTTTGTCTGATTATACAAACAACAGTTAAGCTGGAATCAATCTACTCAATTAACACAAAGTCTCATATATATCTTTTTATATTTTGAGGCAGAAATAAAAAAAAATCATCAGCATTACATTCATTGAGGCATTTTAAGTAGCTACCTAACATTAATTCTGAATGTTTAAATACTTCCTACAGGAACTTAGACACATTGCACAAAATGTCTTTTGATTATATACAACACTACCCTTTAATACTTAGTGTCTATATAACCTCATCCAATAAAAGCAAGCCCATTTTAGGGTTCCATTTTATCTGCATTCCTATAATAGCATACTCACTACTTGCTTTTTAAGCGTCAAGTTGCTTCTTACTATAGACAAGGATGATCCATACTCTCAAAAACCCAAACCCATTTCTTGGAGTGTTTTGGCTTAAGTCCCATTGACTAGTTCTGCTACAAGAAGAGTTATTGGCTATTCACTGATTAGCACAGCAACAACCTCAATCTCAGCTCCTTAGTGCTTAATAAGGTGAAAACAAAGCAGTCCCTGCAGTTTTGTATAAAACCTTGGCTTATATGGGCACAATGATCTGGTTTGTTTATTTGAGCTTTTTTCCAGGCACCCAGATCTTCTAAGCCCAGGCAATTTATTGGAAATAAGAAGAGATCAGTAGCCTGTAGGCAGCACTTCGCACCATACAAAAATATGAGCTTAGGTTGTTTGTGGTTTTTTTAGGGGGTGGGTGCTCACTAAATGCACATATGACTGCCATCAGTCCATTAGAAGTTCTAGACCTGTCCCTTATAAATGAATAATTGTTTTTTTAAGAAAGAAGTAACTATACAAAAAAATGTATCACACTGGGGTATTTCTGAAAGTCTGTCTATCCTACTATGCCTTCCTCTGGTGTGGATATAATGCAAGGTAGCTCAAATGCTGGCTATACAGCTGTAGCAAATGGGGGAACAAGATTTTGGAATTTGTCTGGTTTGTCTATCTGTGCTTCAACATCAAAGCCACAGTTCTGATAGTATAGGAAGCAAGGCAAACTTATTCAGGTAAGCACTTGTTAACACTCCCTTGCCTTTAATATTCAGCTGTGGTAAATATATGCTAAATGAAAGATATTAACATGTCTAAATATATGCTGACACATTCTTGGTTTTCTATACCTGCATCTCTACTCAAACTTCTGAGATATTCTACTAATAATAGACTGTCCAATAAAAATAAAATTTTTAAAATGTGTATAAATGTGTAATTTTGCACAGAGTCATCAATTCAAGGATTTTTGCTACCATGGGAAAACCATTACCATGTAGCCATAAATCCACTGATTCATAGGGTCAAGCATTAAAACTAACAAAGCCAAGTGTTAGGCTGCAACAGCTCTTATTGAAGTTAATAGTTATTGCTGAAAACAATATCCATCCTGTGAAGCCTGGCCAAAGACATATGGTGTGATATTTCATGGATATTTGATCCAAGGACTTCTGAGAACACTGTAGAACTGAACCAAGAAAAAAAACTTGATACAGCAGCAAAGAATAAAACAAATACTGAATTACTCTCCAGGGTGCTTCTTAGCCTATCCTAATAACATCCCTTAAAGCAAGCAAAGGCGTGCACCAGTTTGATTTGGAAGACCCTAAGGACTGTGACAGTTACGGCCATGTAACTCTGGAGAATTCATTTTTGTACATTTCTCACTTTTGCCTTCTATGTTACAGAGACCAGAAAGAAAACTTAAAACAACCCAAAGTGAATTTATACAGCTTGCTGAGGAATCATGTTTCTCAGAAACGACCAATTACACTCTCCCACTCCTGAGCTCATGTAGCCTCAGTACAAATCCTGCCCTTTCACCATGTTCATTTTTTCAATGTTTTACCACATTATAAATACTTTTAGAATTTTGCCAGCAACTTTTATCTTTCTCTGAAACATTAGTAAGTAATGAAATGGCACAGCTCAAAAGGCCTTAAAATAAATATTTGAGGGTAAATGAAGTTTTCAGCTGAAAGACACCATTTGTATATCGGTTTTGCTGCTGAACGTGTTTTTTCCCGTTGTTAATAAAGCAAATTGCAAAGGAGAATTTTCTCTTACTGTCTAGAGGCTTTCACTCCTATTACTCGTCTCTGTTGTAATGTTTCTTTTATATGAATTACAGAGCATAATAACATGGCACTAATAACTTCCAATATAACTATACAACTAATAACTGGTTTGGCAACATTTAGCACTACAAATATATAGGAGAATGAATTAGTTATCTGCTTATCCTCTAAAGGGAAATTTACTTCTGTGATTTACTACTTGAGATACTTTTCCATGTCATTGATGTATTATTTTCAAAAACTTGCAGCTCTGTCTCTGTGTTCAACAAAGCAATTAAGAGGGTTACTGAAATGAAACCATATGTCTAAGTATCACACTGCTCAAAATGTCTTTGGATCTGTGCTTGAAAACATACAAACTCACTGGGTCATGCGTGTGTTGTACCGAAAGGATAGTAGTGACAAGAGGCAAAGCTCAAAGCCTAAATCTCAGGGTGTAATATTTTGAGTAGGTGGCATTTCAAGTTTTAATAAAAGGCATTAGTTCAAAAAATTTTCATACTGAATCTATTCAGCCAAATAACCCACATCCACCAGAGTTACTAATAGTCCCTCCAGAAAAAGTTGAGGAAGGGTAAAAACTAGAAAAGCCTTAATCAGAGGAATAACTTACCCAAAGGGGATTTTTTCCCTTAACTTTCATTGGTGACTCCATTTCTTCATCTGCATTTCACATCTTCATTTTGTGGAGAGTATCTGGAGAATTCTTTTCTGCCTGAAACTGTCTGTCCTTTTTGTTTTCAAATCTTGCTCTACCCAGTGTAATGATGCCCTAGGTTATTAAGTTTGGCTAGCTACTTAGAGACCAAGTAGAAAAGTAGTACCTTTCTCTTTTAAAAATCTTACAAGAGGTTTTACTGGCTGTACCATTAACATTCATCTGTGAAAGAGTACTCCCTGGCCCTACTGGAAGAACATTTCAAACAACAGCTGTTTCATACCTCAGCAATCCATCCCTGAGCACCACCAAATCATAACTTTATGACTACCTTGTAAGCACAGAAAGTTCACAATAAATCAGGTAAGACTGATGGATGGGTGCATATTTGTGCTATGGGTTTCAGTTCCCTGAACACCTGTCAGTATTTTCTGTTCTCCCATTCTTCTGCTATGGACATTAACAATAGTGTAAGAAAAATTCAACTCTTCATTTTTCTTCACAATAGGAGGTATTTTAGAAGGCTAGCAATTGGAGGAACACAAAATGGGCCTGAATTTCTTCAAATTATTGCTTTTTCTTAGTTCAGTCATTTAAATCTTGCATCACGCTTCAAGTATTCCTGAAGAAAATAGCACCTGTTCGGTTTTGGTTCAAAAAAATTTCTTTTGCTAAATCTAAGTGAAATCAGTAACGAAAAACCACAACTCTCATGTTTTGCCAGCTATGACAATATGTTTCTTCAAAAGATTCTTGTGGTCATTTCTTGCATGAATTAAGTATTTCTTCTAGAATCACATATATTATTAGCATGAGTTACATTTTANAAAAAAAAAAAAATCAAATTGTGTCCTAGCCACCTATAAGGACTGGGAAAAAATGAATACAAAAAACCTATCTTGCAGAGTCCTGCACTCACAATGTCATGATGAAAGATGATGAAAGACTGCAGGTAAACATGGTACAGATAGGCAATTTAAAAGAAAAGTCTTCCCCAAATAACTGTTTTGTAAATCAAAGGTTTCTTGCTTAGTCCCTTCTGACTGTCATGAATGTGAGTCATCAGAAGCAAACCTAGTCTTGCTATTATGGATCAGGCAGCAAATTCTGCTCAAGATCCCTGAAAGTTCCTACACAATAAATGGAACACACTAAACTTCATCCATTTTGGACTGTCTAAGGCTGAAATAATTTTAAGAGCTCTTTGAACAAAAACGTCTCTGTTATTTAAAAGACTTAAACCTATCATTGGAAACACTTACCATTTCATCAGTGTTTATGGAGGTCCGGATGAGCATGGCCATGGAAATACCAGATTTTCGAGCTGCAAGTGTCTGTTTAAGGCAAATGCAAAGGAGTTACCAATTATATGAGTAACACCAGCTGTTGAATCTAATGGACGGCAAACAGTACTTAATTATGCTATTGGATGTAAACAAAACTGTAGAAGACACAAAAACTTTTAGTTAATGTTTGTAGCCTACAATTTTTAAGGTTCCAGTATATAACGGAAGTACACTTTCCATCATCATTACTGTTTCTTTCAGCAATGCCCAGCTGAACTGCCATTTCTAATACAAAACCTGTTATTCAGAGGTTTGTGACTCAGTCTTATTTAAACCACAGGCTGTCACTGTTTTTCTGCTTTGCCAACCAAATTAATGTGGTACAAGGATAGGCATCCTGCCCTAATTTGGAAGCTGACTGTGCCTGCAGCAACACGGGATATCATTTTGCAGCAGTCTTACGGTTCAAGTTGTCAGTCTGGATAATTTTTTGTAACTCGTGGAGCATTTTTAAACTGTGTGTATGTATATAAAATGCTACTTGTCTTAAATAAAAAGACCTTGAGAAATCTTAAAGTATTATTTTCCTTAAAGAGAATATTAATTCAATACTATGGATAGTTGTATGGAGAAATACTCTGGTTATTTGAGACAGGAAAAGACACCAGAACTCTGTCTCTACTTTCCTCATTTGGCCACATGATGTTACTGGTATATGGTATATATATGATTCTAGTTCTGAAGACCATGCACTAGGATGTACAGATAATCTCTTTTGCTCTAGTACAGTACATACAAAGGGACTGAAAAGAATAATTTTAATGTACAATAAACAAGGAAATTTTATATTCCTTATTGCAACATCCGAGAAATTTAAATGGGTCCTTGAGAACTAACTAGAGAGTATAATGATCAGAAAGGAGCCAGTGGAAATGACTTGGGTGTGTCTTATGAATAATATTTCAAATCTGAATATCACTTCTGCTATCAGTAATCCTTTTGGCCTGACAGAAACAGGTAAGATGTATTCTGCTGTGCGAAATATCAACCATAACACTGTTAAATTGCTGTACTTCACCTGCAGTGTTGGTTTCATTCTCCCTTTCTCCTAGTCTAAATAATTCCAAATGTGTTTGTACACTTGTGCTTTATCTCTATGCTTCTGTCAGGTGCTATCTGCTTTGTCATGCTTTGCTGCCCTCACAGTCTAGCAGTGTGTGGATCAATTATAACACCCACTAACCACAAGTCTGTTGTTGCCTTTGTTGTGAGGATACAAATTTTTCACCTAACTGTGAAGCGGGTCTCCGTAATCCATCATTACAGAGCTGTTACAGCAAAAGTTTAAATGATACTTTGTATGTGACATTCTCATTTTTGTGAAATACATACTGGGCCAGAAGCAATTCAGGCTTACATCAGCACAGGAACTGCATCATTAATCTCTGGATGAAGAGAAAATTGCAATTTCTTCCAATTATATAATTTTAAACACTGACATATTTAAAATGGATTTCTATTTACTTATTTATAAAACTCTTCAATTTTAATTTTAAATGTTCACTTTCCCTGATTCAATTTTCAATAAGTTTCTCTTGATAATAATTAAACTTGCAGACTGACACAGAATTATTAATCTTGTGAAACCAATTATAGGGTAAGAAATCATCCTTGGCTTAGTAGTATTTGATTAATCTCTCTCCTATTACAAAGAATCCTACCTTTTTTTTCTCTCTATTAAACTCAGCAATTTACCAACTCTATGCCATTAATTTGCTATCAGATTTTCCATTATATTATTTATTAAGTAAATAATTCTGTTTACTTCTCTGTGAACATCCTTCCATTCTATTTCTGTGAATATGGGAAGTTCCATGGGTGTGTGCCAGTGAGATTGACAAAGTCATAGGAAAGATTAAACAGTCCTCAGGCTTTTTTTTTTTCCACACTTTTTGTGATAAAACCCAACACTACAGGACCCACATATCAAAGTTAAAAATGGCAAGTAAAACTGCTTTTTAAAGGATCATTAAGAGGAAAAGAAACTATTTTCATAATCAGTAGAGTTTTGGGTTTTAAAACAATGTACTTTAAAAGCACCCATCTTTTGATCCCTCTTGAAGCACAGGTTTTTTTTTTTTTCCTCAAAGTCTTGCAAAGTACCCATGTACATTTATCCACTATGCTAGTTTTATAGTTTTGATCTATAGTCTTCATGTCCCTTACACTTAGGAAGGGATCTGACCCTTTTAGGTCTCAGTTACACAGTCCGAACCATTCCAAGCAATAGAGCAACGTGAACAACTTGTCAGGACAAGAGCACAAAGGGCATAATAACATTAACCTCAAATATAGGGCAGTGACTGCTGCTGTGTTCTGTCCTCCAGCAATCCACCAAAGAACATGAGCCAGCAGAACTGCGGTTTCATGCTATCCCTCTAAGTCAATAAACAGATACTATTTCCCATGAGAAAAAAGAAAATAGGGAAGCAAATTTGGCCCTGTCATGTGTCCTTCAATCCCAGTTCTCCCAAGGGGTGCCCTTGGAATCAAGGAGCTTTACCACTTTTCTCCTTAACCAAAAATGTGTCTAAAATTATAGTACAGTGCCCTATATAAAATAACAAAACCTAATAGGAAACATAATTAGGCTGTTCTTAATAAAGTGTTTGTCATATTGGAAGAAGGTGATATCTAGAAGGATTTGTGATAAACCAGTAAATTTAACAGTCATATGGATTAAATTTACAAGGATTTTAGTAAAAAAGCAAACAAACAAAACCCCACAAGGATTATTTCCATTTATGTACTACTGTCAGAACAAACTACATCTACAACCAAAAACCCAAAAAAATTGCTTTTGTTCTGAAACACTGAAGTTGGTGATGATTCAACAGCATGAAGCTTTGAACACATAGTGTCACTTGCTAAGGATGGAATGAAACAAGGAGGAGTGAGTAGTTTGGAAAGAGAGAGGAGAAAAAACTGCCAGAGTTATCTATAGGAAACAAGGTGACAGGTTATGAATATAACAAGAAAACTTTTCCCCCTATTGCCTCTCTGTTTCTAAGTAGCAACAAGAAAGAAAGGTAAGTGCAGCTGGATTAATAATTAGCTGGACCTTCCAGGAAGTCCAAACTGTCAGAGCATCAAAAGAACAGGGTGAGCAACAGGAACCTGAAGTGTTCCACCTCTCTCCTTTAACAAGATACAGAACTTGTCAGCAGTTTATACTTGTTTACTCTTTCAAACTGATGATCAGATACTACCTCATGTCTTTACTTATGTGAAAATTTGACCTGCAGAGTGTAAAGACCTTAAGTACTGTTGAATCATGAATATATAATCAAATCTATAAAAAAACCCCAAAAAACTAGCAAAAACCTCAGACAATAAGAGATGATGATAAAGAAGACCATCATCTATTTAATTTTTAATTTGTTTTCCAAATCCCTGCCACAGGATTCAAAATAAATTAGTCTCATTTATGCTCAAGGCCTTCTAGATTACCTAATAACTTGTATCTGCACTAATTTATTACCTCCAAATTTGTCTTAGCATCTTAAATAAATTAATATAATTAGTAGTCATTGTAGCAAAACATTGAAAAATAGTAACTGTAAGTAAAAGCAAATTGGACTCAAGCTACAATTACATATTAAACGATCAATTGTGTTGGGAAAAAAGAAAAAGTCCTCTATCACAATGAGATAAGCAAGCTGTGTTTTGCACAGCTAAAATAGCACAGAGGAACAAGCAGTCAGGCTAATGTAACAGTTCATGACTCCTGGCTGTATCATGAACTCTAGTTTTACAGAGGGTTTCAATTTTCTTGATCATCTTTTCTTTAAAAAAATCTACAGACTGCTATCAGCAGGAAAAAGAAAAGTTGAAGACAAAATATTTTTTACTACTTTACAAATGCTGATATTACTTTTAATGCGACGTAGAAGTTACCCACTAGAGGTGAATGTAACAAAAATTTCACTGTTTTCAGCATTTAAAACCTGCACAATTTCAGAACTGTTTTTTTTTTTAATCAACTACAGGTATATCAGTCTAGGGAACTCAGCTTCATTGTTTTGGAAGACAGATTTGCACTCTGTTTCTTAGGGTGCTGGAGTGAAGGGGGTAGGAAGGAGAAAAAAATAACTGGAAAGGAAGTAAGGTACTGAGTGAAATTACTTAGCCCTGTCCCATAACTTTTCTATTTAAAAAGATGGTGTCTAATCCTGAAATATTCAACAGAATTGTATTATTAAGCCCAGAAAACAGATTTAGAAAAAATGACAATTCAGCTCGACTACACAATCATGACTGGACACAACTGTAACTCCATTTGCTTTTTCTTCATACTTGTAGCACAAATACAAAAGCACGTCCTGAACAGCCTCAAAGATAATGATATTGTTATGATTTCCATTTAGTAGAACTAAAAGAGCCTTCACAAATACACAAATACTTAGTATTTTATTATTTATCTACTTAATGTATGAATATTCTTATAATGAATATAACCCAGCTTGCCTATCCATGATTAAAGGAGTTAAGAAAATGGACTGCAGATAGCAGAATTAATGCAAAATTCTCCAGGTGTTTAGCTGACAAGATACATAAACAGACAATATGGCATCTTTGATTAAAATGCATTTCCTCTTTATACAAATCTTTAAATTACCATATTTGAATTCTAGCCTCTATAAAAGTTTTTGTTGTGGAAACACTTACAGAAAAAGAGTTTCAGTGCATTATCATTTTAGCTGAAACAGGCAGTTGTTTCATCTGGTGTTTCATTTCAACAGACTCTTTTACACACCAGCAAAGATTCACAAATTATTCTTGTGTTCTTATAATCAAATAATAAAGCTAAAGAGCAATACATTCTTGAATGATCAAAAGAAGAAATTTGCCTGATTACAGTGATTGCAGTGTATAAAGTCACCACAATTCAAGCTCTAACTAATACAAAAGACAACATGGGGTTTTTTTAAATCAGAAGTTACAGCAATTATATCAGCAAGTGCACTGGACCCTTTTTTTTTCTGGCTCCACAGTAAACAGAGTCTGTTCACACTCTCTGTATTGTTACCGCACTTGAACCATCACTTCTCCTTTCACTGTCTTTCTCTCCTGTACCAGATATATTCGACCAGAAGTCTAATAGTAACCCACGACTGCAGCAAAGAGAACTGTTCCTGCAGGTGGGTTTTGACTGCCTTATCCTCACTAATGACTGAATTAAAAAAAAAACCAAAACAAAGAAAGCAGAGAATCTCAATGTATTAGTGTAAGAGATGTTTCAGAGGTTTAGGAGAGGGAAATTGCCCAAATGAGGGAAATGAAAATGGTGAAGGGTCTGGAAGTGAAGCCGTGTGAGGAGCTGCTGAGGGCACTTGGTGTGTTCAGCCTGGGGGAGACTGAGGGGAGACCTCATGGCAATTACAGCGTCCTTGTGAGGGGAAGAAGAGGGGCAGACTCTGATGTCCTCTCACTGGTGACAGCGACAGGACCTGAGGGAAGGGCCTGAAGTTGAGTCAGGAGGCATTTATGAAGCTGTGTCGGGGCGGTTTGTGCTGGGTATCAGTAAAAGGTGGTATCAGTGGCCACAGCACCAATCCTGACAGAGATCCAGAAGCATTTGGACTCCCAGGCACGTGGTGTAACTCTTTGGAATGGTTCTATGCAGGGCTGGGAGCTGGACCTGATGTTCCTTGTGGGTGCCTTTCAACTCAAGCACTGCTGTGCTTCTGTGTTGAAAATTGGATTTTTCAAAATGTGAATTTATGGAAACAAATGGGAGTCAGAGATATCATATTAAGAAAACTTACATAATTTTGATAAACATTATATTGAGATACCATGCTGGAAGCATGAAAATAGTGGAGTGGAACTGGAAGTGCAGAGGGACTAGGAAAATAAGGAAAAATGTATCTGATTGATAACAAGAGAATTTAAAAGTAGGGAACACTTTCAACTTCTCCAAGTATCTAGGGCTTTCCAGTAACACAGGGGAAGCTTCATGCTTGAGTCCTAAACATTGTGCTTGTATCATTAAAAGAGATATTTGGAATATACTGATAACTTTTTAACATAAACTTTTTCTAATAATTTTTGTACACATAATGCAGAGGACAACACATTCACATAAGGCACAATTTCTTTATGACTAAATTCTTAGTCATAAAATATCTTTTCTACTTTCCAATAGAAGGTCATAATAAAATATGACATTAATAAAATGCATAATAGTTATTATGGTCATTTTAGAACATTTATCAATATAAAAGTACTTACCATAGCCTGAAAAATCCAGACAAGATAAGAAAGAAATTATAAAGAAAATTAATAAGTTGTCAGATTTATTGCAACAAAAAATTATATTTAGTTCAGTCAGTATCAAAAGTTTAGCACTCATTTCTAACAATATTATTTCTATTGTTCTGAAATAGTCGTAAGCAAGCATAAAAAGAATGATTTACATTTGTTTTGTTGTTTTAATGCATTCTGAGCTATACCTTTCTGTAAGCAGTTCCAACAACTAAGAATAAAGCAGAGTTTAATTTAACATGCATAGAAGTGTCACAACAGGACAGTAGATTATACTCATGTTTAATACAACTAATAATAGTGGAGTGACTGCTGTCAAAAAGATGGTTTTAATGAATGAAGGCTCTACTATGTTGTATATTGTAACTTTTCATCGATTTCAGAAGGAATTCTACTCTAAAATGGTTGCTGTGCTTTCTCTTTTTGACTGCTCTGACAGTGTGGTGGGTCACCACAGTGTAACTGAACACAGTAACTGAGAAAACATAGAGCATAATTTGGCAAAGGCTGAACTTTCAATGACAACTACAATAATCATTTACTTAGCCTAACACCCCATAATTTCTTTGCAATGAGAAGTTGGTTTGGGGGCTCACCACCATCAGAGACTAAATATGTATTCTATTGAATTATTAATTCTATACTATAAGAAAAGAAAAAGAGAAATGTGAACAGCACTTGAAATTCTTCAGAGCAGAGAGATTCTACTTAATCTTGCTAAGACTGGAAGTCAGAATAAATCTCAAAGGAACTGCCGTTCTTTTCCACTTTGAAATTTATTTTCTTAAATTATTGTTGTTTACAATGACTGTTAAAAACCCTGATACCTCATCTTGTACCAAAAGTATGCATAAATCTTTAAAATATTCATAGTGAAAAAGGCCAGCTTTTTATGAGGAACTTTCTTTCTCTTTCAATATCAAAATAAATCAAGTGAATCAGTATTCCAAACACTCAATAGCAGCTGTCTTTGTGAAAATGAGTAGTTTATTATTGCATGAATACTTGATTACACAAGTAATACCTAAATATCCAATGAGATATTCAGACTTACCTAGTGCATTATAAAAACTGCCTCATTGACTTTTACTGGCCTCAATCCACTCTCTCAAGACACCTTTTTTCCATAAAACAAATGTTGCAAGCTGTCATTCAGATGCACAATAGTCATTACAGGAAAGACCTACAGAACTGGCAAATGATTCAACAGCTTCAGTAGTCACTCACCACATCTCGAACAATGGGAAAAGATTTCTTTCTTCGTAGGTCCGGCATGCTGTCAATTCCATACAGTCCACGACTTCAGGAGATGAAAAGGCAAAGAAGAAAATAAAACCATGGAGCGTACAAGTCTACATACTTAAGAACTGCTTATAATATCTATATTTACAGTTAAAAATCAAAATTAGCAGTTATCAGCTAAAAGTACTTCAATTCTCATGAAAAACCAGTGAGAGTGTTCTTGGTGTTTTTTCTTCTGGCATTTACCCAAAGCACAGTAGCTGAAAGGTTCTTTAATAGCTCCTAAACTTTTTACAATTGATTAAGAAATTATAAAAATAGCTTTCCATCCTAAGTGTTTTACATCTGGTAGTTGAGATGCAGCCCAACATTGCATATTGAATATCACGGATGTCACTGGATAATGTAATAAATTTGATAAAATAATTTAAAATATCTAGCTAAATACATAATCACATCTCAACTCCATGTGACTGTGGAAAACAGAACTTGTCACATTTTAAAATAATTCCATGGTGACCATCATTATTTTCTCTTGCATGGTTTGAGCTTTTTCATTGAGCACACAATTAAACCCCAGTTAGATCTCACATACAACTCGAAAACAGCAAGGAGTAATAATTTGGCAAACCAACAACTTGGAGTCACTTCAAAGAATAAAAGGCTGACACACCAACAGAATTTAAAAGAATACATATTGATCTGGATAACAAATTGGCCTCATTCTCTCTGACTCTTCCAAAAAATTAACACAGGTATCCTCCTGAACTTCTTCCACAGAGGATTTTGGAAGGTTGCTATACATATCTTGTCAGTTCTAATTCAGAGATACTTGGAAATTCTCAGAGAAGCTGGGATACCATGTTTTTCAAGACCCAACATTTTGTTTTCCACGGTCCTTCTGTTTAGCACTGCCTCAAATACCCTTTTCAGTTCTTATATTTCTGTCTTGGGGTATATAAAAACTACATTCACAACAGAGAGTTTATCATCTGAAAGCTCTAAATTTATTTATATATGTCACAATTATTGTGTGAAGAGAGATATAACTAAAATCAGTGAAATTTTTGCTGCTTTCTGATACACCTGCACCATTCTCGAAGAAAGGGAAGAGAATTTATAGTCCGCTTATGCAATTCCTTGATATTTTCACATGAGCATTTTTCCACGCAGGGTTGTGATACTGGAATTTTTTTTTCACGAACATAAAGATTGAAGTAGATCCAAATTGCAACTTCCACACTCACAAACCAAGCAGAAGTGTCATAGAAATAAAATAACATTTCTGAGGCTGTGAAAAGTAAATGTACAGAGACCAAGAAATAAACTCAGGGCTCTTTGCTACTCAGGAGCAGTTCCATCTGCTGTAAATAAAACTTATGTATAAGGCATTCTTATGCTCACAAAGAGGCATTATCTAGTAGATTTCCATCTATTATTCTCTTCCATAACATAAAAATATGACTAAAATGGAAGTTCTTACTAAACTCCTTTTACTGATCATTAAGAAATAACACAGCAAGGAAAAGATCCCAATTCAAGAATGACTAATAGTCTTTTTTTGGGGAAAGAAATATGTCTGAATTAAGAATGCTAATGGTGTTACTAACAAAAAGAAAGAAAAGGATGTCTTGAGGGAGCAGCAAGAATGACAGAATAAAGACAGATGAGTACATAATAAAAGATTTTATGATTACATTAGTGGTGTACTTTATGCTCAGTAATCTGCTATAACCAGCAGCTATATCGGCTATCACACCTCTGTCTCTTTAAATAAATTAGTGTTCTACTCAATCTATACTTCCCCCTACAACCTTTTCATTATGAGTTCCAACTCAACTTCAAGTTAGTAGAAACACAGAGATCTGCTTTTCCCCCTGTGTATCTGTACAATATAATAAATATTTACTTAGAAATTATATATAGTCAAGAAGTGCCCATCTTGTCATCTTGAAAAGATATTACTCAAACTCTTTCCAGTTACCATTTGCAAGGCAAAGCATCAATGACATGAAATATTTTTGTTTTAAATGTTCTTCAACTTTTCTGACAATACCAGGGCAGTACTGTAGCTACTACCACAAAGTTTATGTATTCTGCCTGCAGGGTCTACAATTTGTCTGCAATTCTTTTAGTTGTTGAAATATGGTAATTTCAGGGAGTTCTTACATTTCCAGAGTTACCTAAACACCTTTAAGAAGTTAAGGAAGCTAACCACAGTTGGGGGAAGAACCACAATTTGAAACTGCAGCTTGCAAAGGGAATTATCTCCTCTCTTTTGTGCAACAAATCAATGATTGGATGAACTCAGACAAGACAAAAATAACAACTCCTGCCTCTGCTGAAAACACACATCTCAATCTTAGTTTTGGAGAACTTAAGTACTGCTTTTTCTTGCAAAATAGCCCTGACTTTGGGGGTGTGAGCTAGAAATTCTCCTATGCACAAATTCTCTGTACTAGAACAAACCAATACTTCTAATAATATTTAAAAAGACTGTAAATACTCAAAGACTGTTGGCTATCAGCTGCAAGTAAGGATTAATATACCAATCTGGATTGTGAAATCAAATTTTATTGAAAAACAAAAAAGCTACTTTACCAGAGCTAACAAACTGGACAATGCTGTACTGACAATGAATTTATGGTCTTTGTGTATAGTCTTTGGAACATTAAACACTATGACCATAGAAAAACTGTTCATGTTAATGGGGGTTATACATCGAATTCTCTACTCCCCTCCCTATGTCAAATTATAACGTAACAATAACTTGATATAGAAAGTGATGAAGTGGAATCATAACAATTTGATGAAAGTTATCATTCAAACCAAGAAAAAATCCTGTCATATTGACTATTTTTTCTGTGCTTCTGAAAATATTCTGCATAAGAGTAATCTATTTGAATTTGTCAGAAAATCAAAGAACAATAAATTGGTTTTACCATTGAGAACATGCCACTGAAGGAAAGGAGTAATCATTTGCATGCAGCACCATCTGTGTATCGTTAGCAAATTTCAGAATGGGTTAGGCCATGTGGTGAAATTATCAGTCTCTGACTCGCCATTAGCCAAGCAGTAAATGAATACAGAGCAAGTCTCTGGAAAAAGTAAAATGCTACTACTCAAGATTCATATACATGATGAAAACCCCAGCTGACCTACTTTCACTTCTTAAAAATGTGGAAATAATGAGCTCAAAAGTATCTCATCTTCAGGAAAGTGAAAAAGAATAAAATGAAGAAGATATATGATACAGATATGGAAAACCTAGGAAAGGTGGTGCTTTTGCCTTTTAACAGAGAAATTGCATGAGAAGCCCCAGAAAAGCTGTCTTTGGTCTTTGCCTTTACTTTCTTGTCCTGGGCTTTTCTCTCATTTCAACCAATAACTTGGTTAGTGAAGATCACTGCAGAAAATGAAGAATCCCTGCCATGGACTTGGGATGTGCTGGTGCATGAGGTGGGTTCACAGCATTATGCTTTGAGAGGGAAGAGCAAGGCAGAAACGAGGCAATTGAGATATTTCTGTATAGAAAAGGAATGGTAACAAGGGTTGTGAGGGAAGGAATCTCGCCTCACTTCAAATGGCAACACTTTTTGGAGAGATTAAGAGGGAGAAGGAGTCATAGCTACTGCAGTCAGTTGTGCTTGCAGTGAAAAGACTGAGGGATCCTAGGAATTAGCATTAGTTTTTGCATGAAGGAGTAGAGTGGGAAGTGTGATTAAAACAGAGGCACAAAAGTCTTTGAAATGACAGCATTCCTTGCCTGAATGAAAAGTTAAATGAAAATTGCATAACTGCTTTCAGGGAGGCATAGTGAAACAGAGGCTTGAATAAAGATACTGCAGACAGCAAGGGGAGAAGAGAACCAGTCTAAACTTCATCAGTAAAAGAAATAAAGTTTAATCTAAAAACACAAGCTACTATTGAGCTACTGTCAACTTTTTGAAGTAGCCCTATGAAGTGGTTACGGGATGTCTGACACAGCTTATTCTCAGAGGATTCAATATTTGAATTTATTGACCTGTGAATGGAAGAGAGGGCATAAAAAGAGCAGCTTCAGTCTATACAGTCCTTGTAAGTGGCAAAGGTTCTCCTTACACCCATGAGATTGCTTTTTGTGTGCAACCCACAAAAAATATGAATTCTACATTACCTTTTAAAGGTCTACATCTATTAGGAAACTGTAATTAAGTAATTGGTTATGGAAGGTAGTACATACAGCAAAACAGCAAGGTCACATGCAGCTTCCTACAGACATAGATACAATACTTGACTGCCAGTGCCCACACTCAGAGTCTGCTCACAAAATGCTGTCCTAAGCTACCCAATAACTAGGTGTTAAACTGTTTCTCTTCTGGTTTGCATTTGGTGATTTATCCTACACAATGTCACATGTGGCCTCATCCTCTTACAGCAACTCTGAAGGTTCTGTGAATTGCAAAAGGCAGAAATACAACACTTTGAGGTATGACAAACTATATGGGAACTATCTACACCATTAAAAGCTGTAGCTTCCTCCTAAATAAGTTTACAAATGTTACTCTAACTGTACCTTCCATAGAAGCATGGGTATTATATTAAGCAAATTAATGCCATAACTACCTTTTAGGGACACCCACCTCCCCCAAACGAGCAATCTAAAGAGGAAAAACTTCATAGTGTCTAGCATGTATTGTATAGCATTTCAGACATAAAAACCAGAAAATGAATGATTAATTTAATCTCATCACCTTATCTTTGTAACAAAGTGTAATTACGGCAAAAAGTGCTTATATAGTGCACCAACAAGAAAATACTGCTTTTAATTAGGTAACTAATATGACTGACAAATTTTGCCAAAGACTTTTACTTCCTTTCCAGCCTGAATAATAAAAAAGTATTCAAAATAGGAAGGAATCCCTAGAACTGGATGCAAAATAACTTCATTTGCATAATACAAAGCAAAATGTACAGGTTTCTACCACATTCACTCTCAGCCACTGGAACATCTTTTCCCTTGACTTTTTAGATTTCAGTTACTACAGTGATATTATATTGCTAGCATCACATTACTACACATTTACCGGAATGAAGACAAAATTGTGCTACAGCTTCAAAGGACACTTATTTCACATGCAAAGAAGTAAAAAAGTCTCTTATCTAATTGACTTCAGCATCTGAATACCTGTGTTAATTTCTCAAAAAATAAGGAATTAAAAAAATTAAAAGACACATGCAATGAAACCACCCTCCTTTTAGAATAATGCAATTTCTTAAAACAAAGAAACTTAGAAAAAATACCATATCTTATAAAAATAAAATTTTAAGATATAGTATTTAAAATTATAAATCTTATAATGTTATAAGATAAATTTGCAGATATTATTTTAAAAATTTACAATTATATATTTACTTACCCAGCAAATGCCTGGACTGCATAAAGCTTGGAAGCATCCAAGGAACTTGCACTTACTATCCTAGCCTTTAACAGAGACCAAAAAAAGTACAGTTACTTGGTTGCTTTTAGTAAGTTTTAGACAAAATTTAACTGCATCAAACATATAAGACATATGAAAATGTTTAGCAGGGTCAGCTCCAGGCCAAAGCCAGAGTAACTGTTCCTTTGGGAAACATTTTGGTAGCATTCAGCACTTAGAGACACACACTGGAAGAACCCATGGGAAGATAAGGTATTGCTTCCCAAATAGTTGTCCTTTAAATCCTATCGTGTATGCAGGGTAGGTGATAATTACAGGCAAAAATCAGATATCATGTTTGACAGTAGCAGACCCTTGTGCTGGCAGTTATGGTAAGCACAACAGTGAGAGTTACCCTGTACAGAAGTGCAACACATTTGCAATACACTCAAAGGAGAACAAAAGAGTGGAAAGCTGGGAAAAAACACCATGCAGATTTCACAACTAAAATGAAGGAACAAAACAGGTCAAATAAGTCACAAACAAACATCAACAAAATACATGATCCCTATAGCAAATAGGTGAATTTAAACCTTTTCATCCACAGAATCGCTATCTGAAAGAGAATTGGGAAGAAGGGGAATATAGGTTAGACAAAACTGTCTCTGAGAAAAACCTTATGCTATAAAATCTGCCAGTGTTCTAATCTGTTAATATAGACCAGAATCCAAGAAACACCTGTGCTTAGCTGTATAATTGTGGCAAGATCACTGTCACTATATTTTAAACAAGCAAAAAGATGTTCCTGGGAGGTAAGAACCCCTGCCACTTACGCAGGACTGTGTAAATAGCATATAATTCACATACTAGATCCTATCTTCATGTGATTTTTAATTTTATTGCTTTCTAAAAACTTTTTTTTTAATAGTAATGAATGCATACTTGATATAGTTGCAGTGTTCAAAAAGTAATGCCCTATTTTCAAGGAAAAGGAAAGTGTTTATAAGGATATAAACACCACACCCCCCAACCCAATTCCTGAACTGTAGCTATTCTATCATAGCTACTCATAAAATGAAAATAACCCCAAATGCCAACAGAACTACAATTGGGAAAGTAGAAGTTATTTTTTATAGATATATCTCTATTTTATATATATATTTATATATATATATATATCTCCATATATCTATAAATCCCATTCTAAATTGCTTAATGCAAAATCACAATGCAAACATTTACAATAAGACAGAAAATATTTGCTGACAGAAAAAGCTACCCTTATTTTATCACCTTGCCATGTTTGCACTTTATAGTACAGTGCCTACATGAAACAGCATGCTTTTAATTGTCACCTTACTGATCTTCCCACTTCCTCAAAGAGAGTGCACATTCTACAGACCCTTTAAATTGTTCAGGTATTCTTAAGTTGCTTGGCGATAGCTCAGGTTATATACATTACAAAATAATAATTTATACCTTAAATATGTGCCAACATTTAATTTTTAAATCGATTTCTATGCAGGAAAAGATCACATTCAAACACATAAATCAAAAATATACTGGCAAGTGTAAAGCTGCATAGAGTGCAGTAGTGACAATCAGGGAACTGAAAGATTCTACTGTGCCATGAATTTTTTGAGGCTACTTACGTGATCAAAGCATTTCACTGACTAGATTTATGAAAATGATCTTGCTCTTTAAATTTGTATTTGTCTCACAAAATCAGATACTATTGGCTATATACTATTCAAGTATACAAAGAATGTTTGAACAAGCATATGATCTAACTTCCCCACTCCAAAATGGTTATAGCATTTCACAAGCAGGGTGAGAGCAGAGCCAGGAGTAAATAGAGGACTGGAGGCTAGGTTGGCCATGGAAACAGGATGGGATGTGCTTTTATGAGGCCTAAAGAAAAGACGAAGAATAGTTAAAACCAGAGGGCTGGAGCAGCATCTGGACATCAATGAGAGAAAAGGCTTGACAGCGTGTACCAACAGGGCTCTGTGTAGGAAAGGCAGAGGCATCAAATCTCAAACTTGTAAAAAAGCAAGAGTCCAAAAGGTGAAGAGAAATCCAGGGATTTTAGGCAAGACACTACTTGTAATTTAAGAAGCCTCACCATAATCTGTTTATGCAACCTGCATCCTCTTTCTAGAATATCTGCTCATAACAACATTGGTAATACTGCCACATAAAGGCACATAATAACTATTATTTATGTGGAATGCAATTCTTAAATAGGTTGCAGATACTTTGCTATCAGATGCCTAAAGAATCACATGAATTCTATGTTTAATTCACTTATTTAGAAAATTATATTAAAAATTGTTGAGATGTGTGTTCCACATAAAATGGAATTTTTCAGACCATGAGAGATAGATATATAAAATTTTCTTTACCTCTCTTCAGTTTCAGCCAACTTCATCTAATTTCACTACATTTCCTTTACTGGAATCTATTTTTGCCTAAATTTAGGAAGGAGAGTGACAATCAAAAATTAGGAAGGGAAAAATGGTATGGTTTTGGCTTAACTTGCTTTTCTTTGCAGTCGCTACTTATTAAAAAAAAAAAAGCACCGATCTAATGGTCTCTTTTCTCAATAGAAATTGCATAAAGCAGACAACTGACGCAGATGTACTAAAAAAGAGATCTTAAGAACATCTCATTTTTGTAACAAATGAATGCATCTTCAGAGACAAAATTAGTTTGAAAACTTCATTGTTTACTGCTTCTTCTGAACTCACCATGAGTGAAATAATGTGAACTATGGAAGTGTTCTCTGTGTCTATAAGAGTACCAAATCAGGAAGTGTACAGAGTCACCAAGCAATTCACTTTAGTAGTCATTAGGCTACCAGAATAGACAGTGACATTCCTTGATGTAGATAAGAAATGAACTGTGATTATGTAAGAGACCACTGAATGTATTTTCAAATCAGGGATTCAAGGCTAGACATCTCAGATTATACTGCTGAAGGACAATGATTTACTTAAAACAGCTTATCTTCATATAAGCAATTTCTGTCATCCACACATTCAAAAAACTAACCTAAAAAAAGTTATGAGTGTACCCAGGAGCAGTGTAAACACTGGTTCATTTAGTTAACCCTTCTTATTTTAATTAGTTGTTTCTCCTTAAATTTTTATTTTAATTGAAAATTCACCACATTATGAAAATATCAGTAGGATCCTTCATATTATGCCTCTATACTACTATATCTGTTATCTAATATGGCATATTAGATAAGAGGAAGGTGTTTTTTACTAGGATTACAGGAAAAATCCTATTGCTCCTTAATTGTTGCTGTTTCAGGTCAGTACAGCTCATATATATATATCTATATACATACACAGACACCTGTGTAGTGGAATGACAAAGAGCAGGGTGGTCATCTAGCTACATACTACTGAAAATTATATTCACAAACATCAAATATTGAAGGCAAAAGGAAAATGCTCACCAAACCTTTTTATTTTTTAAGGCAGTTATATTTAATTAGGTTGCTAAGCTTGAAATTAGATAAAATTAGTCTTTAAGTTTCCTTTAGTAAGTTCCAGGTATTAAAAAGCTGTATAATGTCATTCATCTTAGCCACTAAATCCTGGCTTCTGTTGAAAGTAGTTTACATATGGGGATGGCTGGGAAATGAAGTGAGAGGAGCTTGTCATTTTTTCAGTACCCTCAAATAAGCCCCCTGGTTATTTTCTATACATCCATCAGTTTAAATGTAGCCTAAGTAAAATTTCCAACAAGTTTTTATTAATACTGCATAATTACTTTACATTTAACTTTACATTGTTATCAACTGTTTTCAAATTGTCATGGTCCAATTTATTAATTCTATTAGCAATGTTGCCATTTCTAACTTCTCACACAAAATCGAAATTCATCATACAAGATAACTAGTTTCTATACCCGAATTTCTAAAGGAAAAAACCCCAAACCTATAAAGGATACTAAAAAGGCAGATTCTTCCAGTATGAAAAGTATATTAGCAATGAAGATATAGAAGAGAGACCTTTGCTTTTGTAGCTTGTGACACCATCAGAAATACAACTGGCGCTATCAGTCAGCAGAGATATTTATATCAAAGAGGTTCATGTGATTCTGCTCCCCAGTCCTTCAAAGGGATAACCCTCCTTCAAAAGTCTTGTGTCATTATCTCACTTCTGCACTTTCCTGAGCAGCAGAACAGGGCCCCAGTACACTCCTCTTTCTTTAAAGACTGCAAAAATTCAGTTCTCCACCCCCTGCCGTAGCACAAGAACCGTAATAAGGTTTTAAAAATCTAAACTGTTAGGAAACCCTAGAATCAAAACTAATTAAAACATTGATTTTTCCACTCTTGTAAGTGTGCATTATTGCGTAACACCAAACAGGAAAGAGAATTAAAATTCATTATTCTCTCAAAGTACTGTTTCAATATTTAATTCTGCAAAATGGCTGCAAGAATGTCAAACTGACTGATTACGTTGTTCCTGGAAGCAAAGCCTTCAGACAAAATACTTGCAGGAATTAGATAACAATACAGCTGTTCCATGAAAATAACATGTGTAAAGCACCCACAGTCAGAAGTAGTTTGTAGTCTGAGGTAGGCAATTTTAATTAGTATGTATTGCTAAGAAAGGAAAACAATACATGAAAACCAGGTTTGAATAGAAGCAGGACATTAAAGAAGTAGATTGTACAAAACAATGACACAAATTAAGCCATGCTAAAATAATAAATGCTGCACCCAGAAGCTATTATTGCCACTACAGAACAGAACATTACACTCTGTAAGCCTAGAGGATGTTGTATTGCTGAGGCTTATTCTAGGGAGATAGCATATAATGCTTGAAAGATAATATTAAAGCTAGCACATCATAAGAGATGAGTGATGCTTGTCTGACAAAGAGAAGGTCAAACTTGAATAAAGCTTGGCTGACAGGAGAAATAGAAGAATTGCTGCTAGCACTTTACTAGCAGTGATGTAGAAAAATTACTAGTGGATACGTGGAGAGCCAAAACAGGAGGTCAGTTTGGTGAAGATGAAAACTGCATTTGTGTCTCTATTAATAAAGTGGTCTGCAAATCTGAAACAAAAGGACATGTTTTAAAAACGTCTCTGGTATTAAGAAATTGAGTCCCATTAGACTTCTGATGGCTTTGTTTTCTATTGTTTTTCAATAGCTAGTAGACACTTCTACTAAATTCTAGAACTCATCTCTAAAAGGATAAATTACTGACTGTCAAGAGAACTATTTGATTACAGAATGTGATGGGCTCAAAAAACTACCAATTCTCTTGAAGTCAGGGCTCTCTTGACAGTCTCTGGCTTGTCAGGGTGATGGTATGAAGTAAAAGACAGCGTGCATTTTAAACACTCTCTTCTGACCCCAGAAAGCATTAAAATGATAAGGCTTACATTATCCAAAAGGATTAACAGGCATATTTTATCTCGCTCAATACATAAGATAACAGTACATGCAACCACGTAATTAATTATTTGCTATGAAAGCAAACAGATAATTGATTATTGCAAATCTTTCTATATCACACAGCTAATAATGCCACAAATGTTTGACTTGGATCACTATATCATGGTCCTACTTGCAGGCTGAAGTCCAATTGGATTACTTAAAAAGAAATCCAGGCAAACAGCGCCTTGGTTTGACAACAAATTTGAGAGTAGTTCATCTGGACTCTAACAAACAAAAGCATGTTCCTTGGTTCTTCTTGCATTGAAAGTGAGGATTACATTCAAGCTGGTTTGTCCTGACAGCCTTGACAGAAGTGACAACAGGGCAGCAATGCTGAATGGCAGCCTGGGACAGAGGGGTGAGCTGCTGCCCACTTTGGGCCACAAAGAACACGTGTGAAAAAGCAAATAGCTGAATGCCGTAAGAGCAGATCAGAAGGTCACAGCAGTTGGTGATGAAGACACGAGTGCTCACAGCAAAAATGTTTCAGGGGCATTTACTTCATACCAGTTCTATTTCTGGCCCTGATGACTGAAAGCCCATTAGCCGCTGAGCGCATCACATGAGATCTTGAAGAGCAACATCTGGCTTGGTTGCATCAGTAAAACACACAGATCCCACTCAGCCACTCCAGTGATCAAACCAAATGTGGCGAATTGGGAGGACAGATTTGCTTCAAAAGTGTACCCTTGTTGTAAAATAAAATGCTAATGGTGGCAAACCCATAAGTTGTATAAATATACAACTGTTAAAGAGCAAGAATAGCATACACCTAGGATCAGGAACAAGGGATCAGAACGCAGTGTCTGGGAAACAGTCACATATTTCACAAGGTATGAGAATCATAACTACTGTTGGTAGAAAGCTGTTTCTTCTCCTATGTAGTTGTTTCCACTTCTGAGATGAGATTTAAGAAACTATCTAAAATAGTCTCAAACACTTTAAACATTATCTTCGGAAACATCAAACTAGGAGGCTAAAAAATTCAGATAAGCCAAACTAATTTCAAGACTTACAGTAATGGAAGAATAAATGACTCAATGTATAATCACACACAGAATAAAAAGATGACATCAAGCCAATATCATTTACTGAGATAAGACAAAGAAATCAGATCTCTTTCTGTTGATAAGCAAACTGGCTTAGCACATACAAGAGAAGAAAAACACTTGAAATAATATGATTAGCACTAAAACATTAAAAAATGGTTATTTTGCCTCCTGTTATGTTTTATGCTATAGGTAAACACAAAATCAAATTACAGTTTGTTTAGGCTCTGCTTCAAATAATAAGTTGGAATAATTATTCCTAAACACCAAAGAGACACATAGATGTTAAGAGCTATAGACTGGTACGTTGGAATTCAAAGGATGACTTTTGGTACTCTTAGACTTTTTTTGCTTGATAGGACATGCATAAATCCTTTTGAATTCCTCAATCCTTTCTTATAATTAATAGAAAAAGGCATGTCCCCTTGTCCTTTACGTTTATGACTTTTTAGAAAATTTCATCCAACATGCCTTTTAAGGTTCCCAAGGAAAATTCCATTACTTTATGTTTGTAGTACCTTCCTTGCCCTATGGATGCAGAGGACCATCAGCTCCATCCTGTTTGTGCTAAATGAAACAGGAAGATCTACAGGATAAGATTAAAAGATGCTTTAGTTTATACTTATCCATTTTATAAATATTCTGTCCTAGTTTACTTTTACATTCAATAATCATACATCTATCACATCTGTCTGTCCTGATTCCATTTTGGTATATATATGCAGCTGAAGGACAGGAATTCCTTTGGTGAGGCTGCAGTTGCACTGGTGATACCCAGAGCTATACATAGTTTATGGGTCTGTGACAGCATTGACAAATCACTTGCTGCTGTCCCAGTAATCTACTCCAGAGAAGCCACTCAAGTGTCAGTCAGCACATTGCTCTTTGCCACTACTTATTTAGTGAAAACAGATTACAGTATCTTCTGTGGTTTTATTTTTTTCTAGCTAACTTGTATCCTTGTATCTTTTGCACACCATATTTTTTATCATAACATCCAAGGTATTTTTAAATGGCTCTATCAGCAACACAAGTGGAAGCCTTGATTTTCAGATTTACTAAAATTTCTGATCATGTGAGCTATCTTAAAAATACTCTCAACTCCTTAAGGAAACAATTCTTATGGTTAACAATGTTCTGTCATTACCAACAACAATTTTGCATCAGCAATAACTGGAGAGGTTTCAGACATTTCCTCCCATTTAGAGTTCCTGTGAGACAACTGTCTAGGTCTTCTACTGATCACCTGGAAAATGTGCAAAAGGAAAAAATTTGGTACCTGTCCCATGAAAGTAGGCAGAATTTCCCTTTGGCAGCAAAATAGAGAATCTCTTACACACTGTGTTGTAATATTCTACTTCACCAATACACCAGAGGAAGACTTGAGCCTATTAATGAACTCATGTTTTCCAAGCCATTACATTTTTTAAATGGATGTCTTGATATTTTTTTCAGCCTGATGATTTAACAAGATTCCTTCTTTCCTGAAGCTGCATTCAAAAATTATGCAGTACCATTTCTTCTTCTAAAATACAACAATCTAAAGAAAATACTTAAATATTTTAGAATTAAAAAGAAAAAATATTTTTAAATCATGATGATTAACAAAGTTTTGTTCACTTCCCCAGCAAAACCAGTATAAAAAACCCTTGGAACTGACATTCATGGTCAGTTTTCCTCTTAGGTCTAGCAGCTTTAAATCTGTTTAAGCATAAAAAGAGTAGAAAAACGGCATGAATATTTACTACTCTACAGTAATTCTAAAATCAGTGAAAATAGTGTTAAATGGACTCCTGTTTTCATGAAGAGTAGAGTAGCAGAGAGGAGGAAACTAGCAATTTTAACAAACCACTTTTACTTAAAACCAGAAGTAATTCTCTACACAGAAGAGGTTTGGGGTGGTCTGCTTTGTTGGTTTTGGGTTTTCTTTTTGTTTGTCTACTTTTTTTATTAAATAGCCAAAGTATGGATTTCTGCTAAACCTTACTGATTAAGGATGTGGGGGGTTTGTGGTGCGTTTTTTGGTTTGTTGTTTGTTTGGAGTTTTGGTTTTGTTTTGGGGTTTTGCCTGATTGGTTTATTTGGGTTTTTATGATTAAATAGGTGTAGCTATTCTAGGAAAGGGCATCTGATAACAGTAGAATTTTCTGAATCTGAGACTGTCACACGAATGTAATTATGACACGTTTTCCTGATGTAAGGCACACTGATTTAGCAGGAGTTACTATGCTAAATTAAACTGTTGATCTTCAATCTACTTGGTTACTATCCTGTAGACAAAGAGATGAAATATTATAATCTAAGATTTTCTGATAAGAATGAATGCTGTAGCTGCAGAATTAAAATATAAGCCAGAAGAATACTGTTATGTTTCCCAGGAGATATATTAAACACATTTTTATAAATAATTTTTTCATTCAATTAACTAGTGGGGAAAAAAGTACAGACTGAACATGTAGCAAGCAACTGATACAGAGCATCCTTTCACGAAGCCCCAGCTTTAGAGTTGGTGGTGAATGTAACTACTTGCTTTTTCTTCACAGACAAAAGATGGATGTATCATAAACTGATTAGATTTCCTCCCATAATTTTTCAAAAGCAACCTTTCTACAAATCTATTAATCTCAAGCTGGACAGACTGCCATTTTCTGTTTTAAATCTCTGATAACCCTTTTCTCTGCCAGAGGACAGAAGAGAAATAGGAAGGGAAGGGTATAAAGACATGCCTGACTCCAGTGAAACCAGTAGCAAGAAAGTAATGCATTACACTCTCCTGTGGATGAAACAAGCTCAGACAAATCAATAGACATTGGTTCATCAGCACCATCCTGATTGAATTCATGCAGTGGTTAATAATTTTTTTAGAACACTGTTTTACCTCCTGTAATATTGGTGGAATATTTTCAGAGTGCACACATTCATACGTGAAAAAGGATACTCTAGAATTTTGGCTAGCCAGTGTGGGTGCCAGAATATATTGTATTTACTGGTTTCCTACCCACATCATCTGAAAATATATTTTGTATCCCCCCCCATCCTGCAGAGCTACACCTTATCACACCACCTTCCCCCACGCAAAAAAAAAAAAAAAAGAAAAAAGAAGAAAACAAAAAAGAGTTAAAGATCTCCATCATTTTGTTTACCTGACCATAAGATAGAGACAAATATGGTGTTGAGAAAGAAAAAAGAAAATAAAGACAGTTGAATAAACTGGATTATTAAATTCTGTGGTTCATTAGCATTCCTAATACAGTACCAAAATAGATTCTTAACTTGCAGTAATCTTGTTTCCTCAGTACTACACATCTATTAAAATATATAGCAAGAGTAACCATTTCTTCCCCAGCCTGCTTACATAATACATCTGTTCCATTGTGACCATTGTCTGATGTGAACACAGAAGGACTTTACACTGAGGAAAACTCTCTGGAATCTGCCTGTGTACATTATGTACATATGAAGAGAAGAGCAAAAGATTAATCACCTTCTGTTGAAAAGCATTTTGTCCCCAAATCCATCTCTTTATAGATGATACATTAGGTGAATATATATTCATTTTCCTTAAACATCGCAGATGTGACTATATCAGCCACACAGAATACTCAATCAGTCCTTATATTAATGAAGTAATTCATCACTCTTGTGAAAAAAGCTCAAATCATAAATAAACAAGATGTGGGAAAAACAAACAAAACCTTGTATCCCTGAATACTGCAGCTCCAATGTTTTGAAACAGAACAGAAAATCTTGGGGCTTGGTACTGCTGTTACCTTTTATTAACCATAAGGGCTATTCTTTCCCAGTGATGCAAAGACTAATTGCAGAATGCTCATTCATTCCCGCCCCACCTTCATCACACTGTGCTTGAGATTAGGAAGATGAGAAATGCCACTGGGCTCAGTGCAGGAAAAGCATCTCAATGAGATAACATTAAAAATGTTTCATTCATTACTTTGAACAAGGTGATGCTAAACTTACAGGAAATTCAAAATGTGGCCACAGCTCAGCCTCAATCCTCCCCACCACTCCCCTTTTGGGGAGATTCTGGGGAATGTTTACAGTAAACTGTTACTACAGGTCAGTGAAAGAATAGGCATCTCAGTTTGGTATAATACATGCAAATATGCATGTTCTATCTTTATTAATTGCTTCAATATTTTGAACACTAAAGTAAAATTCTACCATCTGTGTAGGACATCCTTCCCTTCCCCAGTTTGCACCACCAGTCTGAGAAGGAACTTTATTTTTATGAAATGCGTCCCCCACAAATCCAAACACAACTCACTGTATTTTAATCAGACAACACAGTTACCTCAAACAATTAAGAAATAAAATGGAATATATACTTACTTTTCATTTCTCTTTGTATAAACAGTGGTCCTTTCTTAAAGCCCACTTCCCAACACAGGTAATGTAGATTGCATGCAGAAGAACTCTTTAACATAAAAAACCAATTTAACTTCTAACAGGCTTTTTATTTCTCCATTACAGTCACCACCAACAAGTATGGAATTTTCATGACCAAGGTAAGGTTTTATTTATCCTATTTCTATCTGAATAGCTATAAAATGGCCAATTAATTTACTAGACAATACCAGACCAATTGATTTTCACCCAGCTCAGAGCACTGATCATTTAATGTCTGAATCCAAGATTTAGATTCACATAACAAAAGCAGTACAACACTATTAACTATACCTATGAGTTACAAGTAACTGTGTACCTATGCAAGTGTATTAAAAAAAAAAAGAAAAGCTGTGATGGCGATAAGATGCAGGAAAAAAAAGTCTGAGTACCACAACACAAAATTAGGTTAAATTCTAAAGCCTTTACTCTTTGAGAAAATACAGATGACTCAGGCAATTCCAGCAAACAGTCTTTATAAAAAGGCCAGAAAAGCTGTCCAAACAAGAAAATATGTACTTCCTTCAAAAAAATTATAATTTAAATAGGCAGAGTTTGAAATATGCATTGAAATAAGCTTACTTATTTTACTGGCAGCTTTTCTTAATGTGGAACCAAATGATCACACCATCAGGGCAGTGAGGTTCCTTTGGTTTCAGATGTTAACATAAACAGAATAAGAGTGTAACTATACTGATCTCTGAGTTCTGTTCTTCAGTCAGACCCCACTAAGCGCAATATAAACCCTTCCTACAAAACAACAGAAACACTTCCCTCCACTGTTAATGGGGCAAATCCAATCCCTGTGCCCTGTCCTCTGGAGTTGCCACTGCATGTATGTATAGAGTTAGAAGAGTTCACCCATCTTGACATCATAAACAATCTACAGGTTACTCTGTGGCTGAAAATTCAGACCAAAGGTGTTTTAAAATCAGAGTGATTTTTAAAATCTGACATATCAAATGATGACTAAGATCTTCAACAATTGGATCAAGAAACTACTGCTCTTAAACTCCATTCATAGAAAGAATCTATGTTACTATTAAAAGCAACTCAGAAGAGTGCACGAAACTCTGGAATCTTATCCAGAGACATAATTCCTTCAGAACACAAATTCATGCTTATGCTAAGGCACCTGGTAAAAGATAAGACAGGGATGCAATGAGAAAAGCCACTATGGAAAAAGAAAGCTAGAAAATAACAAAAGACTAGAACAATGAATATAAGTGCAAGTTATTCTCCATTACAGTATATAAAGAAACAACAACTGGATAGCATTTCTTTGATATTTTTCAACCCATCAATCCCTCCATTAATATACATGCATCCTCGCAATGTCTCTAGAAGATTACAAAACTTTAAATCTGAGAATTACTCATGTACTGCTCATGTCTTGCCTCATTCATATAACTAGTCATTCCAGTATGTCTCCAACAACATTTTGTAATAAATAATACATAAGCAATCAGCCCCGAGAGTACTTTTTCTCTCCATCTGGTGACAGAGAATAGGACAATCTTATGCGGTTCTTGTGCACCAATAAATTATTTATGTATCAAAGATTTATTGACCTTACCTTATGCACTACTAGAATGAAAATCATATCACTCTAAACTCTTGTATTAACTTGGAGAACTAACACTACTGTATGATACAGTTGTATATCTGCTTGGACAGATTGTTGTCTACTTGCTCCTGCCTATTTGGAGGGATGAAAACGTTCATTAAAGAATAGGTTATGTTTTGGTTATATAATGAATATTAATTCAAAGATATTGTTCTCTTACTAGCACTTTTCCATCCAAAAGTAAGAAATCTGAAGTTGACTGCGAATCAGTTACAGGGGTAGGAGAGTAAAAAAACCCAAAATCTTTTCATAAAAGGCATGTAAGCCCTAGAAGAGCCATTAGTCACTTTTAAAAGAAGTTATTATTGTTCCTGCAAATATTGAAATGAAGGTGGAATACCTTAAGTTACTATTTGCTTAAATGATAAACTAAGTATTCTCTGGACATGCCTAATTACACACATAAAGAAGAAGAGGCAGATTGCCAAAACTGAGAAGTTACAAAACACATTTTGTAAATTTTGGAGAACTCCTTTAAGAACTGATTTACAAAATGTTTTTTTTCCTAGACTACGTGCCAGTCAAGTAATAAACAGAAGTGGAAGGCGTTTAGTCTTAGCAGACAAACTGACATTAAGAAAACACTTTTGTTCAAAGGCTGCATACAAAGTATCTGAAAATCGATTTCCTTATCACAGAACAGCTGAGGCTGGAAGGGAGCTCTGGAGGCCTTGTCTAAGAACTCTGCTTAAATGGGCCACCTAGAGCAGATTGCCCAGGACCATGCCCAGATGAACTAAGACTATCTCCAAGGGCAGACATTCCACCTATGGACTTCATTATCTGTGAATAGACTGTCTGTAATAACCATTATCCAGCTCACTGACAGTAAGCTTAAAGTAAAATAAAGATTTGGCTCCAATAATAGTACAAGGCACTCAGCAAGAATAGTTTTCAGGTAACGTATACTTTGAGTAGACTAGTCCAGCTAGAAAATATATTTTGCAAGTTTTAAATTCTGAAAAATTGTTAAGTATTCTGCAGACATAAAGGTAAGAATATCATATTCATCCATTAGATATAAAAATGTGAAAGACTGTTTTGTTAATAGGGATTACTAGGTGCGCTACAGGACCCGAAGATACATTTGTAACAAACTAGTTAGTGACTCAGGGGCAGAATTCCTGATTGAAACAGGTGTCCTCCTTGATGGCATGGAAAACACAGTGTGGAGAAGAAATAAAACTGCTACTCAAGAGTCAATGCACACTGTTTTCAGAATAAGCTGAGTAGTGCGTTGTAGCAGTTCATTTGTAAATTTCCCTTAACCTCTTGCTGTATTCCCTTTCTCCTTTATTTCCCTTCTCTTTTGTAATATTTCATATTATTTTATTTTTGGAAACAAAAATGGAGGTCCTATTATGACATCTTGTAACTGTGAAGACACTCTCCCTGTAGACTACACCCAATTAAACATTATCATAATCTGGCCTTGGTGTCAGATGGATTCTCTGTAAATATAAGAAATGTTTCAGATATTCAGAAGACAAAAAAAAATGTCAATAGATTAAGAGACTCAAAGAAGTCTTTCACTTGCTGGGTTAAAAGAAGAACATACATTTAATTCATAGAAATGATTGCAAGAGATGTAGCATCGAAGCTAGTTCTCATTTTCTAACAACCTGTTATCTAACAATGTACACAAAGGCACAGACTTTACAGAGTGGAATCAATCTGGGTTTCAATATTTGGGTCTTCCTTGTGTGCTATCTGTAATTAAGTCCTCAGACCATTATATTCCTATTTTACATTTTACTAGGTAAAACGAATGTGGTTCCCCCTTCTCTCATGCATCATAAAATCATAAAAAAGTAATGAAAGTACTAGTTATTGATAGCTGTTCCTTCATATACACACCATCTAGTGTCTAACAGAGTACTGCAGAAAAATACCTGAAAATACAAGTATACAATCATCATTATTTAAGTGTAAAAACACTTTAAAGTAAACTACTACTATCAATATTTAAATGCTTTTGTAGCATACATTCAAGATGACTATATATTTACTGTAAAAGTATCTATTCATGTACAAAAGAAAGGCTATTGTAGCTCAAGCTCATTACTACTGAATACAGTCTTTAGCTAAAGGCACAGTTGTTCATCTTTAAAATGAATGTATCAGATAATTATTTTTCCAAGGCAGATAAAGGAAAGATTCAGTCAAGGTGACAATTACCATCTAGCTAGCTACAGTCATTATGGTGCTCCCAATTAAATGCACATGCAATATTATAACGTTATTAGCATTACAGTGAATGTTTATATCGAATATCACCATATTTGTAGATTATTAGAGGTATTAAAGTTATATATATATGACTGCTTTGAAGTCTGATAATACAAAAGATAAAAATCATGAATCAGTGTCAACAACCTCTGTGAATTTAGTTCCTTACTAAAGCTCCTTCATAAATGGATTTACACTCTTGCCCTTCTACACCCTTCTCACCCTGTTTTGGGGACTGACTACTTCTCTGAGAGCTTGCTGAGAGTACCAACAAGGACAGAATCAAAATAAGAACAGACATAAAATCAGTTTAGATTTTCACTCTTGTACATACATAAGTTACAGATTGCATAGAGGATGGAGAACACTGCTCATCACAATTAATATAGACTTAAGCATGCCTTGAAAACTGTTAAAGAAAGTAAGAATACAATATCTGAATGCTCTGTACTGTTCCTGTAAATACATTTATAAAGCTATGAGAAAGTCAAGAACTGTGTACTATTTAGTTCTTAGGATTTAAGTCTTGTGAAATTTAATTTTCAAGTTACTGAAATTCAAAATAATACAGTTACTTTCAAACATGTCTGACTAAGCATACTGAGAAAACTGTTTCAAAACAAACTTGTGAAATTTAACCTTTTGATTTCTAGGGAACTACTTCACCCTATAAACAAAACCAGACATAAGCAGAATTTTTGCTACTGAATTCAATGGGAGCCAAAAAAGGTACTATACAAAAATTAATGTCCAACTCAAATGAGAACAATATGTTACTTAAAAGATAGTATTAGAATACTATTACCTCCAGCAAGAATCTTCTCCTCCAATTCATTCATTTGTTTCTTGTATGCTTTTAAAGCAGCTTCTTTAAATGATGGTCGTATTCTTTTTTTCTTTGGAATTTCAGTAACTTCAGTAATCATTTCTGGGACATTCTGATTTTCATCTTCCCTTATTTCGACTTCAGGAGCCATGTCACTTTCAGCTTCCAATATCTCTTCACTGATCACGCTGTCAAACTGTGTGTCATATTGTTCCTCTGGTAGCATTGCATATGGAGTTTCATACAATGACTGGTCCAGTTCATATTCTTGGACCTGCTCACTAGTTTCACTACTATTAGTTCTATTTTCTAGTTTAGCAAGGACTTGTTCCATTACTTCTACATAGTCTGTTTCATTCTCTCCAGATGGTTCAATTATGTCTTCCTCATACTCTGCTTTGTAGCAATAAGGCTCAGCATAAACATCAGAATCAAGAGTTGTACTTGATTCATTTGCAGTAGACTGAGATAAAGTTCTAAACCTTCCCATAAAAGAAGATCCACTGTCTTCATATCCACTTAAACTTTGTGTACTTTTATTCCAGACTACTTCTAAAGCCGACTTGGCACGCTGAAGTGTAGACCCAAATTTAGGAAAGCTGAAAGCCTTATCAGAAAGATCTATGCTTAATCGGCTATGCCATGATTTAGGGGCTGTTTCTTCTGAGTCATCACTTGGTAGTTCACTTTGACTTCGGTACATCATAGGCAATCTGTTTTGATTCTGGTAAGAGGAGATAGAATTTGTTTCCTGATAATCATCATATTGACCAGTCCACTGACTTTGTGTTTCACTGTCAAGGCCTGGACAGGATGGAGAAGTCCCATCTAGAGTGAAATCATAGCTTTCACTATCATACTGGAGGTCAGAACTTTGGCACTTTCCAAAATCTGTCTGTTGGTCTGAAGGGCTGCTCATATCATACACAAAAACTTCCTGTGTGGATGAGTCTAGGCCCAAATCTGCCCCTTGTTCCAACTGGTTCCAGTTTTTCCATGGGGAAAGATCATCCTGTAAAGAAAGCTGGCTATCATCATAGTGGTTTATGTCTCCCGATACACAGATTATTCCATTGCTTACTCCACTATCAACAGTTTCTAGATTCCCTGCTTCATTTTGCTCTGGATACTGTTGAACATCTTGGGCAAAAGTCTGTTCTTGGGAACTGCCATACCAGTTTAGAGAATCATCTTGCCTTCGCTGCCAAAGCTCTCGATCAGAGGAAGACAACAGTGAACTGCCATTTGTTCTGCTAAAATACTGGTTTTCTGAAAAATCTTCAGAGTAAGACTGACACAATTTTGAGAAATCTGATTCTGAACGGCTAAGCTTTGGTGTTGCAAAGTCATTCTGTAAATGCCACAAAGGAGTCACATCTGAATAATAGGTTTTTGATTGTTTTTCCATAGAGTCAGATTCTGGTGACTGATTGTCATAACTTCTTCTGTGTGAAAAGGTGCTACTGTCAGCAGTTCTGTCAAGGTCTTTAGTGTCTGGGGAATCACTAGTCCCCTTTGCAGTGCTTGGTTTTATCTGAAGTGCTGATTTAGATATCTTTGCATAACTGTTCTTATTTATATCTGATTCCAAGTCTTTATCGCTGTCAGGTGACTCCCAGTCATGCATTTTAGATTTTGTGTCCACAGTTAAAAGTTTCATATCCATGCTTTCATATGTCTGAGAAGAAGGCAGTCCTCTTTCTTTTTTGTCTTTAATTTCATGGGAAAATATATCTGTAGAAATTCCAATGCCAGTTCCCTTAAGTTTATAAGACTTCTTTAAAATCAGATCTCTCTGTTGTGATGACTCAAAGTAAACAAGAATGGGTCTTGGCTTTGCATTTGGACAGTCTCTATGCTGCCCCAGCCTTTGGGCAAACTCAATTTTAATAGTGCTTTGTGCCTCTGAGAACCCCATTTTTTCTATTAATATTTTGTAAACTGTGTTTTCAGCTTTTTCAAGCCGCTCTTCAGGCACATTTAGAAACCTAAGACTAGCTTTGTTTCCTGGATGGCCTATCTGCTTAATGTAGTCATGTATGTCCCGAGTTTCTCTTCTGGACTGTACAAATCCAGTTCGCAATTGTTCAATTTCATTTTGCACAACTTCTACACTACTAGAAATTTCATCAATTGATTGTTTCAGAGCGTTAACATGCCCTCTTAATTCAGAGAGTTCTGTTTCAATTTGACTTATTCCCTGAAGCTCTTTAAAGATCATTTCCATAACATCATGGGTTTGGCTAATACAACCTGTTGAACTAAAGCCAGGTTCAAGAGTGTTTGATTTCTGGTGACGGCCAGTTCTGTCCAGAGACTTACTTCTTAATCCCCATGTTTTCTTCCATGAACTTAGCTCCGAGTCTGATGACACACATTCTTGGCTCTTTTTCCATTTCCTTAGTTTTCGTAAAGCTCCCAGCTTCAGCGTGTGTAGAGTGCGTTCTCCATCCGAACTTCCATCAGAAGCTGCAAGGCTGCTTAAGCTTTTCCTGTTGCGTCTCACAGGCATTGTGTGGGATAAGTATTCGTTTTTCTTGCTATTAGTTTTCACTTCACTTAACGACTCAGAACATGAGCTATCATTTGAAGACAGGTCTTGAACTATATCTTCACTATTAGTGTTTGCTACAAAAATATGCCTTTGAAGTCCATTGGCAATAGCAACTCGGTAACTGAATGTTGGAGAAAGTGAAAATTCTTTATTGCTTTCCTCTTCTTCAGTTGATAAGTTGCGAGCAGATGGGCACTTGGCAATCTTTTTAACGGTGCTTTTTAAAGCATTTGAAAATTTTGGATTTTTTGTTTGTCCAATGTGAGTTAAGTCTTGTTCCTTTTTGCTCTGACAACTCTCTTTCCTTTTAGTACTATTTCCGGATTTCTTTGTAAACATTCCTTTGCAAATCTTATATATGTAAGATGAGATCAGGCTCTTGAAGAGGGCAGAAACCATGGAGTGTAATTTATTTTAAGCTGTTTCCACAAAACACAATTTTTGATCCAGAGAAGTATTTGTATTTCCAAAAGGATCATCAGCAAATATTTCAATGAAGACTATAGCCATAAAAACTACTGATGCTCTGGAATAATGCGACAGAAAAATAAAAATTAATAATAATAAAAAAAATTAGGCATCTGCTTGTTCAAAACAAAATCCTGAAGAGGCTTTGTATGTCTTCCAAAATCTCAGTCTGTTGCACATGGCTTCTTGAAGTGTCTAAAAAGGAGGGAAGGACATTACAATGGCTGCCAAGCAAACTATCCTTCAATAATACTGATGATGTTTTAACTAGGTTACAATGAAAACACAGACGATTCCCCATAATTGTCTGAATAGATTTTTCCATGAATAATTGAAGATGAAAATAGTCCTAGGCAAGTATTTTTAACAACAATGAATAAGCTATAGTTATTTACAGGCTTCTTTTTCCGGTTTAATTCTCTGCCTTTAACAGATATTCAGTTTAAATGCTCTCTGCTTTCTTTCAGAGTACTAACATTTCAATTTAGATCCATATGCTATACGGAAGCGATCAAAAAAACTAACAGGGTAACAAATTGTTACTAGCTAGTAGAACAGAAGTAGAAAGCTCTGTCTTGCTTCATCTTTTGGAGCAAGGTAGGATTCAGGTACAACAAGCAAGTATTGTATCCATAAAGTACTGTTCTATTTTAAGATTGAATTATGTGCATGACTATGGTTTGTGAAATAGTTGCTTTGATACCAGGCTTGAACATGCTATGATAAGCCAAGACTCAAAAGTGGGCTTATCTTCTTGGTTTCTCTTTAAAAAGTGAAAACAAAACAACTCATAGAACACAACAGAAAATAATGACAACTGATGGAAATTCTCATCCATGTTATAAAATTTGACATTTTTCTGGTCACAGAAACC
>VZRN01000335.1:1744439-1793798 GCA_013397935.1 Dasyornis broadbenti | reverse complement strand
AAAAAAAAAACAAAAACAAAAACCAAACAACACCTACACAAAATGAGAGAGAAACAAACACGGTTTACAAGCTGCAGGACAGAAACAGGTGCCATTACGACAGGAAAGCTATCTGATCTAAAAGAAGTCTAAGAAGATTTCATGAGGTATCTGGAAGTTTCTATTCCATAAAACAAAAGTTTGTATTCCATAGAAACGTAGTCAATACATTTTAAACATGTAAATGTAGTTTTTGGTACAGTATATCCAGTTTCACAGCTGCACAATAAAACCAAAGCAACCAGCTTACAAAAGTCCAGCTCTGAAAAATCCAACAAAGAAGTTGTTCTTCAAATGGCAATTTGGGTTTCTAAAGCAGCTAAAAATTCTGTGGCAGAATAAAAAATTTGTTTAGATATAGGGCATATGAAGGGTTAAAAATTGCTCTGTGGTGTTTTAAGAGGAGTAGAGAATCTGAACTGTCCTTGTCTGCAAATGACCTGGCACTGTATGAAATATTATGGTCCACTCACACACCTCAAGATCTGGTCTTTGCATTGCAGTTTGTCTTCATTGACCTTACTATTATACTGTAGGTATTTATTCATTACATATATACAGGTATATAATGGTAAATAATCCCTAACCCCTGACTCATACTGCAGCAGCAAAATGCACTGTGCTGCATAGAGCCCCAGCAAAGCTGCTAAAAGCCTGGTTGACTGCTGGAATCCTGGAAGAGAATATGTAAACAGACATTTCCAGTTATAACAAAATTGGGGTGCAGAGTGAGCAGAATAGAAAACATTCTTCACTCTTCTCAAAGTGGCTACTTATTACTTTATAAAAAGGTGAGATATTTGTGGGACATGAATCTCATTTTTAACATGTACAGCACAGTTCTTGCCACTTTTTTTTTGTAGGCTGATATCTAAAGTCAGAATATCAAGAATGAATTAAGACTAAGCAATGTTTGGAAGTAAAAGAATGCTCAATGAGACTGTATGCAATTTTCAAAGAATGCAAATAATATCTCTCAGAATATTGAGAAGTTTTCACTAGAGCCAAGCCTGCCTTGTTTTCACATATCATTAGCAGAGAAGGGAACCATCCTGGCACACTTTTCAATGTCAAAGGCACGTTTCTAGATGGAGAAACACTTGTTAACCATTCAGCTCTTACACTGAATGTTTGTAACCACTTACTGAACAAGATTTGAAGTGTGACTGCCTACCTCCTCTGCCCACACAGCCACAGATTTTTAAATGCCCTCTTATATAAACTTCACTTAATGATGACTTGGACATTCCTCAAATAACTTCAAATTAAGAACATATAACAAGCCAGAAGGCTTGTTTCCTGTCTCAGCCTAAAAACCATCAAGAAATGATGAAGTTATCACTGGAATTTGGAACACTTCCATTCATTCTATATAAGGTTTAATGCTTCTCTGTAGAATAATTCTTATTTCATAGCAAGCCATATACATGTGTTTTATCTAGTGTCTAACCAATGTTTTTTATCAGAGGTAATTGAAAGTATTACAAATAGCTGAACATTCAGCACTGAATTTATTAAAACCCTGTTTCTGACAACGCCATAGTGAATTAAAAGCTGTACTGTTACAAACACAGGGAGATCTGCTAAATGGAGCAGATTTATGTTCTCTCATGCGAGTTCTGTTCCATCTCAGCTGTATTAGTCATATGATCTGTTAATCAGTTTACAGCCTACCATTGCTCTGTCAAAAACTCATTTTCTACAATTGTATGTCTACACATGGAATCAAGTTTGAGTCATTATAGGTCTCATACATTTCCTTCTGTAAAGATTTGCATAGGTTGTTCTTAACATTTTAAATCAATGTAAGGTTAAAACTCCATAAGAACAGTCTTTTAAGAAGCACATAGAACTAAGTCAATTATCTGAATGAGCTACAAGTTGTCATATGGAGATTTTCATGTTTTATCCAGGTCTCCCAATAAACCATTATGACCTCATTCTTTTAATTCTCACTTTGCTTTTTTATTGAATTAAAACAATTTATATGATAAAGTTCAACATCACTGGCTTAATCCATTCTAAGCATAAGGAATCATGTTGAAATGTTACAGCAGTGAGGTATGGACTCTATGCGAGATGGTTATAGAGCAGGAAACTGGGAAGTGCTCTGGATTGTGAGACTAGAACTAAAATAAATTCTTAATGCGCTCCTTCTAGAAAGAGAGAAAAAAAAAAATGACACTTTCACCAACTTTTTACCCATAGCAGGTCTGAAAATAGTTTTGTTGATCAATTTGATGGCGAACAGATAATTTAGACCAGTTTCACACATACTGTTGATATTGATAACAAAGCATTGGAAGCATCATGTATAACCCTTATTCAAAGTCTAAAACTAATATGTCAGGTAGAAGGAGGGAGGGGTGGGCTGAGTTAAAAATGATAGCTTTTTAAATAATGCAAACAGTGTATTTTACTTACATATCTGAACACCAGACCATTAGAGATTCCCATTTCAAAAAATTATTTTAACAAATCCAGCCCTTTATTATTTTTTTTTTAAAGTGCATCATCTTAGAAATATAATTTCAGTATTTAAATAGAATAGCTAGATCACTGCTCAGTTTCTGTTCAGATCCTGGTAAATGAAGCTGCAGAGTAGCAGCTCTCTCCATTCAGAGGTAGCTTTGTGGATGCAGACTGCCCCCTTCTAAAGAAAGAACCAGGCATAACCATAGCCTTGCTTAACCTTTACAGAATTAAACAGCTACAAGGGGTGTGTGTGCATTGCAAGGGGGCAGGGAAGAAGATGAGGCTGAAGTGCAGTTTCTCTGTCTAAAACGCCCTATGACAGTTCATGTTCACAACACCAAGACAGTAGGGGGAACCAAAACAAAACCAGGAAGTCTTCACCTGCAGCAATACCACTGTATTACTGGTAAAATAGTCATTAGAGTCTAGAGACAGCAACATATTTTTGTGATATGCAAAATGCTCCACAGAGATTAATTAATCAAACATAACAAAAAATAATGCAAACAATCTACCCTGCATCCACAGACACTAAGGTTAAGAGAGGTTCTCTCATTATCAGGAACAAGAATCACTAACAGAATTCAGATATACAGATTTATTATGGTCTTTTACTAATCTTACGCTTGCCTGAGAATAAGGTTATCTTGACATAAGTGTACTTGCCCTCAGCTCATGACTGCTGGGTGAAACCTATGCTACCTTCCTTTTGACAAGCGTTACAATGTACACTCCATATTGCTTCATTAATTTACGATAACAGGAACATTATACTGACCATCATCTCAGATGACCTAATTCAGAACTTAATTTAGAGCACTTATCCACTTCTTTATATTCTTAAATTCTCCTTGTAGTCTTAACTGCTGACATTTTTAATCTGGGTATTTGGTGAGTCTCTTAAGGTAAAATGACACTTATCTCAACACTGCACATGCTACGTGGATGACCTGCCCAAAGACCCTGGCAATAGCAATAAAGAGACCTGCTTTCTCTTTTGGGTAATTATCCTTTGTTCCAAGAATTCCTCAGGTTTTCACATCAGCAGACTTTTGCCCTATCAAATCTGCCCCTCCAACATTCACACAAGAGCATGAAGTGCTATCAGTACTCTCTCCTTTTGGCTAGGAGGGTGTTCCTATTGTTCTTCAAAATGATTTGGAAAGTTTACTATATATGTTTATTTACCTGGTGATTTTTCTTTACAGATCCTGCCATTAACATATCTAACCCCCCTTAAATATGTTGCCTTCTCTATGAGAATGTAAAAGGTAAAACTAACCACCAAACTGCTCTTTCAAACCCCAGTCTGAAAAGCCTACAATCTGCTTATTTTTTAACCCACATAGCCTACTGCCGTCCTGAAGGGGTTGCACATATATTCATGGGGTACACCACAGAATCCAATCTAACTGTTTAGCAGTCATTGCAAGACTGGTCATTGACAGCTGTTACCTATCTCTTCTGTCAGCCTACAACTTCATCAAGTTTAAGGATAACGGATGCAAACAGCACAGGCTTAAACCTCACTTTGGCTCATTGTAATTTATAACATCTAACCCAGAAATCGTATATAGAACTGCGTGTATTGTGAATTAACTCAGTAGTGTAACAGTTGCAATTAAACTACTTTGTAATATATAGAAGCATATTGTCTTCGGATTAGTTTAGAAGAAAATGTAAATTCCTAGAAGCTAGGATGAACAATTTTTCTGGAGAAAAGCTGTCTTCACTGCTTCCCTACTACTATGACCACTAAGGGTAAAGAGAAGTCTTTTTTTCAGTAAAAGATGTTTTGTTCTTTTTCAATTACTGTTGAAGACAGGTATGAATTGAAAAAAAACCCCACTATTTTGCAATAACTTTCATAATTACTTTTTTAGTTACGGTATTCTGTACACCTTGGTATTTGTAATATTTGTACTTTTCTCCAGAAAGTTTTGCTAAGGCAATTGAGGTTAAAATTGCAATTCAATTATTTATGAACTACTAATAAGATTGTTGAAGGCATTTAGAACACTATTTCTTTATAAACAAATCTGTAGTATGGTATTTACATTACAAACATGAAAACTGTATTTTAAGCAACTGCTCTTAAAGATCAATGGCCTTGACTAGAACGAAAAACAAAGGAAGAGATATGCCAAATAGATTATTACTGAGATGCAAAATACTATTGAACAGATTCTAAAGGTAAAATATGGCCCATTTTGAGAGCAGTAGATAACATAGGACAGTTAAATATACTAGTGCATACAAAAATAAGAGACTGCAGATGATTTGGAACACAGCTTCAATATTATTTGACTAAATGTACTGCCTTTTTCTTCTTTAATGTTTCTAGCTGTTTCCTCAACTTTTTCAATTAAAACAAACAAACAAAAAAAACCACTGTAGTGTATAAACACGGTGGTAATAGGGACCTTTTCCCCCTCTGTATACATGATATATACTCTCCTAGATAAGCTTATTTTTAGTCAATACTCTCACTTCAAAAACTGCTAAGATTCAGACAATTTCTCCAAATAGTTTATTTCTACTTAAATTCAGGCTACAAAAGGAATGGAAGACATGGGAGGGAAAAGTTATTTGCTGACAATATGGAGATTACAGTATTACTAAATCAGTACCAGATATATTAGCTTAGTTAGACTATTACCAGCTTGCTATTATGTGAGATTACCATAAGTAAACAAGAGTTACTATATAATAATCAGAACCTATTTAGTGTCTTTTAAAAATAGAAAGTATCAACATACGTTTTGACTAATCTCAGTTCTGTCCTTAGTTTTGCCTGTTTTAATAGAGGGTCTTTTAGACATTATATGCTGATAACTCAAGTGATTTAATTTACACTGAAGCATAACATATATGCAGAGACTGTATTTACAGTATACTGAGTGTATTCAAAGTTTCTTTTAATACTAACATTTCAAAAGTTTCAGCAACTTTCCAGGATAATAATTCCATCAGTAAATAGTATTAAAAAAAACCAAAAAAACCCAAAACCCTTCAATTTTCTTTCAGGTAAGAATTTGAATTCTCTAACTGTACTGGCCCGAGCCTTGGAATGGGCAACACACTGCCCTGAATTAGATCTCACTTGGACAGAGTTCACTGTGAACTCTGTGACCGTGTGTGAACTACATCACTCTACAGCTTTGACTTTTTTCTTTCTTTAGGGTTTGGGGGAGATGTTTGTTTTTTTTAACTACTTCCAAAAATTCCCAGTGAAATGTTTACAATAAGAGAACAACTTTATATAGACAAAGCCCTCTGGATTCCATTCCTCCACAGCAAAGAGATTTTACATATTTTCTAAAATCTGGTAAACTAATAGTTACATCAAACTTTTAGAACAATAAGTTATGAAAGTGAGTTTTTGATAAAGCGGCCTTACATTTGATAAATGGTAGCAAACATCTGTTACATTTGCATTTGAAACATACCACAAGCACAAATGACTACAAATACTATTGACAACATACACTAGGATGAGTAGGCACACACAGATAGAAATCATGGTTAACACCTGAAATCACATTCATGGATAAGGATGGAAGACATTAAACATAATTCTAAATTTGCTGCAAAAGCTTTATAAAAAAAACCCCTCTGCTGTCTTTGCTTCAATATACGGACAACTGTGAGTGATACTCAGATTTATAACTGAGAGCAAGAAGCTCTGCTACCAACCCAAGTGAATGACACAAACGAAAAAAAACAAAAACAGTGTAACAATCTTCTTAGGTGCCAAAGAATTTTTATGCTTCAGAGCTCTAATGGTCTCACAAGGCAGAAGCTATTATACTACTAAAAGCTTCCTAGACTTTCACAACACTACAGTTAATGGAAAATTTGGAATTTTCAGAACTCATTGATGCTTTGGTGAATTGGGAGATATTCTGAGCTAAGAGTCTTCTCCTACTGCGTAATATTCTGGAATCTCAGTACTTTACCTGAGATTTCCTAAGTGTTTTCACAGCAATATATAGTCATTACGGTAATGTTGTGCTGACATCACAGCAGGATCAACCAAATGGTATAGTGACAGAAAACCTTTATACAACTCTCCAAGTAGTGTATATGCCACTAAAAGAACCCTCATTTATCTTGCATCATGGCTTTTTTCTATATGGAATTCTTTGAGAGGACAGCTGACCATAATTTCTACTATTATATTCCTTACAAAAGGAATTTGTGATGAACAAAACGTGCTTTAACCTTAAATTGTACTTTTCATTCTTCTTAGTGCTTTTGGACTTAACAGCATTCTCTCGCTGCTTTCCTCACTATGTTGATTTAGATGGTAAGATTTAGCACTGACTTTTAGAACATTTGTATGTGTCAAGCAACCTCACATTTTCAATTGCCAAATCATAGTTGTGTATTACGGTAAATAAAGGCATCTATTTTATATAATCACTGGCAGCTCCAATCAGGAAAAGAGCATAGTATCACCTTCTCTGTGAAAAACAGCTACAACTTTACAGACAGTTTGTTTTCACATCAGAAAGCAATTAATGTTACAGCAAGGAATGTTTTTAAGACACAGGAGTTCCTGTCCACCAAGGGTTAAAAACAGTATTAAGATGCTGGAACTGATATTAACCATTTTTGGATCAACATATTATATTTAAAAAAAAAAATAAATCTTACTTTCAACTAGGCTGCATTGAAATTAGAAATACAACCGAATGTTTTAAGATATTTCAAGACTAATGATCAAATAGGCATTAAGTGGTTTTAATACATTTTTACTAGCTATTATAAGACAACTATCAGTGTCCTTAGTTTAAGGACACTGACAGCTTTATGCTCTATTTCACTTATTACATATAATGAATTGTCAGCTGAAAGAAAATATTAATAAGACAAAAAGTGCAAAAGGAGCCAGCTGACTAAAGAAAGGTGAGGGCTAAAAAATAGAGTCATATTTTTATATCTGCATAATTCTTCCTCTTAAAGCAAAATGAACCGTCAATCCCACAGTAAGAAATGAGTTTCAGCTACTATTGGCCTCTGAAACTGCAGAAGGGAAAATACTAATGTTATCTCCTTTAACCTAAAATGATGGACAAAAATGTATGAAATAGTTATGGTGGTTTTTTAGGTTGTGGCTTGGAGGAGGTACATAATAGAGGGTATTCTAAGACATAGATTTAGCTGTGGAACAGAAAGCATGTAGCCTAAGCAAGCTGCCTCTTCAAAAGAAAGCTGCAGGGTGTTCATCTTGGAGATTAATCAAGACCCAGAAATACATAAGCATCCGTAAAGCTCAACTTATTACTAATCCTGTCACAATTTAGGAGAAGACTACTGACATAAATAAGCAAAACATACTGTATTTTCACTGTGTATTCATATAATTAATTTATTTATATTTTTGTATCAATTTAAATGTATAAACTCATTTAAAAATCCAACACCATACTGTCTTACTCAACTAAAACTGTGAAGTTATCAACCTTACAGAATAATCCCCCTCCAGTTTTTAATGAAGTGTTAATTCCAGAAGCCCAGACAGTTTTATCAACATTACAGCATTAGAAAGCAAATCAGTTACAAATCAATGCATTGCATTAGCAAGAACAGTGGGAGGTACATTCAGAATGAAAACAAGGAAAGGAAACAAAGGAAACAGAAAACTGTATCTAGACTAGTCAAAAATATAAAGAGCATACATACCTGGATTAAATTCTTCTTAAAAATAAAATACAAATTACATACCACCATCTTTATATTATTTTCCATTTATGCAGAAACAGTGTACACAAATCCATTACTGTTTTGCTGTTCTTCCTTCAGCCTTAAACGATACAACATGAGGCTGCTTCCCAGTGATTCAAGTCAAGTGCAGTCAGGCATGCTGCTAGTCTGCAACAGTATCTGTTCTAAATTCCACGATATTCCCTAGGCAGCATTAAATGGGATTTTTTTTCCTCCCTCTCCCATTTTTCCCCCTCCTACAACTTGTGCTAACAGTTAAGAGTAATCATGATGTTAGCTACTAATTCATTCTGCAGCTCAGTGCTGTTTCTCCTCTATAATAGCAGAGTAGGAGCCAGTGTCCTACTCCGGTTCAAAAACAACATCAACATGAGAGAACAGTAATCATCCTGGTGCTTTATGTGCTAGGAACTTCCCTGCTGCTGTTTTCTCCTGCCACTGCTCCCGAATGCAGCACTCACTGCAATAGGCACAGCCCTGCTGCGTGGAAGGCAGCCCCTCTGCTCACAGAGCCACTCACACAGGCTTACGGAGCAGCCCTGCTCACAGAAACAACACATGCAGTGCGTCGAGGGAACTGGCAGGTGCGCATCCGTGGCCGCAAGGATAGCAGTAGGAGATAGGATCTCTTGCTTGGCAGGGCCATGTTTCACCCTAACCTTTTATTTATCAGTCTGGCATGACCCAGAGAAAAGATTGTGCTGCTATTTCTTTCAGCAGTGCTTTCATCAACAGCTGATAATTTTTTGTAATGAATCTGCTAAATACCCTCCAGAACTGCTATCACTCCATGATGATTTAAGGGTGCTCCAGATAAGAAACGTATCACTCATTTTCCATGTAAAACACTTTCTATGTCCCCAATTAATACCTAGGCAGTAGGACTCAATAATTTCTTTACTGCAATTCAAATAGCAGAATGAATTACTACTGTGAGTAAATTATCCTGCACAGAATACATCAGGTGTTTTTTTAAATGTTAACAGGTTCAGCAGAGTGTGTAAGGCAACACTCAGCCTTACATGTATTGAGAATATATTTAAAACTGACACATGAAGAACTACAAAATTGCAACCAGAATGAGCCTATATAAAACCATTCTACAAAGCGTACACACAGCCAAAGTGTAGATGTTTCACAAAACATGTGTACAGGCATAAAACCACAGGTATGAGATTATCCTCTTTAATCTTGGGAGACAGCATGACTAGAATGCCATAGTGAATATTAAATTATGTATGTATCTTTCCCATATAAAAATTAAACCCTCAAACTTTGGACAGAGCTGACACAGTTGTAACAGAGAAGCTTGCAAATCTATTACTTTCTTCAAAAGTGTATTAAGGATACCTTGAGTAAAAGGCAGCATGTAACAATTTCTAGTAATAGTTAAAATTTATTGGTTGTAGCTCTCACTTTCTGCAATCCTTGTACTTTTGTCAGTACTATCATCCTGGGACACAGTGTTTTACATACAATTTATAAACTGAAAAGTTCTAGAATCATATATCTTACATACAGTTATAAAATTAATATTTTGAACTTTTGCATATCATTTAAAATAATTATGGACCTTATATTTATTATGTCTTGCTGAAATAAATGCAACCTATAAACACTCCATTAATTAGATTTATAGTTAAGAACCAGATGCATGAATGCTTGATGATTCAAATCTTATTGTAGTTATTAGCCTGCAGCAACTACTTAATATTCTGTCTAAACTGAATCAAACTGATTCTTCAAAACTGCCATATTGCATATGAACAAAACATACAATAAAACTTTCTTGTAAGTGCACAATAGGAAATATTCCACTGATATCAATGCTCAGTGCTATAATCCTAACTACACAAGGTGCAATAATAACGCCTCTCAAAATCAACAGGATCTCTCATGTAAGGATGAAAAAAACGAAAAACCAGGCAGCCTAGTCAAGCATGGCCACCCACAGTAGATACACACTTAGAAACAGTTATCAGTTTCAGCAAGACGAAACAAATGGTCTTGAGACTACAGACAGCAAAACCAGTAAACCCTGGGACTGTTGTGCAAAAATATAAGGTTTTGTCATTTAATAAAAAAATGTGTTTGCCAATAACATTAACTCATAACACTTGGATTAATGTTACTATCTTCAAGGAAGTTCCTAAGTGTTGACCCTGTTTATACTTACCTATTGTGCTACCGCATGTTGCTGAATGTTTCAGCTGAAAGCCGAACTTACTCAACTTGTTTGATAATCCATCATAAGCAGGACATTTTCCTGTACCAGTTGCATTATTCAATTGGTATTTCAGAAGTAAATAATAAAGAAAACATCAATCCAAAGACCTCCAGAAGTCATTATGGCTTATCTTCCCTGGAGTTAAAATTCTGTGTAGAACTCCTCCAAGCCAGAGATATGCTGACTTTGCTTGTAATGATGCTGATCAATCAAGAATGAAGTTTCATGTACAAATACATACTGATTACTTACAAGTAAAGTTACCCAAATTCATAACAAAGTTACATTGTACCTCTGTTCACACCCTTCTCACATAAACATGATGTAAGTGACTTTCTAGAATAAGTCTACGAGCAGAGGTTTTAATTCTGTACAGTAGCTGAAGTCCTAACAGTTCTGGAAGTCCGGATGCTTGTAAGTCAATGACTGGAATGAAACTACTGTGCATCTTGAGAAAGCATCCACATCAGTTTTCAAAAAAGTAACACAAAGGAGCAATTCGCAATGTGTGGGCCATATACATTTTAGTGGTTACTTGGCAGTAACCTGACATGTTGATGAAGCTGGTCTTGAAGAACTCTATGGATTCACACTGATTTACTCCATTTCCCAAACATAGTGTTAAAGAAGTAACTTCCACATAAAGAAGGAAGAGGAGTAATACATGTATTTATATGTACATAAACAACATGTATAGAGTTGTAGCAATATGTTACACAATTCCAGCCAAACCCTGTAGCTTTAATAGAGAAAAACAATGAAAACCCACCCAAACAAAAACTACCACCACCAACCCCAAACAAAACACCCAAAACCCCAAGGGGTAACTATAAGCCGGTATGGAGATAACAGCTATTCTTTGTGCCTTTTTCCAGGATTACATGATCATGACTTTTAGAGATGATTCTTTGAATTCATAGAAATGAAAGTCTGTCCTGAAAAATATTTCAGTAATTTCCATCACTGTTTTAGTATAATAAACCCAGCATTAAAAAACATAGAACTATTCTAGATGTTATTTGACTATTTCTACTGTGTAATACTTAAATAGAAAAGGTGACAATTCTAAACTGATAGAACGACTTTGAAGTAATTTGTACTTCATGATGGATTTCAGCCTCAAAGTTGGAAAAGCTATCACAGACCTAACCTATCTTTGTCCGGCACATCACCTCCCCAGTTTGCTTAAGGGATGGTTATTTCTTCCCATTTATCAAAGGAAAGCAATAACTGTCAATTCTTAAATCTAATCAGTCAATTAGAAAGAAATCTCATGGGACAGCTCTTGGCTCATACTATCCTGCCTACATGGGAGCGGAGAAGCGCAGAGGGGCCCGTCCCCGGGGCAGCGCGGGGCTCCCGCCGAGCCCGAGGACCGCGCCCGCGGAGGACTCGCCGCTCCCAGCGCGCCCCCTGCCGGCCCCGCCGCACAAACCTTCCCCGCCCGCAGCGCTCCCCGGCAGGAATTCCCATTGCCAAACCAGCCTGAGCGCAGCCGCTCCCCGGCAGGAATTCCCATTGCCAAACCAGCCTGAGCGCAGCCGCTCCCCGGCAGGAATTCCCATTGCCAAACCGGCCCGAGCGCAGCCGCTCCCCGCTTCTTTTAGGAAGCGCGCACAGCATTTTAGAGATATTCTTCTCCGTATCAGATTTTGTTTTCTCCAAACTTATTATTTTTCTTTACAGTGAAGCTAATTGTTTCCTTCTAAAAAGAAGAGTTTGCAATAAGAGGTTCTGGGAAACAGTAAATAACTACTCTTGTATTTCGTAGAGCACCTGTGAGCTGGTTTAAATTTTACTTCAGGTGACTGAAAAGTGCTTTGGAGATTCTAAAGTAAAGGCATCTAAAGCCATTTCTTATTCCACATTAAAACTTTTCCAGACATAGTTTCTTTAAACCAATTAGGTTTATAAAATTATGCCGTTTGAATCCTATTAAGTGAAATAAAACCACATTTAAGATTATTTTTTAAAATAGTAATTAACAGGGAATACATAAACAATGCAAAAGCATACTGCTTCTTGCCAGCTGCAAATTAATAAAAATTTGGCCCTGATTTCAGAAAGGATCATAAGATGGGCTGATAGTTAAAGAGCAAATACAGGGGCAAAAGCCCAACAATAACTGAAGAACAAATCAAGAAAGGACAATTTTTTTTTTTTTTTTTTTTTACCTAGGAGGGTGAAGGGAGCTTTCTCCCCATTCAGATCTATCAAGCACCTAAAGAAATGTTATGTATTTGAAGTGGTAACTTAAGAACAATATATGTTACTTCTGAAATTTAATCCCCTATTGTGCTCTTTCCTTAAGCCCATTTTGTTCATAGTATTCTCTAGGAATGTATTCATTCTAGAATTTGTTTTAGTTTTTTGTCTAGGAAAGTAGAACCCTTGCTAAAACATTTTTAAAATGAAGAATCTGACTCTCAGTTGCCACTTTTCATGTGGGGAACTGGTTTTAGGTTTCCTTTATCTCAACCCTGAAGTTTTCTCACTCTTACCCTCTGGTTCTCTACCCCATCCCACTGGGGTAGAACAAATTAGCAGCTCTGGGGGGTTTAGTTGCCAGCTGGGGTTACACCATGCCAACAGGGTAAAGCTCATTGAAACAGAAGTGACAGAGTAGAAGATTATCTCCATTCAATACAACCCTCAGTCATATACTTAAATTCAAGTATATATTTAACAGTGTTACTAACTGTGCTAATTAAGAGTCATCTCAAGATTTGTCAAGAGTGGGAACAGCACAGAAAGATTTAGAAATAAAGAGCACACCACTCAACTTGAAAAAAATTATTTGATAGTGAATTAAAGCATTCAACCTCACTAATTTGAAAATGGCTAAAGAGGGTAGATCACAAGAAAGATCCATACTGATGAAGTAGGAACTCCAAGGCAGATGCTCCAAGGATTCGAGACAATGAGTGATGGCAACAATTGTGAAGAGTTACATCTTTTATCATAAATATGGAAGCAAGGTAATTTACTCTCCTGGATCTTTTTTCCCCTAGGCCTTCTCCCTCTAGCTACTGCTTAGATTCCATCAATATAATTCATTAGCTTTTCAGTGTATGACCTGTCATTCTCTGTGCTAGGATTCCGAGTTCCCCAGTGCTCCATTCCTGGCTGCTCTCAGCTCCCTCTCCTATCCTAGATCTCCCACTGCTATGATTGCTGGTTATCCCTCTCTCCTCACCCTCAGACTTCTTTCTCTTCCTCTCATTGTGAGAGGTTCTCCGCCAATCCTTTTAACTAACAACCCCAATTCTCTCTAATATAATGGATTCTTGCCTTCACAAGCCTATTTATCTTCACTACATTCCAAAAGGCAGCTTTTGCCTCCACAGAAAGGTACCCATAAAGAACAGCCCAGCTGATTCATACTAACTGACTTATTTTTCTGGCTTATGTGAAACATCCAGTATCACTTCTAAACTGTCTCTGATGAGAGCCCTGGTGAGTTTCAGTCTTCAGAAGCATTTTTTTTTAAGTATTGCCTCAAATGATTACAAAGCACTCTATAATTCAATTTCAAATATGCACCGGAGCTGTATAATTCTATAATACATTGAATTAGCCACAGGTTACAAATAAATCCAGCAATAAATCATTTAACATCAGTCAAAACACAACTTGCAAAACGCTGTAACATGGTCACTTGAAACAGGAGAAAGAAAAAAGGTTATAACTGTCCCCATTTGAACTCTGAAGCAAAGGAAAGAACTGAAGTTTAATTGTGGAAGAGAGCACGTTTCATTCCTGTTTGTTGATTTTCTATAGTGATGGTCAAAAGCAAAAGCTTAGATTTTTTTTTTTTTAATCCTTTATTATGAAACATTATGTCTCACTTTTTGAAGAGAAAAGCAAAGTGATAATTCCTTTTCCAACCTTGCCTAACAGAATCCTCAAATAATGATACTGCAGCTCATAAAAGTTTCTCCCAGGGTCTATAACACTTAATACCTTCAATTAAGTGAAGAAAGCAATTTTCAACTTTCACATCGATTTAAGGCAGGGAAGGCAGGGAGTAAATCATAGAATATCTAAAGTCACATTACCACAGAAGATCTAATTTAAAATAAGTCTTCAAGTAAGTTAACTGTAACTCTATTCAGATAAAAGACATCTCCATTTTTTTTCTTCATGAATTTCATAACACTTTCTCCCTGAGAAACTTTCAGAGAAAGTAATTCCAGATTAAAAAAAAAAAGTTTACCTGAAAGGTTAGGAAATAGAGGAAACAAAAGCAATTTGGTCAGAATTGATTTGTGACGCATTCTTGAACTTCTGCCTTTATCCATCTATCTCCTTTGTCAAAGGAAACTTTCTAAGCACCACTTTTTGAAAGCCTTAAAGGCAACTATGAAGTGATCTTAAAACTGTTATTCCAATCACCCCACACTGACCTTTTTATCTTCTTCCTGTAAACTCAGAGTTCAGACACAATATAGCCAAAATAATTTGTATTATTGAAGTAGGACTGCTTGATAAAACCAATCAATAATTTTCATCAGACACTATATATATATTTAAAAACGTGATTTATAAAGACATCCCAGAAATTCCTTTAACTTATCAGTTATTTTGAGCTTCTTCATGCACCAATTAACATTCAAATCATTGTCAAAATATCTGCAGCTTGGCAAATTTGCACTAATACTAAATTTATTTAATTGAAAAGGAAGTGCATTTCAACATTTCTGTTTTCAAATTGTCAGTTTGTCACTTTTTGTTTAAATATTTAATCTTTGAAATAAGTTCACAAAACTAAAAATACGCAGCTTCTTTGCTGACAGTCATTTCGCTCAGTCAAAATGCTGCTTGTCACTTGAACATAATAATTACTTTTTAATTGCATCAGGATGAAAAATATCTAGTAATACTTTATGAAAAGGAAATACTTCCACTTCAAGACACACTTGCATTACTTGGAATGCAAGGTTAAAAAATTGCTCAACTGAAAGACCACTTTAAAAAAAAAAAAAAGCAATTTCTTTGGGCCTATTGAAATCTTTTAAAGAGAAATCTTGCATTAATCTCATAGCCCCGTGGCTCTTAAAGAATGACTTCTGCTTACCCAGCCCTAAATTCCCACTGCTATCACTGTGTAATACCTGCTTTAGTATTAGTTTATCAAGTTTTGTTTCTGAATAAGACAGTAAATCAATAGAGCTGACAAAACAAAACTGCTGATAACTTCTCTATTAGTGAGAGTTCTCATACTGAGCATCCATCATGTACTTCACCACAAATCACAAAGAACAGCATTAGAACAATCCACAATGAATATTTAATTCTACATGGTATTTTTTTTAATATTAGAACACACCAATATTTTTAATTAATTGCATAAGTAGTGATCTATGGCTGTGCTATGCTCATTTTGCAAAGTTAGGAATAAGGCATGTCAGAAAGATTTGCCGAGGCAGATGTGTGCCACTATCACTGTTGATGTCCAGATTATAAAACCAGTCAATATAGTGCCACTATGCCACTGTTTTTTTGTCTCCAACACTCGCTATTGTCAATAAATACAGCTGTGGAATGATACAAGGGGTAACTTATATGACTAGTGTCCTGCTTAATGTTAGCCTTAGGAATGAATAACTATGCTTTGTATTTGATAAAACGCATATCCATCTCAGAGAGGTGACATTTATTTATTCTAATATATTTCAGCAGCAAAACAGTCTCTACTTCACTTGGTATTAGTAGCTAAAGATACAATCAAAGTGACATACACAGCTGGGTTAGGAAGAGAGAGAAGGGAAAACCCATTTGATTGTACTCATAGCTGACACTGAGTTGAAAGAAAAAACTCTCCAAGTGCATCTTTTCATAATTATTGTCAGTACTTCATAGCATTTATTTCCAAGCTGTTAGAAAACTAAGGCAAACAAAAAAACCCTCACTGTCCACCGTTCCTGGAAGTACAGTGAACACGAAACTGAAAACTAGACACTAAGACTGGATTATTTTAAAAGAATTATGGTTTAGATTTTTGTTTTTAATCAATTAGCAGAAGCACAATTAAAGGATTCTATCTAGTTCTGTATTGTCTTTTTAAAAGCTATTAATTGCTGATATGAAGTTTTACCTCAAATTCTTAATTCCTCTCCCCTCTCAGAGAGGGGAAGGATTTCCCTAAAGCTTTTATCTTAGCACCACTGCAGCTCATATAATTTCAAAAAGGTTTAACTATTACTATTTCAAATACACACCAAGGCAATTTATTATCTAGAAAGAAACATTCTCCAAAACAGTTTGGCACTTTTCCTGTCTAGTCAATGTTTGAGTAAATATTCATCAGCTACAATGCCTCTGGTGAACCACTGGGCTGTCATCTCATATTTGATCAGAATAGCCTAATTCAATTTCATATTTCCATAGATTATAATTAAAAGCATACATTCCAAATATTAGAACTGGACCCCTAAGCCACCAATATCTTTTCTGTTGCAGTAAGAAGTCATGTTTGTTACACCTGAGGAAATACCTGAAAGCCATCAACCTGAGCAAACTACACTCCCCTTCCCCCCATTTCCTCTTCCCTAAACCTCCAAGAATAGTTAAACACCAACCCCCAGATTGTTACTCCTCTGTTCTTAAGGGCTTCCAGGGATTGTTTCCCTACCTACAGCCTGCTTTAATGCCTAAAAATCTCCCTCATGGTTACTAAAGGTTGTTATTTCTTTTTCCAGCTCCTTATGGATAGAGACAGTTCCCTCCTTGTGGCAGTATCTTACAGCAGTTACCTACACATAGAGTTTGCTTTCTGTGGAAAATTATTTTACTTTATCTGTTTGCTTGCCTCCATTGTGAGCCTCTGTGAATATTATACCTTCAGCAAAATACATCAGGATTGTTTAGTCTTCTGATCTTGTGCTGCATAGGATTTTTTTAAATGATGGCCTTTTTTAGCCCCAATAATACTTGCAAGTGTAAAGTATATTTTGATTAGGCACTGGCAGAGATTCATCCTTCATGCCTCTCAGAGTTTCTGGGCAAACAATGGCACCTAATGTCATATCAAATGTGCTAAATCTATGATGAGATAATACTAGTGTACTGTTTCTGAAAACCAGTTTATCTTTGGAAAGACAAAGCAAAAGGACCAAGGCAACCCACAATGTAAGAGACTGAAGCACGAAGGACTAAAGACATAACTGTATTCCAGGGGCAATAACTTTAACAGAAGAAAAACCTTATTCAAATTAATTTGTAATGAAATAAAAGGCAATAGAATAGGAAATATATAAATATTTAGAAATGTCAAGAATTACATGACACTTCTAAATATTTATAGAAATTTTCCTCTTCAAAGAGAGTTTCATGAGGTATATGTTTACACCTCCCATCCAACTGATCTTCAGATTCTTAAAAGTCTTACAATAACTTCGCCATCATCTTTCAGCCCCAAACTGATGCTAGATTACTTGCTGAGCAACCTGCTGTTATTTCAGTGCACCAAGATACTGTGACTACTTTGCTACAAAAAACAACTTAATGGCACAGTGACAGTCCAAGATTCCAGCTCATGCATATTAACTCACTTACTTAACCATCTTCTAATTCCTGACCTCGAAATTACTTTGAAGAACAGCAGTGGGAAGAAGTGCAATGCTAATATTACTTAATTTACATACATTTTAACATCTGAATGAAATTCAGCTGATTCGTCAACTCAAATTTGCAGACTCTATGACATTAGTTATTTGGTTTTAAACTCAGAAATAAGTTTATCCCACCGACTAGGCAATTAAGCACACACTGAGGGATAACTGTTCACAGAAAAATAGCCTTAAGCTATTTCAACATCTGTCAGCAAGACAAAACTGGACTATTTGACTTATCTGTGCACTGTGTTTGATGTGAGACCAGGATTTTTCCTGTCTGTCTCCTTCAGTGAGCTAACGTTCAGCATTAGAAAGGAAAAGATCAAACCAGTGCTCGAACTGGATGCAGAAACTGAGATCACATGAATCAGATCAGTACTGTTCCCACAACACTCCAGTATAAACAGACTCCCCCCCCCCATTTTTTTCACACAGGCACAGTCTATGAATTATCATAAAGACAAGAGAATTCAATAAAAAATAAATAGGACTTGATCCCCCCCCAAAACAGGGAAAAAAACAGCTCAAAATGAATGGATGAAGGTGCATTTTAAAAGGGACCTGACTCATATTCACACTAAACAAGTTTGGCTGTGCCATAAAAGCACAGAAGTGGTATTTTACAGCACGCTACCTGAGAATAAGCAGTATTTCCAAACAGTCCACATGCAAATGAAACAGAAAGATAAGTCCATGACTCTTTAGTTTTTTACAGGTCACTGTACACACTAAAGACACAATTGCTGTGTTTCTCAGAAGTTATCAACAATAGTTTTGCATTACAGTCAAGGCTGGAAGACTGGGCAAAAACTAATGGCATCTGAATTCTCAACTACTGATATGAGGTAGAGGTTTGTACAGTTTAAGAGCAACAGTGAGAAAGAAAATACTTGGTCTGTTTATGTGGTCAATAGTGATATCAAGTGATCATATTAATTTCCCTTAATTATCACATCTAATAAAAAAATCCATGTTGAGGCAATGGTATCATCAGTAGAATTTACAAGACTTTTTCTTGGAAAAAAATGTTCTTAAAACAATTTTTATTAAATATTATTGAACTACTGATATTCCTTAGTATTAAAAATTGTTTAGAAAAAGATGTCTGATATTATGGTTTCTGGATTAATATATAACACCTGTAAGACGGCCAAACTAAAATCACTGCTCATCTAAAGAAAGTCTCACAATCTCATCCTCTTTCTGTTTCAGACAAAAAAATCCTGAAGTGAGGGAACCACACAGATTTAAGAACCAATGGAAGGAATTGTCTCAACTATCAGAAACTTGGCAGCCATATCCTCAAGTCCAGCTTATATGAACTAGAATTCTTATACTAAATTCTCCTTGAAACTGAGAAAATTATTTAAATTACAGTAACACATGAGTAACTTTAAGAGTAGTTCTTACCTTCTGAATAGCCCTGGCCCATCTTGCTTTTGCAAAATTTCCTCCATTACCTTGGTCTGTATTTCTCCTGGAAAAAAGGAAGGGGGAAAAAAAGATGTACTCAGAACAGAAAAGTATGAAAATAAATAGTTAAAAGAAATCTGATAAATCTATGGACAAGTGGATCAAGTCAGATCCATTACAAACTCACAATATCACCTTTCAATTACAGGGGGTTCTGTTGAAGCTGAGTTTACTGGCTTGAAAAGACATGATCCCTGCTTCTCATATTATCAAAGTATAAAAGAACATTAGCAAAGGAATACATTTCTCAATTACAGTGACTCATAGATCAGGATTACAAAGTCTTTAATATCAAATGGAAGGAGGAGAGGCAGGAAACAAAACCAAAATCCAAACCACCAAGAGAGGAGAAACCAAGGAAACTTTAAATTTCCTCAGTAAAGGCATATCCCTTGTGAGACGGAGACACTATCAGCAAGCCTTTGCCAACTGCACTAAAGGAGTTACTGAGAAACCACATTACATAAAAACATTGCTCCCTCCCCCCCAAAAAAAGTACCACCAAACAAAATCCAACATTTACTCCAACCAATCTTTGAAATACAATCTGTTGCATATTTGTTTGCCCCCACACAGAAGTTGCATACTTGCACAGGCCAATTATAATTAGGGCTCATTATCCAGCTATTTTACCACACCTGTGAAGAATGTTGGTTTAAACTGCTAAATGCTAATTCCATTCATGACTGTTAAGCACAGGTTAAAATAATTAGTGTAGACTCTACCACTCTTGCAAGATTCTAATTCAAAAGACACTGCCTTGTACAATACCAGTTAAGTTGCAAAATTAAAAGTATACAGTAAAATTCTACATGTATAATTTATAGAGAACAGCAGAAGCCTGTTACTAAGTAAAGTTTTTGGAGTATATTTATGTTATATTTCAGTGCCATCCCTTGGTCTACACATTACTATTTAATTATCTTGGACTTTGGGAACAGTGCTCTTTTATTTGAGGAGAAAAATGTTCCCTCTGATATGCACAGCTGAGTGCACATGATGCAAACTAAGTATGAAGAGTCTTGTCTTCCCCTGCCCTCATGTGTGAGGCTGCATGTTTGCAGGTTCAGCCTTTTTCCTTTTCACTACTTCACTACTGGTTTGGGGTTTTTTTGTTTTTCTTTTTTTTTTGTTTTGTTTTGGGTTGGGTTTTTTTTTGGTTTTTTTTTGTTGGGTTTTTTTTTTTTTATTTTGTTTTAAGGTAAATCAACCAAGTGGTACTAGTAATTGGTCCACCCCATCCTGCAGTTGTTAACTAGACTGGAAATACTGGGTAATAATTAATCTTAGGAATTATCAGGGTAATTAACCTCAAGGTCAGATGGAGATCGTGTTGACTCAGAGGGAACAGAGAAAAACAGCTTTCTCTGCCTTAGCTAAAGGTAGGAAAAGAGTATTCTTAAGTTTTGAGGCATAATGTACAGAGGGAGACAAAAATATTTAACTGGTTTGCAATACTTTTAGGAAGTCGTCAATCTGTGATCAGACTGCTGAGCAGAGCAGTCAGTCAAGGCAGTTGAACACACTTCTTGTGCTACTCAGAAACTCAGCACAGACAAACACAGCTAGGAGCAGTTTTCTACCTGTCCACTTCCTGCTGACACAGTGATGAGTCCAGTTTGGACAAATGACTGTTAATCTTCCATTCAGATCTACTAAAACTAAAAGGTTACCTGGCAGAAAACACTTTATCAATACTGAACAAAGCCTCTGATGACATGTGATTTACAGCAATTCTGGGTAACAAAGACCACCAGATACTGCTGGGAATGATCTGCCCTGCTAACAACTACGCACAAGGAACTTATGTGCCAGGCAGATGCATTACTATAATCTTTTGAAACAAAGAACATAAACAACAGCACATTAGGGAGCTTCACACAAGCATTAAGCCAGAAAATAAGGGAATCGTAGATGATAATTAGAAGAGAATTAATTGCCAGTGGTTGAGCAACAAAAAGCTTGAAAACAAATGACAAATGCCTTAAGAGTGCCTGAACATCATACTGATTCACCACCCCTACAACACAGTGCCCAGCTGTGGTCTCTAATGCAGTGCAGACCTCAAGAACAACAAGAGGGGGAGAACTACAAGTGACATCTCAGAAGTCCAAAAATTTCAGATCTGGTGAACTCAACAAGCAGCCCAGCTCAACTCAACCATGCATCAAACTCAGCAGGTTTTCACATCTCTTAGCCAGAAGGATCAAAAGAACCAATCTTCTTACAGTGATTTACCAACAGAAGACAGTTATGCGTAAAGGAATGCACAGGACAGATAAACAGTAGGGCTCTTCATTCTGGTTTATCAAAAGCTAAGGATTTGTAATAGAAAACAAAAGTTACATTGACACTTTTATTTAATAGATGTTTTCCATCTTAATTTTGCTCGCCAAATACATTAAAATTGCTCTAGCATTTCAGTGATGATTTGCATTGTCATGGCACCTCTTGTAAAATTAAATCTCACTACAGACTTCATTGTAAGGCAGTTAATTATATAGCAGTTGCAGTGTGGCCACATACAGACTAAAAATGACATCTGAATGCTTATTTGTTTGTAATAGGCAATCCTGAACACCTGCATTCCTAAGTATTCATCACTAATGTCAATTTTGTCAGCTTTGAATATAACTGGAAACAAACTGTGGAAGAAAAACTGAAATAATTACACTCTATTATAACATTTTTTATTTGGCAATTTCCACTGGCAACAGTCAGGCTGAAAGTAACATCATGTGCTTAAATCAATCTCCAATGGACATATCAAGCAGACTTCTACTTTGATAGTACACTACCACAAAACTGTTTAGGTTTTTTTCCCCTTTAAATGTGCTTTTCAGAATATTCCAGTAATGGTCATTCTTGTACAAATATGGGATAAGGATGCTGATGACAATTTTAAGTTCTATTCTGCGTTTTTTTTATATCTAAGAAGGAGGACAGAAAAGAACAATGACAATAGCTTCTCTGTCTAAAATACCAAAAAAGTTACTTTCAAGTGTCTCACTTCCAGTGCTGTAACTTTTGAAATATGCACAGTTTAATGTGCATTGGCAGTATGTAAGTTTGTAACATACCCCAAACTTTTTCTGTGAGGATTCACACACTTGTTTAGAATGCAGCAGCACAAGTCCTTTGGGAATATTTCTATCGATGCAGTTGCTACCACAGTCTTGCACACCAGCCAAAGCAACACTAGTAATGTTACATGCACCTGGGCTACAAAAACCTGTCCTTGTTACAGCACCTGTGATTATCTGCAGCTGATTGCACTGAAATAGTTTTCACCTGAAAACAAGTGCTTTACATGGCTTTTAAGTCAACTCGTGCACTTGGTAGAAGGAAATCCTGTTCTTACTGGAAAATTGTCTGGGATGTGGAACTACAGAAAGGATATCCCACCAAGAATTATTGGGCTTTAAAGTCATAATTCAATTTTAAATTTTTCATGGGCCTCAATTAATAAGTATAGATAAAATAATTATTATAACATTAAAAAGCTGTGCAATAAGTAGCAGTTTAGTAAAACACTAGGAAGAACTGTAGGCAATACTCATCCATCTTAGCTATAATCACATTTAAAGGAAATTAATGATGTGGTAAAATTGCAAAGGAAAATTAAGTGATCCAGGCTTTCCACAGTTAACTATACCACAGTAAGACTTACTTTTTTTAAGCTTTGCATAGATTAATAAAATTTAGCATTACCCAACTGCCTCATATAGATATTTTTGTGTGTTAGTGGCAAAAAAAGGCAGTTTCCTCCAAGATGCTTTTCTGGTAGCACTAAATTTATACCCCTGCACAGGTTCCCTTTTACAGATGTTCAAGTCGCTCTCGAAAATCCAGTTTTCAGACACCAGAGCAGAGAACAAAATGTACTTATAGGTCATCCCTACAGTAAGATTTTAGTTTTAAATCTGAGTATACTTTTTTCTTTTCCATTTACTTTCTTGTTGTCTAAAATAATAAGTTTCAGTACCTATATTGTCATCTTCAATCATATATTACTGTTGGCTATCACTTCAAATAGTTTATAGTTCTGAGTTCTTGTTTGTTTTTGTCTGTTTTAAAACTAGAATTGCAAGTTCCTAGTTTCTTTGGGACAAGGTACTAAATTTTATCAGTCTGTATTTTAAGAGCAACGTTACCACAGAAATGAAATAACATTTTCTGACTTTCTGAGACCACCTGAAGTGCATAAAACACATAGTGCAGCAATATCTGCTTTCCAGCCATTCAGATTAAAAAATTTAGCAATGCATGAACAGAAACTAAAATATACTTGCATATCTGTTTAGTTAAGTTCAGTTTTACCTCCAGCACTCTTCTACAGGTTATTTACCTAACCATTAAGAACTTAAGTCTTATATAAGACATATGTCTTTTGACTTACTGTTGGTTTGAAAGACAGGTGCCTGCTAAGGAAGGTGGGAACCTCCCTTAGAATAGAGAATATGACCCACCCCCCCGAATTGTTATAACTTTGAAATCAAGGGCTCTCAGGCAAAGATATGGGAAAAGGAATAACAGTTCTTTACTAGTATCTATAATGAGGAAAACAACAACAGTGGCAATAACAAACAAACAAACCAGAAACCCGGTGGCAGCTTTCTCTGGGCTGCCAGACACCACCCCTGCCCTTTGGTGCAGTTACGGTCACGGCCGGCAGGGGGCGCTCCTGTTGGGCTCCCAGCCAGGCAGGGCAGGGGCAATGGCTCCCACGCAGCTGTAGGGGGCGCTGTGGTGAGAGCGCAGGTCCCCTTGTCATGTGACTAATGGTGGATGGACCGGATGGCAGGGGGGCTGGATAGTGGGAGGGGCTGTTGCGGGAAACCTCGGAGCAGCAAGCTGAACGGCAGGGCTAATTCATCTGGGCTGGCAAGCTAAAGGTGGCAGAAACTCCGCAGTACAGCAGAAAAAAAAGCAGTGCGTCCCGGCAGGCAGAGAGTGCAGGTCAGCAACAGCTGGGCTCCTCTGTGGCAATTGCTGTATGCAATTGCCGGGGGAGACACATATTTCGGGGGGAAGGGGGGAGGAATAGGATCGGGATCCCATGCTTTTTTTCCAAAACGAAAGCTCACCCAGCAAGGAAGAAAAAACAAGGCAGTGCCAAGCTGGGCTCCCGCGGTCGCAGTGAAAAAAAACCCAAAACCCATCTCCTCTGATGTCCAGGAAGCAAGTGACTTTGCCCGATGCTTTTCCTCCCCTGACTCTGCCCAGCCACAATCTTTTGTCTCTTAAGTACCCAGTAGTTAAAGCTAGTTAACGTTTCCCTAGCAACAGGATGGAAAAATTCCCCAACCTCCAACACCCACCTATAGAGCAAATTAATAAAGTTTGAAGGTATGCATCTACCCTTATAACAAAACTCACATTTTTTTACCAATTTCAAATTTTTCTTCCAGTTCTTCACAAGATTTTCATAGGCATAATGCACATTGATGCTGATCTTCATATCTTCCTGAAGAAAGCAGTCTCTCCCTGCTTGCTTTTAGAAATATCCCTGAGCCAAGTCTGCAGAGCTGCTAAAGATAACCCTTTAATTACTGCAGCCTGACTACAACTCCCCTTCCTGGGCAGAATTAACTATTTGTTGCAAGGAAAGTACTTTCCTCTCCCTTGAGTCTTTTCACTCCTCAGATGAGTCTGAAGTCTGATCACAGTGTGACTTATTTATGGGATGTTGCCATGTCTTTTGAAACTGATTCAAAAAGTCACAGCTTGCTTTAAAAATTACTTTTCAGTAACGTTAGTTTAGTGTTCTGACTTACAATATGACCCAACAAATTTTTTTTCTCATCACAGATAGAGAAATAGCAAACTCTTCTGTGTATCTGAAAGTGTGTACTGAGGAAAAGAAATAATAACTATATTTATTATATATTAAAAAGATTTAAACTTCTGTATTTGAGGCCACTTCAGATGTTTAGACTTCAAAATATGTAGAAGCATTTTGCATTCAACATTGTGGGATTTTCTTGTTATTTGATGAACTATTTCTCTCAAACATTAATATGTCCCTTTCTCAAAAGGTTTGGTTTGCAAGATTAGGTGACATCTTGTTTTCATTATGTCGGAAGAATTTATTCAATTACATTAAAACTTGTTCTAAAGAACCACCACAACTGCAGGCCCGGTGAAGGGTGTGCAAACAGAAAGGTACAGTGATCCATACCTAAACTATTTAAATTCCTGTAAACTGTCATTCAGATTAGTGAAAACCACAGCTTGTGATACTGATCTTGTATACTTAATACAGTGCCAGTAAGTAATAGCTCATATTTCCCTCTACAATGCCACAGAACAGTAAATTTGTAGAAAGATTCTATTTTATTAAGGCCTGCCAAGACAGTAAATCAACATTTTACAAAGCAACTTCCAAGCCTTTCTGATGGATATAAAGATATTACAAGGCAATGTTGCTACTTGAGAAACCCCCACAAGATACATTATCTCCTCAGTGTTGCAATAGCTACATTATTTCCAAACTGCAAGATGTTTATCTGAACAAAAGAACATGCAATTAGGACAGAAGCTGATTGATGAGACCAAAGGCTATGGCAGAAGACAGGTGACACAAAGAAACACATGCTGATATGAATAAGACATTATCAAGACATTGTTCTGCTGTCCAGTGAAGTTGCAGCTTTTAATCAATCTTGAATCTGTCAAAGTGTCATCTTGGATTGTTCCCAGAAAAAAACAATGCCCATTTGATACTTAAGGAAACTTTATGAATTTCTCCAGATTTTTTGCCTGGATTTGCCACTATGCAGCTATTTCTTAGTCCCCAGTTTCTCACCTATCTCAGTGCTGTATCATTAAAACATTTTTTTTCTTCTAACACACCCAACTAGAAAAATAATGCTGTGGGTATTTTTTTTTCCAAATATATACTGGAAAGACATATTTCTTCAATCAACTGAACTCAATTTCCTCTTACAGCATCTCTCTATCCATAACCAACACCTAATCTTTCAATTTTATTAAAAAACCATAAAAATCAGTATTATGAAAATATTTGATTGAGTATGCATGCAATAAACAAACAAAATAAATTGCTATGCAATACAGTAAACTAATTCCAGTGAAGTTTACCCTGCATCTGAATATAATGGTATCTTTCAGGGTAGCAGCTTAAAGACGAAAAAAGACACAGCACTAGGAGCTCAATGAAGCTTTTTATAAACTTTTGTTGTTCCTCCCACCAGAGCTCTCTTTTCTCGCCTGTTGTGTAGCTCGTTATGTAGAGTTCTTATGTCTCCACCTGAAATGGCTATTGTTTTTAGAGATCAAGTCATAGAAAAAGGGAATTTCTCTGCAGAAGAACCGCTACCTGATGACTATTTTAGCTTTTCTGCAAATGAACAACTTTTCTAGTAGTTTCAAGGGAATACTTGCAAAGAGATTGAATATACATCTTTTACACACAGCTAAAGGTGTTAATTAGATTGACTAGTTCCCAGAAGCCAACAAGGTTACTTAAAAAATTTACTGCTTATGTAAGGTCTAAGTAAAATGTGTTAACCTTTTATAGCAAGTAAACCTTTTGGGAATCCAAGGTAAGATAAATGCATAACAGTAATAGAGTTAATACAGTTACATGATATCAGAGACCTCTAAGAAGGCATAGAACTTAATTAATCTATGTATGAAAAAATTTCAAAAGCCTTTCCTATTCCTTTCAAACCTAAGAATTTATCATGAATTATGTTATGTTAGACAGAATCTCAGGGGAAGTCTTAATGATTTCTCATTTATTATGAAAAATTGTCACCACAACAAACAATATAAAACTATGAATATTAATAAGGGAGTCAATTAAAGCTCAGTATCAGTTCATGTCAGGATGCAAAACAATCATCAGAGCACTCCCAATAATCACAAACAAAATACACACTTGTGAAAAGATTTAAGGAAAAGAAACTCATATCTGAATACTTGGAGAAGCGAAACAGTATGGACTGGTGGGGATAGATCCTGGAAGAAACCAAGAGTAATCTCTGCTATGTGACAAAGACATTCACATTTTATTTTAATGTGTAATCTATTTTATAATTGGGGGTTTGTAGGTTATTTTATATATACAGCAGGATACAAAACTTGGATGTATCTTTTGTGCTAGAGCTAGACACAATGACTCTTCTACTGGAAGTTTTTCCAAGATTATCTCATTCCTAGATTGGAATACAAGTTCATACTCAAAACCAAAGAATGGACTAATAAAATGTGTCCCTGCCTGGCATTATGTTACCAGAGTGACAGTCTCTGGCTCAAGCACAACTCTGCCTGTGAACCCACTGATCAAGATCCCCACTCTTGGACTCATTGCCGGGCTTGAGTCTGATCCCACAGTACTGTTTCAGACCTGCCTGGTGATCACTGCTGTGCCCTGACCTGGCTGCACTGCTGGATCTGACCCTGAGGTCCAGAAGTTGCCAGTTTGGCCTCGGACCTATTCCATCTGCACAGACTTTTGTACTATTATTTGCCCCTTGTTGCTATTGCCAGACTTGCCTGGGGTACTGGGTTGGGGTGTTGGCTGCCCTGCCCCTGCCCTGCTTGCTGTGTTATCCTGCCTGACTGCCCACCCTTATTTACCTAAGGCCTAAATCCTGCACATTTGTACAAACCCAGCTAGGTATGAAGATCTTGGCTTTCAAATGTGCCACAAAGATTGGATTCATAGCTGCACACTACATAATTTCACAAAAAATTCTTAAACAGATCCTACTGAGAACTTCAGGACATGAATTAAAGCATTTAACTTCAAAACCAAGCAAACAAAAATAACTTACCAAAATCTATTTGGGAGAACTTTAGGAAAGAAAATGTACATCAACATGCCAAATCAGCCCACCATCATTTGTTCTAAACTGCAAACTGCCTTGCAAAGTAAATCTGTTTTGTTCCTTACTACATTTTGTAACTATTTTATATATGATCCATTGGGCTTTTTTCCTGACACATCTTCAATTCCCTAAATGTACCTCAATTATCTCAATGTCCTTTTTCTCAATCTCTTTCAAGTACAATATTTTCTCTGTATATTGTTAACTGCTAATTTATCTTCTTTTCCATTTTTTACTCAAAAAATTAAAAATATATTAATAAAATGGGTAACAATTGCAAAGTTGTCATAATTATAAAGACATAAAACCTCATAAAAATTGGGTAAACTTCAAATTCACTATATGTATGAGACAGCATTCTCCAACTCTAATTTTATATTTTGTTTGTACTTTCTCTGCTGTAGAGAGCTACTCTAACATTCTTTGAAATTATTTAGAAACTTTCTTTTTAAGTAGTCTTTTAAAGTACTACTTTTAATCCAGTCACGAGCAATAGTTTTAGGCCACAGAAGATCTGACAGAAACACATTTGAGAAAAGCAAGAGGATGGAACTGGAATTGGAAAGGGCAGCAGAGCAGGAAGGATCATCAATGAGCATGTGAGTTTGAGTGACAGATGAGAATTAAGCCTGGGGTGCAGTGGAATGAACTCTGAGCACTGTGCCAGTATACAAAGGGCTTAATTTTACATAAGATTCTTATTGAAAAGATCTGCCTTACTTTAATTAAATAAATTAATAACAACATTTATTTACAGTTTTAAATGACTGATCTCTTATACCAGACTAAACATCACCTAAAGCTGAATACCTTACTGCCCACACTGCTTTCTGCAGCTCAAGCAGAACAAAGCCATCCAAGAAGCAAAAGATCTTAGAGGAATCCTCTTTCATATGTGAAAATAGTTCATACTCAGGGAAATCTCTTGGTTCGTGAGTTTTGATGTAAACAGTCCTTTCACCTTGCCTTTGAAACACACAAGTATTACATGAGTTAAACTACCTCCATTTTAGAGAACAGCCTCCAAATAATAATTAAATGCAAAACCCATCCATCACTAATTATAATGTCATCTTCTTTTATATCTTGAAAATAAAATCTGCCAGTTCTGAAAGGCTGGCAACCAGGGGATGTTCATAGCCAAAAGCCCTGCATGTGATATTCATCTTTTATTAGCCTGCCTCTTTCTTTTCTTCTTTTAGACCTTATTTCTTTTTGGCAGTAAATATAAGAGGAAGCAATAACAATACAGAAGATCAGTTATGCTTCTGTTAGTTACAGCTATTCTGTATTTTAACTTTGAGGAACAATCTCCCATTGAAAGATCACAACAAAAAACAAACTTACATAGACAAACATTATCTGCTTAAACAGGTATGACTACATAATGGAAATATGGCTTTAGTTTAAGGAGTTCATGACCTGCAGCCAAGAAGTAGAGGTGGAAATTTTCACAGTTTAGAAATAATTTTCTGCTTGTCTATAATTTTTTTCTGTTATCCAGGCATGAATAATGAAACAGATTACTGGAAAAAATAGCTGTAAACTGATAACTTCAAATTAATTTAGACCTTAGCAATTGTTTGCTTCCCTCTGTATGGAAAACCAGGGAAGATTAATTACATTTTTAAGAGGCCATTTAATGTTCATGATGTTTCAAGCATTAAGAAACTTTAAGACTATCACATTGAAGCTTTCTTTTCAAGTTTTCATCCATTTGAAAACAAATCTGCATTTACTTCACAAATCACTAATTTATTTTAATTAATATTAGCTTAATGAATATTACATTAAAATCAACATTGCTAGTGGTTGCAGGCCATGAGGTTCAATTTTAGTGATATATCTCCTTTTAACACTCAGCAGTTACAGTCACCCAAACTATTACAAAAGAGAAAGCACTGTTAAAGGCAAACACTTCAGAACCACAAAATCAAACCCAAATTTGTCCATACAATCTGTGTAGGTCTAGCACAGGTCTTTTGTGGGCAGCATATCCCTCCTTCTTTTCGTGTGTATGTAGGTATGACCTCTACTCATGTGGCATATGTAGGTAGAAATAAATAAACCTGAATAATGGAATTTTAGGGTTTTTTTAAATATTTTTTTTCCCTTCTTGTTCAATGATTAATGTACAGTTTTGTAGAGAAAACAAGTATCACAGGGCAAATCAATATTCTTTCCAAAAGAAAGATCCTTGTCCACATTGATGTTCTTCCTTAAGTTTTGGGGTTATTCAGTTGTTTTTAAAAAAGATATTTGTTCCACTTTGCTTGTCTTGGAAATGCCCCTAATCAATTTCATGTCATTCACTCTAGTTTATGATTGACAGGCATATCTGCACATTTCTGGCTATTCTGGATATACAGCAACATATTTCTACCTCAGTGGTACCAAACATTAACCATGAAATCATTATTCTTGCAAGTAGTAGCATTCAGCACTAGATACTAATAATGAATGAAGAGTGAACCAAGTGATTTATCCTATGGTTACCATATAGAGCTGGAATGAAGTATATAATAAATATTTGATTGATAATTTTTAAAAGTCACAGTGATTCATTCATTAATTACATTCATTAGAGGAAAACTCATTTTTTTGGGTTCGGGGTTTTTTTTACCAGTATTTTCCCCTTCTTTCTCTGTTCTTTTTTTTTTTTTAAGCCTATAGGAGAAAATACTCTCATAAAATTGCTCTAATAAGAGGTCACTTAATTATTTACCACACCTTGAAATTTTGATTTACTGAGTTTTTCCTTTATGCAAAAAGTTAATCAGTTACACTTCATTAGTCATGGGTCTACATCTAAAGTCAATGGCCATAAACACCATGTATATAACCAAAGAACTAACAAGTAAATACCAGTGGGAAAAAAAACTTAAGGAAGCAATTTTGAACCTATTAATACTTAAATATTTACAAGGCAGTTAGTTTTGGTGTTTAATACAGCTATTCAAAACAAATAGTCTCATCTACACCCCCAGCTTTTCAGATTTTTAGTACAAATGCAGTTATTTGGAATAAATACATATCTCTATCTCTAATTAAGCTTTAAAACAGTCTTCATATTTCTGCTCAGAATTTTTGAAAATACCTATTATTAGATAAAAGAACTTTTCATTTAAAAATAATACATGGTAGTTCAGTGCTGACCCTTGATTTAGTAATATAAAAGTTCATTTAATTTCAATAAATTTGGTACAAAGAGGTAAAGGAAAGAATTCCATAGTCAGATTGGGTTAACTTCTTTCAGTTTAGCTTAACCTGCTCAGAGGCTCAGATCTCTGTTGAAAACGACACGTCAGCACAGATGATATGCTAATGACTGGATGTGTGCTTAGAAAAATATAGAGGAACAGCTCTTGAATACTGCCATTACTGACAGCTCTCACCCTAAGGAAGCACTTGTACTTCTCTGTAAATACCCTGCAAGGACTGACGAGTAAATGTAAACAGGCAAAGGCTGACAAGCACCCACACGATGCTGTGCCACCTTGTACATGTGAAGTCTCTGACTAACTGCATCTCTGAGCTTAAGCTTTTTTGCAGACTCCTTTATTTCTTAATTTTGTGTTGAAGTTACATGCACCAGGACCCTGCTTTTTTAGAGTACATGAAAAGATCATTTAAGTTCATCAAGATGTTATTGCCTCAGAGAATACATAACTTAATAATGTAATAGTTTTTATCATATTTTCTGGTGTTGAGCTCATTTTCTAGTACCGCTGCTGTTAGACATGATTTAAACAAGAGCCAAGTGCCTGACACACCAGATATTCTTGCTGCATTTCCCAAGAGCCTGTTCTACCCTCATCAAAACAGCACACCTTTTGGAGTGTCAGCTGCTCACAGTCCCTTTCCTGCACAGCTATGGATAAAAGACACCATGAATGAAATGTAATATAGTCTGTGACAGCTGATATGAAAGCCAAAATGAACAGTAGAGGGAACATTTTTTCTCACCAGTTTGCCTTTCAAAAGAAGGGAAGCTAAGTGATTATTCCAACACAGAGAAAGCTCTCTCTGCTCAGAGACCACTGCTGAGTGGTGTTCTTAGAGGCTGACAGGGCTCCCTCCTGAGACTTCAACTCCACTCGGCAGAAGGTGATGGCAGAGAAATAATACAGTTGTTGCCACTTTATTCCTTGCCCCTTCCACCATTATGCATCATCATTTTCCTCACTCAGGCAAGCAGAAAGACAGCAATTATCTTTCCCTTATTATTTTTTCCCACTGCATTCTTGTTTGTTCAAAACAAATAGATAGAAAATACTAATTCTCTTCTGGGAAACTTCCAGAAATGGAGGCAGCCTGTCTAGGTAAACATATTGGCTTCAAAAACAGGAATCAAATATCTTTCCTGCTTTTCAGATGAAATCAAATAGTTACAATATTCAAATCACATCAGGAGTTGCTTCCCTTCCTTAAGCTTTCAGAAAGCCACTGTGGAATAGCTGAACTCTATGTAGACACACACCCAAGGGTGACAACAGGACAGGTGCACACATATTTGCCATAAACAAACATAGAAAAATAAATAGATACCTACATTTTCTTTGTAAGTTTAAGAAACTTTCAGTCACATTCTTGCTAAAAATAATTTTATATGCATGGTGCTGACATTCAGACATTTAAAAAAAATTTAAAAATCAACAAACGTTATCACATATGTCTGATGTGACAAGATAAAATACCTTAGCTTGCTTTCTTGTATGCCGAGCCCACTTTCCACAGAAGACTGACTATCCTTTGTATCTTGATGTGAATATCTTGTATGTTGGAGGGGCAGCCCTCTCTGCCAACCTCTGCAATCTAAATCTGTGTGGGTATCTGTAGAGAAGGAAAAAGCTGCTAGAAATATTTCAGTCCATTTTACTTCTAAAAGAGGAAGTACACATAAAATTAATTCATCAAATCTATAGTAATAGGGAATTATCAAATCAATTGCAAGCATTATAATGATTAAATCACTTACTACAAGAACAGCAGAAATAGAGTTTCAAAATGATCTTCTGATTGTTACTCTAAAAACTTTGAGAGGCCTAAACCAGTTACCTTCTTCAATAAACTTCATTTAATAGTTTAAAAAACGACCTACTACTGGATTGGGAAGAAAATTGATCTTTTAAATTTTCCAGTCCAACTTGCCAGGTATCTCTTATGTGACCATGCACAGCATTCTGAGATCTAGGGGTTTTTGTCTGGTTTGATTTTGGTTCTGTAGGGGTTTTTTGTGTGTGCTTTACGTAAGGAATCAGGCTTTTCTTTAATTCCACGTGCTATTGGCCTAGAACTGACTTTTTTCCCCCCAAATTCTAAGCTCTTGAGAGAAACATGATAGGTCTCATCTGCAATGGGAGGTACTAACTGATTTCCTGCAGAACATTTTGCTCTATAAATCATCCCATTAGCTTTAGTGAGAGGAGATGGTTCATGATCTGACCCTGACTGTGAGGAAATTTTCTTCCATGATGATAAGAATAACTTGTGTGTGCATCTCTTTTTCCCATTTTTAATGTTTTGTTTACATATTGGGAATGATGCTTTGATTTAGTTCCCAAGACACACAAATTATTTTCCAAATTATAGCTATTACCAATTACTTCAGTAAAATTATTTTTGATTTCTTTAGCTTATACTCTTTATGTAAGGTATAATTGAATGTTACTGAGTAAGCTACATATCTCTAATGCTGAATTGAAGGAAAAAATAAGACATGTCCTTTAAATTTTCTGTCTTCTTTTAAAAGAAATCTGGAGAAAAATAATTGTATTTCATAAATCCCTGATTACCCTTTAAAAAACTTGACTTTTAAAAACATTAAAAACATTAATGCAGTGTTTATCTAAAGTCAGTATTTTATTACTGTGACTTTGCTTGCAGAATTTCAAATATAGTAGGTTTTCATTTTACTTAGCAGCCTTTTAATGGAGCTCAGTCTAGTTGGCAATGGTGAAATGGTCACTTTATTGCTACCACAAGTGATATTAGAAGATACTTGTAGAAAAAGGCACTGAACTACTGATAAGAACACATTTCCATGTTACTACATGCAGGGCTTCAAGTCCAAATGAAGTTATACTATTAAAGCAGCATGGAAGGCTCTTATATTTGTGCCCATTATCTGGCATTCTCAAATGAACATCTTTCAGGAATTGTCAAAAGTAACAGCAGTCTTCCACCTTTCCAGTGTAATTTGTCATAATAAAGAAGCTGTACTGATTCCAATAGTCAAGGAGAGATTCTCAGGTGCTTACAGCTGAGATAAGGAATGAAAATGCCCTAGTCAAATCTCAGGCAGATGATAAACCTGGCTTTCTCAATAACTGAGATGTAATGCTTTTGAATTCTTTCCTCTGTGAAGAAAACTACAGTGTAAGAGTGACCTCTACAGGATTTCCACAGTGCTCCCTGACTTCAGTCCCAGGGACTGTTTTTGTAATATTTTTTAATATATTCATTTGAAAAAGGAATACTTTTCAAATAAATGTTGAAGCTTTTTGAAAGCTTCACCATACAAAGCAACACTCTCCAAGCACCAGCCTGAAATCAGCAACAATCTGAATTTACAATCTGAAATCTTGTAAACACACTAGTGTTCCTATACCAGATTTACACTAGCTTTCTCAATATGAAAACTATGTAAGGACTCACTTAAAACATTCTTCTAATTCAGAGGAGGTTTCAAGCATCATTGGGTTTGGGTTGGAAGGGACCTTAAACATCATCTAATTCCAACCCCACCTCCATGGACAGGAACAACTTTCATTAGATCAGGTTGCCCAAAGTCTCATGCAACCTGACCTTGAACACTGGCAGGGATGGGGCATCCACAACTTCTCTGGGCACGGCCAGAGCCTCACCACTGTCACAAGGAAGATTTCTTTCCTGTATCTAAGTCTACCCTTGGACAGTGTCCTACCACTACGTGCCCTGTCAAAAGTCCCTCTCCAGCTTTCTTGTAGGCCCCTTCAAGGTCACCTTCAAGGCCACAACAGGGTCACCCCAGAGCCTTCTCCTCTCCAGGCTAAACAAGCCCAGCTCTCCCAGCCTCTCCTCACAGTACAGCTGCTCCAGTCCCCAAAGCATACTTGTGGCCTTCTCTGGACTTGCTCAACTGGTCCATGTCCTTCTAATGTTGGGGACTATAGCGGTGGATGCAGCTGGGGTCTCATGAGAGCAGACTAGCGAGGGAGAATCCCCTCCCTCACCCTGGTGCCCATGCAGCCGGAGATGCAGCCAAGAACATGTCTGGCTTTCTGGGTTGCAGGTGCACATTGCCAGGTCATGTTGAGCTTCTTGACAACTAAGACCTCAAAGTCCTTCTCCTGAGGGCTGCCCTCAATCCATTCTCTGCCCAGCCTGTATTTATGCTTGAGACTGCTGCAACCAAGGTGCAGGATTTTGTACTTGGCCTTGCTGAGATTTGCACAGGCCCACATCTCAAGGCTGCCAAGGTCCCTCTAGGGACCCTGCATATAGAAAAAGTACAATTTGTATATTTTTTTCTCCTTTTGTAATAGATATTCCAGTGTTACTTGACGAACTGTTGTCCTTCTGTCATCATCTCTATAAACTGCTTTTTCTTTGTACTACTATTCTATTTTTATGCTGAAGGATTCAGTCCACTTATGTGCATTTTCAATCCTCCTTAAATGAAATAAAATTATCTCGTCAGTGAGAAGAATCTGGATGAATACACATGTGACTAGCAAGAAAATGTTCTTCCATGGAATTTTTACTCAGACAACTGAAATTTTTTGTGTCTGCTGGGGAAAACATACCAAAAAACCAAAACCAGAATGCAACTAGGGCAGAGGTTATCTTTTGAAATTGTATTGGCCAAGTAGTAAAGAAGGAGTAATTTTTGTTAAAAAAAAAAAAAAAGAAAAGTAGGCCCTGTTGTAACACGTAAGAAAACAAAATAGTCCACAGTCACTCTGAAAAGCTATGCATTCTACCTCATGTATTAGCAGGAGTGTAGTCAGGCAGACTATACCCAGAAACAATTTACCAAGATTAATCACAGACAATGCATTTAAAAAAGAACATTAGACAGCCAAAGAGCATATTTTTGGTATAACTTCTAGTCCTCCTATTCAAATAGTTTCTTATTCACACTTCTTCACTTTTTTTACTTTATTCTTGTATAAATTTTAGGATGAATCTTTTTAGACACAATTCATTAGACTATTTAAAGACTAAAATGATAAGCTAAATTATGTTTGTGAACTTCAGATAAACCATGTCATACAGATGGACTGATAATCTTAGTAAAGTCAATCTCCTTGTATTGTATCTGGAAATAATGTGTGGTGATGTGTTACTTGGAGTTCAGTTTCTATTTCTACCTTTATATACACTTTATTCATAAACATATAAATAGTTTCCATCTTCACATGCACTAGACATAAAGGCAGAGAACCTTTGCTAGTAAGGTAAAAAATGCTGTGAAGGTCTGCATTTTACTAAAACTTACATTGTGCAAACAGCTGGTCAAAGCTGATGTGCTACAGAGCTACAACACACAGGCTCTAGTACTGAGCCTTGAGGAGGTACTTCCTTCTTTAGCTCTGCAATCCACACGTGGATGAACACTAACCGGGAAAACTCCTCATCCAGTCCCTTGTGGGAAGTGATTCCTACTTACCAGTAAAAATTACCTGTATCAATTGTGAAAATGCTCCAGTGATGAATAGGCCTTTAGGATTCTATAGAAAAATTGCTACTTGTGGTTATTTTTCAGGAATTGAGGTGAAATTTCAGGAACTTAGAAACAGAATGGCTGGAATGCTGGATCTTAATCTGTAACTCACCAAATGGCAACACAAAGTAGATATCTAGTAAGATCTCATGAGAAGTTGGTGATTTTGTGCCTTGAATCTCACTTCCATTTTTAATTACTTCAGAATGCAATCTCCACCAGGAACCTGAGCCTTCCTAGGAAAAACAGGTTATGGAAATTACCTAGGTGGGCTTTATAGCATTATCCACTTTTTACAGAATGAAGTTTCCCCTAAGTCAATAGGAGTTTCTCACAACACCATTTTAGAATTTTCCAGCTTTTTAAATGCACTAGTTAGGACTTCATCAGGTTTTCTCACAGTTATCAAGTTCAAAAGAATGTAAAATTTGCACTACAGTATAGACAAATACACATTAAGGTTTTCAGATGATTAAGACAGAACAAATATGAATATTGAAAATTATTCTTACCAACTGAAATTTTCCAGTTCCCGTCTGAACTGGTGCCAAACAAGTGCATTCTAGCAAGGCTGAAACAATCCATATAAGTTAATAACCAAGCCAAAAAAGAGCTTCTAAAGTAGTGCTCCTTTGTAGGCTATTTCTGAGTTACAAAGCCCAATACAGAACTGCGGGGTTAAGACCAAGAGGATAAATAACTAGGAAAGTTCCACAGTGGACTAATCATAAATGAAGGTTTAGAGGATCTGAAGAAATTAAGAAACAATCTCTTATCTTGCATCTTTCTTTGTTTAAAGTTTCAGTATTTTCAAGTAAGCCACAACCTCTGTGTCAGCAAGTTGTAACTCAGCAACAGCTTGGGCAGCAGAGCAGAACAACTTGCCCTGGGGCTTGAAATGGCACTTGGCAGCTGTGATACAGAGCAACTTCTAATTTAAGCAGGAAGTACTTTCTTCCCCTGCTTCCATTTTCTGAGAAGAATCATTGACATGTCAGTTCAATGTATATATAAATATTTATTAGTTCCTGTAAAGAAATGGCTATAGAGTCTGATGAGAGATGCTGCAGGAAGTTGTTCTCTGATTTTCTTGCCTTTACCCCATCTTCAATTGCCTTTTTTATCTTTTAGAAATATTAAAGAAGGCAAACAATTTTTATTTACAAAGATTAAATTCATCTTCTCTAATTCACAGTTACTCTTTTAAAAACAGCCTCCATGGACTATGCATAGGAAAGCATATTTATGATTGGGAGTATTGTGGATTATTAGAATAAGGTACCTTTTACCTTTTCTGAATTAAAAAAAAATTTGCAGCAATTGCAGTTTCCTTCCATATTTCCACACTCCGAGAAACATTTCTCTGTAATTTATACCCTACTGAGAGCAAGTATGGTCATTCTGGTGGCCAAGTGACTATGGTAGATACATAACTTTTGTAGTGACCCAATTTCCCCACTCATCCTTCTCTATGCCCTCACTGTACTATTAATTAATTCTGTAGTACCACATAGCACATTTCTGTTTTCCTCTTAGAGACAATGGTCAATTCCCATGAGAAAGAGAACAACAGTATTTTGTCCATTTTGATAGTGATTTATCCTAAGTTACACAATAAAGAGCCAGACCATGAAACTTGATCTAAAGTTTTTTCACTCTAATCATATAAACCAAACCATCCCTGCCTCCCTAATTGTTCCTGAGTGCTGATGAACTCTAACTCACTTTCTGTATTATACCTGGCTCAGTATCTGAGCCATTTCTCCAAAGTATATGGCTAATGCACACCAGTTGTCACTTTGAGAGCCATTATGTACATTATGCCTTAATATTACACACTGAAGCAAAGGAGCTAGAAATACACACTGATCACAAATCTTGCAACAGTATTTAGGGAGTCCAAGACTGGGAAATTTATTGGGTTTTACTCAGTGTTTTGTATTTTCACAGAAAGTCAACTTACATCTGTTGCATATTCCACAGTGGCAAAGGGAATCCATAAAACTCCTAAAATGCTATCCCAGAGCAAGCCTTTCTTCCACAGCTCTACAATGAAGCCCTTTCCATCAGCACAGATTTCACTAAAAAGAATGAATACAGAAATCATTAAACTGAAAATGCAATCTCAACTGCTCAACAATCTATAATAATAACTTACCTTCTTACAGCAGATACAGAGGTGGGGTTTTTTCAGTATACTTGTAAAATACAAACTAGCACTAGGGACACAAATGTTAGACTGAACAAGCCAAATCTCAAGTCTTATTGTTCAGGATTGCCCTTACAAAATGACGAGGACAGTTCTGCTGGGACAATGAGAAAACAACTCCTAACTTCAAAAGCTGCAGATCCAGACTCTATTTTAGTTCTAATTATAGGATACATGCATTTTATTACTAGCTTTTTTTGACCAAAAAAATACTATAACATAACCCTATTTTCCAAGAATTTAAAATCAAATTTTACCAGGCCATAAGACTCCCCCATGACACTAAATTAATATTAAGAGAGAAGTTATTTCCTCAGGGAATGTTCCTCAGGCATTCCTTTATATATTACTATAAACAGTTACAGACCAGTTCTGTAAATATAAACAATATGATAAAGTTGGTATTGGTGTCTCTGCTGTGATTGATTGTACGTAATCTCCATTTGAATGAATTAATTTTAAATAGTAAAATTCATCTTCAACTTATTGCGTGGTGTACCACAGAGAATTACTGTCTACTTAGAGGCATCAGGGAAAGAACAAGTGAAATCAGAGAATGGCAAAGGGTGCCACCTCCGAGACAGCTACTTAACTTACCACATTGCTCTCAGAAACCATCCTGCATCAAAGTCTAATTTTCTGCTCTACTTACTTTATGAAATTAAATAGATATATTGAATTTTTGTTTTATTCAGCTTCTCTCTTTACAAATATGTTATGGAAGACCAATTGCAGATTTTTATCTTTCTAGTATTTTTGGACCTCAGCTTTAAAACTGACAACTGAATAGTGAAACTGCAGATTGAAAGGTTAAACAATATGCAGCTTTCAAAATGCAAGCTGTTAACATCTGCATGTAACAGAACACAATTTTTACTGGCAGAGAGGGAGTGAGAACCCTTAAGAAAATGAAGTATACTATACTTATCAAAATCTAAATATATTTGTAAATGCTTGCTTATAATCCCTTTCAAAGTCTGCTGTGTTGTATAGATAAGTAGGCAGCAGATGGAGCTACACAAACCTCATAATGCAATTGCTATGGAAGTGGTTCAGTATCCTCTGGTAATTACTAAATTACAAATGAAGAAAATAATCCTAATAAATTGGTAATTTTTAACGATGGCATGGAATACTCATTTACATATATGATCAAAAACATTTAAACAACAGCAAACCAAATGTATTAAGTAATAATATAAAACATTTCTCAGGAAGATTTAGAGTTTAGGTTACTCACATACACTTTAAAATACTTTTTAATTGCCTCCTGCCCAAAAGGTAACAGACAGGAAATTTATGTTGAAGTTTAATTGATCTACTTCCTGAGATATTTTTACACTTTCATCCAATGCATGTCCAATGGTTTACAGAACTATTATGTCTAAATCACTAAAGTTCTGAAATAATCATGATAACAGAGTATTATCATAGAGTAATGATTCCTCTACACTGAAACATGACTACCTTTTCTACAAGTGAAAGCTGCAGTATAAGAATGCACCTTACTTAAACATTAAAAGGCCAGATATTGATAATAACTTTCCTTAACATTTTCCAAGCAAGATATGATCCTCCTCTTTGGATAATTTAGGCTGCAGCTCTGAACAGTCTGTTGGAGAAGCCTGGTGTCTAGGCAGCTGGGGAGGAATTAGCCCCAGATTAAGATTAATTTGATGTGGTCAGAAGTCGGATTTTTTGATGACATCTATGATATGCCATTACATCTATCCAGAAAATGGAATGTAAAGAAGGTACATATGTTGACTTAATGTAACAGGGCCTTCAGCTACTCAGAGTCTTGCAAAATTAACTTTATTACTGTTCCCCAGAACTAGTCTGGCACCTTTTCTTTGAGCTGGATACTTTTTCCATGTTTTTGTGGTCTGTACATGACCTCACATGTACTAAATTGTTCTACACTTCAAAAATACAGCAATGATAAAACCAAATCAACTGACAAGAATTTCCTTTTACTTACAACATGAAGTCTTGTTCCCAGCAAGGTTCACTTCCTCTTCTATCTATGGTAGTGCTTTTTAAATTTTGGACCTTTAAAACAACATAGGTTTTGGATGTGTCTGAAAAAGAAATAATCAGCACATTAAACTCCACTTTAGTTCCTCCCATAAGCTGGAAACATTCAACCACATAGCAGCAAGAATTTAACTCATATTTCACGCATACGTCCACTCAGAGGTGTGGTTCAAATATGTGGATTTGAAAAAGGAAATTCTTATTAATTTTAGTAGAATTACGACAGAAAAATCTCTGCCCATGATAGGTGGGAGAGAACATAATCCTAAATGTAAATATTTTGATGATCAGCTTCCAGAGACAGCTTTTTACTGTTTATCCGTCTCTCTGGTAGCTCTTGCAAGAAACCTGTACACACTCCATTTCCACAAATTTGCCTTTTCTTTGCCTTTAAACTGACATGACAATATTGTGGACTGGCTAATGGGCTTTCATGTCTGATTAAGCCAAGGCCATCGACTTGTAATGTGTATTTCGCTCTTTGTGCACGAATCTAGTTCTGTGTATAAACGCAGCAGCAAAATGGGTTTCAGAGGCAGTCCCAAATGAACACATAAATTTTTGTAAATGCCTCTGTAAAGGTACAGTATGAGTTTCATAAAATCAGACCTAATCACCCAAAAGAATAAAATTCAAAAAATTTCAAAGTGCTTGAAAATATCACTGACAGAAAAAAGCGAACAAACTGAGGGAAAGCTCTGTCCTGTGGGACCTCACACAGGAATCTAAGGTGGCAAAGGCATATTCTATCATCTCAATGAACATGGCTTTTTAGCTGGCATGCATGTAACAAACACATCCTTCACTACCCTCCAGCATCCTAGATAAGGATCAACATTGACATATGACTGAAAAAAAAGACCTCTTTTTCAATAGAACTACTGCCAAAATATATATGCAAGATATAGCCAAGAACAGAATTTTTGGGCTGTCTGTATTAGCACAGGTCAATCAAATACTCTGAGCTGGAGGGAAGCTCTCACTGTCTGCAATAGATTACTGAACAGGTTGTATCAAATAACACTGCAGTTAACAAAAGGTGTGAAGTAGCAGTGTTGGCTGTGTACATCCTGTATGTAGATCTTATTGACTGGCACTGATTATAACATTTGACCAAAAGATTAAAGGTATCATGTAACAGAAACTATTTTTTTAATAAACAAAGTCAACAGTGACCAGTGTTACATATTTATTTTCTATAACTCAGTGCTCAAGTCTTCTCAAACATGTCTTTGCTTTTATGTTGAAAAAACGTGACAAAGTCAATATGAATTTAGAAGTCTGGTGACTTACTTGTGAGAAATGGCATCAAGAATGCATGGTTCACACACCACCATTCTATGTAACTGAGGCAAACAAAACACAGCATTCGCAAAACTTTTTTAGAGTTGGGAGAACTTGCAACTCAAGATTTAGAAATTTTCAAAAGAGTTCTAAATTACTTGGCTGCAAATGTTTAACCACTTAGAGCACCCATGTAAATTAAAACTATAATACCAAACTCCCTCATAACTAAAAGGTATCTCCTTTAAGCCACAAGGCAGAAACTTAAACCCACAATTTTAGTGGTAGTCTGTTTCATCATTCTATTATTTCATATTCAACTCTAATTTATTTACCATTTGAAAATTTCATATTATTATGTACCACACCAGAGGATCAAACCTAATCACCTGGTATCTTTCCCCAGCCCCTTCTCTAGCAAGAAAAATAAGTATCTTGGACTGCCTGCATTATAGTCTTGCCTGAAACCCTGTCATCTGATTTTTAAAATAGCTATTTCTTCAGTAGTTCCTTGGCCTCTTTTGCTCTTCTCTGGATCTGAATCTTACCCTTCAGTGTTTTCGACTAATTCACCTTCTTTAGATAGCATGAGTTGTGTCAAGTAAGAAAATGTAGATACTCTACCTTTTAAATAACTGAATATGTAACCTCCTTGAAGAATAACACTGTCAAGGGTGAATATTATTACAGTATACCCTGGCAGTGGAAAGAAGCTGTCAATTTTGCTAAATGATATGAAATTTTGTTTCCAAAAAACCATTATTGTAGCTTCCAACCCTTTAGCTGTCAAAAAATGGAGGCATGTAGTACAATTTTTGTGAAACCTAAAAGGGCAGGTTATCCGCTCGTTCATACCTTCAGCTTTCAACAGGGCAGAGCAGCTTACACAAAAGGAGTAAACAAGCTACAGGAGAATCACAGAATTTTGAGAAATGTGGGTATTTCAAGACTGCTCTCATTCACCATCTACAGAATTGTCCTGCCCATGGAAACATGACCAATTATCAGAGAAGATGCCATTCAAACTTTATTGCCATTACTTATGGCATTAACAAGACTTTAACAGCATTTAAAGGAAAATTAGAGTTATTTATCTTTTATCAAATTGTTCTATTTGATAACCATGTTCTGTAAATTATCACCTCTTGAGTACTAACAAAATATAACGTAACATTTTTCTGATTGCATTAGGATTTCAATGAAAGAGAGAAGATTTTTCAGTCTATACTTTGTACACATATTTGATAGCCTATTAGAAGAACTAGCAGGTCCATTCAGGTAACCTTTCTTTAATCCAGATAACTTTAAACAATTTGAATTTGCTTAAATTTATTAGCCAGACATCTCCTGTCAAATTTTGCTGCAGTGATTAAGTTGTATATCAGCTTCTCCTGAGAACTAGTAATTACAAAGGTCCTGAAGGCCTAAAATTTACAGTCTACCTGTGTGAGAAATGTCTGGCTGTGTTTGGACTTTTTTTTCCACCATGGCTAAATCTTGATCCTGGAGACAGACTTGGGATAGTCCTGGGCAGCTTCATTTTGCTCATATTTATTGCCTAGGGCATACAGCTGGTCTCTAGAACTGTCCATCAATGTCTCCTGTCTGTATTTCCTCACTGGGAAAACTCAGACACCATCTTCTCCCCACCCTGGCTAAGCTAAAGTGCTGTACTCTCCTTATTTAAAAAAGTTTCTATTGATGGATGACACATTTAGGTCATCAAATTATGTAAACATTTGCTTTAGTGGAAACATATTTTAAATATCACTAGTTCATGAGACCGAACACTACATAACTTAAAATTACAAATTGTATCAGGTCACAACTTTGGTTGATAATTTGATCTTTAAAATATATGCATAATTCTTTCCACATTTATTTTGTACAGAACTGTTGATCCAGTGTCAAAGCAGTCCCAAGCTTAAATGATTCTTTAGTGTGATACAGAACCCCATGCCTAAGAAAGAAAAATGTAAAGCAGAAATTAAAGGGGAAATCAGACTCACCAGTTGTTTTATCCAACCTTCCTTTTTTCACTGTATTAAAAAAATAAAAATATTATTAGTTTCACACAATACCTTAACAATGTTTTCCAGGAAGTTTTATGAAAAATAAAATCTAAGAGATTTATGTGGTATAAAAAGAACTCAACTAAAAATGAAAACAAGTAATCTTAGAAAAGCATCACTGTGGGAAGCTAACATGATTGCTTGGAATTCTTTGGGAAAGAAAACATGTGGAAACTCTATGTACTTTAGAGGAACTTAATAAATACAGAGGGCAGACTGGAGATCAGGTGTCCAGGAAGGGTATTATACTTACTATTTATCATCTCATGATGCCAGTTCTAAATTCTTCCCAATAACAGTCCCAGAAGACTGATTGACTGTATATCATCTAAAATAACTTCTAACATTTTACAAAGAATCCTTTATTACAGTGTATTTACTCTGCCTGTTAGTAAAGACATACTTCAGTTAACACCTTACCAAATAAAAAGTGAACATTTCAAATCCTGATTTTGCTCAACAACCTAAAGTTCCACACTATGGTATCTCTTCCATTAATGAAAAATGCTCTAAAGGTATTAGGATTGTGATTCAGATAGTCATAGTTATGAAAATCTAAGCTGGTCATAATTTTGTATCAAGTGTCTAACTAATAAATTTCAGTATATTTAGACTTTTAAACAACATTAAATGTTCTTTAAATTTCCCTGCCATGTCAATACATGTATGACAGTTCAGTTTAATTTGAATGAAACATAACTGCAGTCCTACAATAATTAAACCTGCTCTATGAATATATTCATGTATATATCATATGTTTTACTGCTGTACTTAGGACCTAGTAACTGTCAATAAAAAAAAAAGTTGAGTCCACAACTTTAAAACGTAAAGGTTCCCAAGAGATTGCCATTGTTTTCCAATATCCTTTCTATTTGCTTAACCTCCTGTACCTTCCTATTACTTTTGCTTCATCTCTCCCTAAATATCCCTAAGAATTCTATGAAATTGCACCATATCTACCGAACGTCTGTCAGCTTTAATAATTCCATCATGTCTTACACCCAGGAAACTTTCATTTCAACACAAATGCTGGAGGGCCTAAATGTTGCTGAGCTATGAACAGAGTCCAAACACTGCAACAATTCAACTGCACTACAAGAGGGCACAATTTACATACTTCCTTTGAAGGAAGTACTGCCAGAAATATTCTCATCAGCATAAATGAACAGTGCACAACTCCAGTCTCTGAAGTTACTTTGTATAGCTACGTACTAAATACTTGTCACATGGATGAAGGAGCTTGATAAGAAAAACCTACCTTTCACAGAGAGGAGTTCCATTCCAGTAGAAAAATATATTAAAGACCACACATCGAAATTCAGGGGTGTTTTTTTATACAAAAGGAAAAGAAATAGTCTGTCTTGAATTAAATTACCCTTCTGCTGCTGCTCCCTCACTGCATGTGTGTTTCACTTTTGCAGCACGCTCCTCCCATGGCTCACATGGAGGAAAGCCAACCAATTGATGGAGCAGAGATGACAAATTCCTTCTCCCTCTTTACACACAGAAAGGAGAAATATTACAACTGTTTCCTTACACACATTTCCCCTACTTCTATCTGCTGTATGCAGCTGTCTCTGGTCTAAACACATTTCTGAATGCCATCTTTTCCACAAATAACAAACTCAGTGCAACTATTGTATTAAGAACATACTGTTGGAACTCTTAAACTTCGATTTTGATACTTGCAAGGCATCTGAATCCGAATATAAGAACTTTATGGCTTTTTTCTTTTCTTTTGACGTACAGTCACAGGGAACACTTCTTTATGATATAGCTAAGCATAAGTATTCTTAATTTTATAAAGTAGAGTAAATAAATACTGCGCAAAAAGTTGAATTTTATTATGCTTTGTGAATTTCTAATTCTGTTGCAGCACTTCTATGTCATAAGACAGTAAATATTCTCATGAAATTTTACAACAAATACTCAAAATACTGAAATTATTATAAAAACTGTGGTGTTTATGACTACTTGTTCAGATTAACACTGGGGTGGCTTTTTTGTTTGTTTCTAATTGTGATTAATGGTATATATATTTCCCCAGACACAGAATATTTTACTTTGGAAATTTTCCAGTCTCCATCATATCATAATTGAAGGCTAAAGTCTTAAATTCAAGTAGGGGAGTGTCCTTGAAGCAGGGGGGAATTCAAGTGTGGCTGTTTGCAGTTCCAAGAAACTGGGTCTGGAAGATGGCACACCTCAAAATACAAGTCAGAGCTGAGATTATTTAGCCTGGCTGTGAGAAAGCTTCAGGAGGTAGGTTTGGTTTAATCAATGTTTATAAAAACCTGATGAGAGATGTAAACAACACTGACTCTTCTGATCATTGTCTAATAACAGCTGAATTGGCAAAGGGGACAAACTGAAACTCACAATTTCATCTGAACATGAGAAAACTCCTTTTTTACTGTGAAAGTAGCTTAACACTAAAATAGGTTGTCCAGATGTAGAGGGTTTTTGTCCCTGGAGATACCCCAAACCTGATTGAACCCAATCCTGGGCAACCTGCTCTTGCTGACTCTGCTTTAAGTAGGGATGTTGGACAAGATGATACTGAGAGTTTCCTTTCTTGTGATTCTGTGATAGTCCACAAAGTCAAACGTGAAGTGTAACACTGAAGTAAATTTAGTTCAGGAGATCATGGAAGCCTACAGTCACTATACATAATATGTGTCGTTTTTTACCTCCATAGAAGTGTCAAGTACTTATGTTGTTTTAGGATCATGCTACTATACCATAATGTGAAGATGTTAACATTTTACATTTTGGTCTTGTGTGTTAGATTAGAATATTTGCATATCTCTCTTCTGAGTTCTGTTCTGAACAAGTCTCCCACAGCAGTCTGATAGTCTTAGAGACAGGTTTCCACCTTATGCAAACAATGGAGTTCTACTGAAGTTGACAAACTTACCCTAGTACACACTGGATGAGACACTGATCCCAAGAGTGCATTTGGATCACATGGAAAAAAAAATAGTTACTTGGAACAAAAATCTAATCACTGCTGACTTAGAGTTCAGTGAATTTATAGTAAGCCTTCGTATTAATCAAAGTTACACAGCTGCATCTCTGTATCTGTCTGGAACTGTGAAAACTTGGCTTTTCTTCCTTTCTTCCATGCCTATTCTCAGATACCAGGGACCTTCATGTGGAATACTGACTTTTTCCTTAAATCCGTGGGTTGCATATACAAAAGTGGCCACTGTGGTTCATTCACTTTACTGTGATGCCATGGTTGTTTATTACACAAGTAATTAGGAAAGATATTAATGATTTTATGGGAAGAAAGATGCAGAGAATACCTGAACATAGGCAGGAGGTCATTGTGGACTGAGAACAGGGCATGGGCAAATGCTCTTTCATTTGGAAAAAGCATTTATTATATTTAACAAAAGAATAGTGAAAAGCACTGAGCTGGAACAAGCTGTCAAGATGGTGTTTGGCTAAAGGGCATAAGAGTAGAAGCTGCAGTACAAAATCCACGCTTCACCAACTGAGAGCTTCAGTACCTCAAGTACTTACCCTATTACTCAGCCATGCTTCACCCAGTGTTCTCCCCTTTCCATATTACAATTATTATTTCATGACTGATATGACACTTCAGTCCTATATGTTGACTTCAGTTAAAAGGAGCCAACATCACACGCCTATATTCAGAATGAAGAATTTAGAAAGAAATTTTTTTTAAAAGCAAAATTAATTGTTTACATTGCACTTTTTATCTAAACTGTTTGAAAACTACCTATACTTTCATTTAATTTTATTCTATAGCAGAGAGTAATTAGGTACAATTCTGTTATTAAGGATGTGTCACCTGATACTTGACATTGGTGAGTGATCTGCTACCAGGAGAGCTATGCAGTTATTTTTCAATTCAAATTTTCAACTGATATAAGGAAAATATGATTCTTCCCATTTGTGAGCTGACCTTTCTTTTGTGAGAATGAGCCTTTTTTAAACTTCTTCCTTTACATGAATTCATAGAGCACATATTAGCAAATTAAAGCATGCCACCATCTTTCAGTTAATTCATCAAAAGCAAGGAGATTTCACCCTGATGATTCACCTACTTGGCATTAACACTACATATTGTTCTTTTCAGGAAGCTTCTCCTCTACAGGATACTTGTAATGCAATAACTAAGGTCATGAACTCATAGATTTTAATATAATCTTTTGCAAAAGGAAAACAGCACATTTGAATACTGATTGCAAAAAAATGTGGAAGGCAACCTCTCAACTTTCACAGGAAAATGAAAACACAGCTTATTGCTGTTTGAAGATATGTCAGTTATAGAAGAGAATATTTAAAAGAAAACCCTGGTGAGAAAAAGAAATCTAAATTTCAATTGTTATTATAAATACAGACTGTAGGAGCAGTCTCTTTGCATCCCCTACATTTTTGTCTGAGACCACCATGAAGCCGTATTTTCTTGGCTGCTTTTATGCTGACCCATGTTTATTTTTAAGGAGTCTTTGGTATTGGAACACCAATATTTTAACTATCTTTCTTCCAAAATTCTTCCCTTGAGGAGAAAGTAAATTTGTTCCTTTGCAAACTAATTTTGAGAGATCCTTATGACAGAAACCTGAAAACCATGAACAGGAATTCAACCAGTAAAGCGGG
>VZRN01000335.1:1646977-1744393 GCA_013397935.1 Dasyornis broadbenti | reverse complement strand
AGAATCACTTTTCCCAGACAGTTCATTTCTACCTTTCAGAAATATAGATTCTGCATTCCCAGGTGTATACTATAATTTTCAGTAGACTTCATAAGTGATAAAAGATAGAAATAATGAACTCTGTAACAAAATATGCTATCAAGAGATACATCATCAAAGCGACAGGATAAGCAGAAAATCAATCAGTTGATTTCTGACCCTGAAATACTATGAGCAATATTGAAGACAGGAACTACAAATTAGATCAGTTTTGTCCTTGCCTCCAAAAGGTAGGCACAACTATGGGTAGGGATAATAGGTGATGTGTTCTGGACTTCACAAGAATCACCCTGATAAAGGAGTTCAAAGCACTTCATTGACCCTCTTCCAAGGGGGAAAAAAATGATGGGCCCTCCTTCCAAAATGTTGTGTGTTATTAAACACTAAGAATATAGATATAAGTTTTATTGAAATATCTATTTGTTATTAACCTCCAAAACTGTAGTGAAGTCAAGCCACAGCAACAAAAATCCTGAAGTTTTAACCCAAACAAAAATACAGGAACTTGTCATAGATTCATATTCCACCTGTCATATTTGTGATAGTTACAGGAGCTAGTAGTCTGGTAGACTTAAAACAGACTTATCTCACAGGGTTTTTTTATATTATAGAAAACTGGTATTCAAACTAGTAATAAGTGCCCCAAATTTAAAATTTTGCATAATTGAATACTTAGAGGTATTGAGAAAACCATATAATTTTTATTTTGGTCCTAAACTTTAGAAAATAAATAATTATTCATTTCTCATTAACCTTAGGGGTTTTGTGTACAAATTTTGCATGTCATTTCATACCCCTTCTTCCTTGGCTTCAATTTCATAAAGACTCAGAAAACTATTACTTATCTGTCTTTTGAAAATAGTGTTGGAATTCGCATCTGTACAGTGGATTTGGATCTTCTAACCAAGAATTCGTTGAAAAGAAGATAAACATTTTTACTATTTTGCATAAATAGAAACTGAATATGTACAAACCAGTAATTGTACCACTACACTAACTGGGCAGAGGATCAAATACTTCTGGTTATGGTCCTTAAATTTGGGTACAGCTCTGCCCCTACTGTGACCTCTGTCTCTTTAATGATGCAGTCATTTGGACCACTGACCTCACATGGCCCAGAAAGCATTGCCCTCTTTGTACAGCAAGACAGCTCAGAAAAAGTGACCTCAAACAATGCAAGGAAACATAAAGCATGTAAAAATAGTTGTTTTCTTTTTTACAATCTATTTTAAGTCAACCAAGATCTTCTACAGTTTTTATTTTGTTGTTAGCATTGTTATTCATTGGTATGATGGATGTTAAATTGCTTACTGTCAAACAAAAATTAAACTGTGCTTGTATTAATTAAGAAGGAATAAGTTTCAAAAGAAACTTAGCTCATCAGAGGCCAAACCAAACATTCGTGCTCAGTAACTGATTGTTAGAACCACCAGTTTGTTCCCTACGAAAGAAAATGTTTTCCAGTCCCTTTCATTGCTGTTCCACATGTTCTTATGTAGCCTTAGCTACTTTCTTGACTACTTTTATTTTACATTTAGGAACACCTAGAGGCTCATGTCTGATTTGCTCTGGAAAGGAGCCATGGTTTCTCAGTTCCAAATGAGCTTCAGGGATCTCCAGATCTTACTTATCTCTCAAACCATAGCATAGTACACATTTCACTTCACAAAAAAAAATAAAAATGTACAAAAATGCAGGACTGTATTTCATAGTACACATGAAATGTTTGAGATAATAACAAAAAAAATCTGTCCCTTTTTTTCATTCTTTTTGACATTCACAGCCAGAGAGTAAACATACCTCTTTTTTTAATACCATAGAACATGTACCTTAATTATTTTTCCCCAGAAAATTCAATTTTATTCATCTTGTGCAGTAGTTTTATTAATTTGGCCTCTGTATCTTGTCCTAAATACACATCTCAAACAGCTGCTATTTTTCATTGTTTCATTTATGTTTGTATGCATACAATCCTCCCTTTGAACTTTTGATTTAATGGAGTGCTTGAACCTAATCAGGTTGCGTCAGTAGTATGGCTCTACATGTGAAAAAAAATGTGGCAAAACAAAGCTCCTACCAAAAAATTAGGTAAGGTTCAGTAATTCCTTCATCTCCACTCTTAAATGAAAAAAAAGTCCCTAAGCAAACAAACAGCTTGAGTCTGACCACTCTGCTATTTGGCACAATTTTTTCTAACCCAGTTAACCAATATAATCTTATGAGTCTACTATTAGTTACATACGCTGTAAATTTAACACATCTTTTCTTAATGCTTTCAAAAATCCTCCATTCCTAGGATACTCAATGATTACATTTAATCTGCATCAGCTCTGTACCAATATTTTTAAGACTGTAATCCTCTGTACAGGTCACTTTAAAATATTTACATTCAAGAGAAGTCATGAAACCATAGTGAATATCAAAAAATCGGAGGTATCTTAATTTCCTGTATCTGTTAAATAAATACACAGTAAGTGCCTAAATTAATAGTTTTAAAGTATCTATAATAGCTCAGCTTTTTCAGCCTTTTCTTAAAAAAAAAAATACTTTATACCCTAAAGCCTCTTTAAATATATACCTACAATAAATCCAAATATTTCCTATCCTGTTTCTGTAGAAAAACAGAATAGATAATATCTTTTTCCTGGATTCTCATGTCCCACAAAAGTATTAAGCTAGGAACCCTTATCAACAAATATATATGGTCTTTCACAGGATCAAGAATAATGGAAAAAGTGTGGTCATTATCCCTACTATGAGAAATTTTGAAAGTGGGAAAAGTTGTTACAAAAATTCCCTTGTATTTTTCCCCCTTTCCACCCTTTTCCTTAGAAAAACACAAAGAATTAATACTAAAGCAAATTTATACATATAATCTTGCAAGGCAAAAGTGTGAAGTGAGGGATTATAGCAAGAAAAAAAGACCTCAAAAATATTTCCGAGAAGGACGAAACAAGGAGGTTACTTCTATGAGCTCAAAATGCCGTTAAAGTGCAAGTCAAGAAAACAAGTCATATTTTGAATGCCGAGCAGAATGAAGCAAACAGGATTTTACCTTCCTCCCTAGTTGCACTTTGCTCCCTCTCGTGGCCAAAATGCTGTATGACATTCCTCGGTAATTGCAATAAATAACCAAAAGCGTACTTATTACTCTTATTTTAAAATAAATAACGTTGTGAAACTAAACCTTTGTTGGATCTGGTGTCTACAGATTTAATCTTTTCAGGGAAAAACTCAAACAAAAACTATATTTTGTAAATCCGATACGAAAATTATTAAGAGGTTGAATTCTGTACTACCAAACACTGCCCTGGCTTTATTTCCACAATGTAACAAGTACGGACTTACCTCACCCTTTTATCTGACAGCAATTTGTGAAATCATGTTTATTCTCATAAAGGTTTGCTGATTTAATCAACAGCATTCTTAAGTCTCCAGAAGTCCAGCCAGTGGTGAACATACCCATAGCTTATTTTTGCAAAACAATAGCTCCATTGGCATGAAATGTGACATTTTTTCATCAATATTTCATCACATTATACATAAGATAATACAATAAATTCTCAGTACCTGACAACTATCCCGTAATGCAATCTAAGCTAATGCTGTTTCACATTTTAGTATGTGACATCTGTCAACAATGTTGTTAACCACTAATTGCTCTTATTCATCTCAGAAACATGGCTTGATTGCTAATTGAGGCCAGATAAATATTTTAGTTTATTGAAATTGCTTTGCAGCCCGTTCAGATAGTGAGGAAAAATCTTTTGAAGAAGATGAAGACAAGAAAACTAGAGAAATTAATTACTGGATGATAATAACAACAGAGATTGAAATTATATAGTCTGAATGATTAATAAAATAGTGAGCCAATGTTATTTTTTGTGAGAAGTATGAATGTGCAAGTACTTACACAACTCCAGATCATAAAAAATAGGCCCAATTCTTCACATTCCTATAGGTTTTCTTCAAAGTTTTGAAGTGCTTTCCATTAATAGTTGTTAAAGTTTTCCAAAATGGAAGTAAATATAATTTTTTATTAAATTAGAGATGGGAAAAATAAACCAGTGATGCAAACTGGCTGCACAGTGTTTCCAAGTAGATGAACAGTCAAGTCTGCAATGCAACATTGCACTTCTGAATCTAGCACTAGAACACCAAGACAAAATAAAACTTCTTCAACAAAAGAATCTGAAAAACACTTTACAAAACTTCATTTTACCCATTCTGTTACAAAGAATTATGTTTGGATAAAATGAGATGAAGTGGTGTGCAGGCCAAAAATTAAGAAAAGAACTAGAACCAGAAGGCAAGCATTCTGTAACAGCCTATGGAAGCAATGCCCAAGAAGTACAACTTAGCAACTGATGCAGCTGTGATGCAGAAAATTCACTTTAGGAAATAAGTCTGACTTCCTGCAGAAAAGACTTTTTCCCATGCCTACATTGTTCCCTGTCTCCACCCTTTTCCTTCATATACATACTCATCTCTGGACTGCCCTTGCCTAATGCTGATTCATTATGGATTTCAATTAAGAATGTTCTGTAAACATCACAAGTTATTCATAAAAGTTGAGCCAAGGTAATTCTTATAGTTTGTTTTCATATGCAAACCCGGCTGATACCACAGTGGATATGAGTTTGATGAGTCTGTTCATTCTGGCTTCCCCATAATGCAGGCACTTCCCAAAAATCATTGCCACAAAACAGGGAAATACAGAAGAATACCTAATCTTTGCTATTTTATCTTCCTCTATGAATCTTGCTTTTGCTATGACATTTTAAACTTAATGTGTATTTTTACTTCTGTAAAAAATATGAAAGTGTTCACATGAAAAAAATATTGAACACAATAAAATAATGAAAGGATCAAGTCTTTAACCTCATCTAATTACTTTTCCTACTAGTGCTATGGCCTATAGGGGATTTCTCAGTGGCGTAACAGCATCATTCAGTGATTCTCTTTGCTCAAGGAAATAATGAGATGGCTAACCCAGCGACAGTGAGAAAGGGACACAGCAAGGGAGTATTTCACAGGAAAAGAAGAGTGATAAACCAGAGTTCTGTGAACCTGATCATCATATCAACATTTTCAGACATAACATGCAAAAGTTACAGTAATGATTACAATAATTGGTTCATCCTTATACTCAACATAAGTCCTTTTTTAAGCATTATAACTAAGATCCTCGATTCTGTTCTTGAAACATGCTCCAAAATCTCACTTTCTAGTTTCTTAAGAGAAGTTACAACAGAGCTCCCAAACACTCAACAATGACATATTAAAAACCTTGTGCTATCTGTAAGTCATACCATTTGCTTTCAGAACTAAATCATTATTTTTAAAAGAACACTGGGATGTGAATAGTACAATTTTCAGCAAAAGTCTTTTACTAATTGCCTGAAAGGGACATGCAAGGAATGTTGGAGAGGGACTTTTGACAAGGGTATGTAGTGACAGAACCAGGGAGAATGAGGGAAGGTTTAGATTGGACATTAAAAAGAAATTTTTTTCTATGAGAGTCGTGAAGCAGTGGAAGAGGCTGCCCAGAGAAGCTGTGGATGCCCCATCCCTGGAAGGATTCAAGGCCCAGTTGAAAGGGGCTCTGAGCAACCTGATCTAGTGGAAAGTGTTCTAGCCCACAGCAGAGGTTTGGAACCAGATGGTCTTTAGGGTCCCTTCCAACCCAAACCATTCTGAGATTCCATGAAGTATATTTATATAGCATTAATGTGTACTACTTTTATGGAATGATTTGTTTTCCCAAGACAACAAATATAATGTTGAAAGACAAAATAGAAATCAGTTTTGTGACCCAGTTTGAGCATAAGATGCAATTAAGATCTTTGGTGTGACCTTCCCTTTGTGTCAAATTGTGCTAAAATGTATGTGACAGTTTTTGTTATGGAAACCTCCATGTATCGATGATTAAGGAGAAGCTGTCAAAATAATTTATTTAGGTTCAGAGACAGAATTTGAAGCTCACATGAAGCGTCAAAAAGCACAAGCAATATCTAGTTTATCCATTAGGTTACCTGGTCTCATGCAATTATTTCACTTTCTTGATAGCATTTTTTGACTACAAAAACTTTAGCTGAGGTTCCAGTTATGACTATTGACTTTAAAGGCCCAGTGTTCAGCTTTTATGAGAAAAATAGTATTAAGGTTCTTAAAGTTAGTTGACTTCTGTCATCTCATTTTGCTTTCAATATGATTATTACTAAAATCTCCACAAGCAAGCTCAGAAAAGACGTACCTTTGTAAGTTTTCACCTAAGATATCATGCTTCAGTGTTCTACACTTGGCCTGATGCAGTCTAATCAAACATTACCCCTTACATTAAAGTCCTATTTTCAGGACTTATAACTTGTCTACATAAAATGATACATAGGGTGAAGTGGTTTAAGAAGTCTCATCTTCAAATTTTTTTATTTTATTGTATTAAAAATATTTTGAAATCTAAACTACAGAACTGCTAGTACAAAAGTTTACAAGAAGTATGTTTCAGCATGCTCAACCCTTTACATGCTTTTATTTTTATTTATCGCATTCACTTACCTATAAAATGTAGCCTATTCATGCAGACTGTAAATACACTAGCACATTTGAGAACATTACTATTTATATCAAGGCAGATGTCTTGGGGAAATAGTCTTGGTGAAAATATAAATTCAATATTACTAAAATAAGAACACTGCATACTTTAGCTACTACATTTATTATATTAAAATAGGAAAACTATAGGCAATGAAAATAAAGTAAAATCTCTTGACATCCTTCCAACTCCATGTGAATTTTAGGCCAACAAATGTAGGAAGACATGATTTTAGAGAAAAGAATTTTTTTTTTTTTTTAATATAATGAATCTCATGATTTTATCTGCAGCCCTAGACGTGATTGTAACTATTTTTGCATTTAAGATGAACTCACCTGCGCACTACACAGCCCGTTCAGCCTGGCTCCTCACAAGAATCTCTTGCAGATCTGAGCTTCTCTGGGACTAACCTTTGAACAAAGAAGATAAACACTACACGTTTCACGTTGCTGCCATATTCATCCAGTGCAGTTTATTAACTGTTTTCAATCGGAAACGCCTGAACTTACAAGACACATCCTCGCCCATCCACAGCCCTCATGCCACCGAGTGCGCGCGCAACTCCGTGGCTGATGGCCCTCGAAGTCCCACAACTGCTGCTGCGAGAAATCACGCTCCATCCACCTCCTACCAGAAGAAATGTTCTTTTCACCTACTTAAGGCAGGGCGGGTAGAAGAGAGGGTTTTGTGCTTCATCACTGCGCGGGGCAGCTTTGAAGGGCGGGCTGAGCTTCTGTGCCCGTCCCGCGGCAGATGGACTGCGGCCCGTGAGGGGAGCGCTGAGGCGGGGCGAGGGAGCGGAGCGGCTGCAGCCCGCCTTTTCCCCCCGTACTTTTACTCCAACCCATGTTTCCCCCTCACCGTTTCGCCCCGGGCAGCCGAGCCAGGGAGCGGCCGCGGAACTTCGTTCGCTCAGCGGAAGTTCGCCGGGCTGAAGGCGGCCGTGCCGCTGGGCAACGCCAGCTGGAGCCGGCAGGTGCCGGGTGTTGCCGCTCCCGAGTGGGATGAAACCTGTCTCGGCTCCCTGCCCTTCCCTTCGGCGCCCTCGCCGCCTCCGCGCAGAGTGCCTGGGAGCCGCTGGAGGTAAGGGCAGCTGCCCCTCACACCCCCCTCTTTCCTGCCGGGGCAGCTGCCCCTCAGCCCCTCATCCTGCAGGGGATGCCCTGTGAGGCCGTAAGGCTCCGCTTCCTAGGGTCAGGTTTGGTAGTAGTGGGTTACCCAGAGCTCTTCTGGTGGAAGCGAAGCCTTTTCAAGTGCTATGGTGTTTATTCTTTCTTCTTTGGGCAAATTTAATCTGCTTCTGGGCGATTTTGTTTGCTTGCTGCATATTTAGCATCAGCTTTGTAACTTTCAGCTCTAGTATGAGATGTTCGATGTCTGTTGCTTCTGTTTTCAAGGTAGTTTAGTGAATTACATAGATTCCATCAATTGTCTTGGCGTATATCTGTTCACTGGATTTCTTGGAGAAAACTAGTAATGTGAGAATACATGGAGCGCAAAATATTAGCTCCCTGAAGTGGGAAAAAGTTTTTATGCTATTTTGGTGATATTTTGTTATTAAGTTTTCCTTACTGAGTAGATGCAAAGCCTTAGGGTACAATTTTTTCTTTTTCTTTTTTTTTTTTTTTTTTTTTTTTTTACAGCAGTTGCTTTTTCTCTTGCAATTACCTCTAGTTAGAGGATGGGAGGTTTTTGAGACTTGCTCAATTATAAAATTAATTAGGTTAGGATGGCTCATTTAGAGTGGGGGCATTTCTGTTGTGATTACTTTTCTAGTTGGTGCTAGGAATAGTAGTAGTTTTCTTAATATATAGTGGAGTTTTAATGTGTTGGTGATATCCCTGGTACAGAACTATGGTCTTTTTGGGATTACCCATTGCAAAAATGGCTGCTGTGGTGATGTAGGTCTGCTCAAAAGGTTTATGTTAGTAGGACTGATTACATGACACTATCAGGTTTTTCTCATTAAAAGCTTTTCAGTGCTAGAATTTTAAGTTCACTGTAATGGAAACTGCAATCCATGCATTGCAATGCATTGAAGAAGTTTTGGACTTTGATCCTGCTTCATAATAAACAGTGTCTTTTTACTTAAGCATGTTGGACTGTGTGTATAACAAAATCATTCAGAGCTGTTTACACTAAACAGCTGCATGCCCTGTAGCAAAGAACACTGCAGAGAGTTCTGTTTCTTAACTGAGAATATTCAAAGAGTAAAATTGAAAAATAAGTAGTTCTTGTCAGAGTTTAGAAATCCTCATTATGATGCAATTGCTTACACCACTCATTAATGATTATTACATGACAATCCAAAAAACAAGGGCTGGTGAAATGTTCTAGTTGTTTTATTTTCACTATCTGATTCCCATTTTGTTTGTTATTTAAACATTCCAGTGTACAGTGTAGCTGAACCAAAAACACCATCTCTCTGATCAACAGGGTTTTTGTCTCTAAATGAGTTCAAGGTCACTTAAGGAAGATAAAATTATTGGCTTAGAGCTTTGTTTCTTATTCCTTGCCTGTCAGTTTGAGATCCTTGTAAATTTTGATTTTAGCTTTCATGTGTCTTGATTTTATGAGATTGTATTTTTTTTTTGTGTTAAAGCAGTGTAAACAAGAGCAATTTCTATAATTATGGCTAGTTCATTCTAGAATTTGTGATATTTCGTAACAGTGAAAGTCAATCACAGCTCTTGTAAAGTAGGAGTGAATTTGCTTATATCTATCTATGGGATGTCTTGACACAGACTCAAAGTTTATTACTTTCCATACTTTCCAAGTTCTGAAGGCCGTAAACTTGGACATGATACTATCTTAGTAGGCCCTTTGATTCATGGGATTATGCTGGGATCATTGACTCTTTAAAGGACATAAGTGTGTTTCTGCTCAGAAAACAATTTATAATTAAGGAAATGTGAGGAGCTGTGCCTTTAGCAGCATAAGGATGGAGCACTTTCTTGCATGGAAAACTGTTACTTTCAGTAAACCCAGGCATGACTGAATGTGTATAAAACTGAGGGTAAAATCTGTCTTTGAGTTTCACAGAAACCAACGCTTACATTTTGCAGAAACTGGTGGCCCTTTCTGTCACATGTACTTTCCTGTAGGAATTGATGTGCGAATGTCCTAAAACCTGATGGAAGCTCTACTGCAGCAAAGCATTTCACCATTTGGATATGAGTAACTCCACTGGAGATGTCTTAGTGATCCTTTTTCTATGCTTGAAGCCTTGGAAGTGACAACGTGCATGCATGTAATTCTGCACAGTGCCTAAACAGGGTTTCATTTCCTGAAGATATCAGTTCTTGTCATAGGACATTCGGACACCATATTTCAGACAGGAAAAGTAATATAACTTTTTTCTTTAGAAAAGATGTCTTTTATGGCTCCACACACACTTGCATAATGTATTTCTTTTTAGGAATAAAGTTGGTTTATATCCTTGATATATGAGATTTAAAACCAAGATTGCTATCTCATCTGCATTAATTGTTGTCTAACGTGCTACTATGTTGTTGAAGCCTTTAATGACAGTTGAATAAGGTGAAAATTTATGGTTTTGGACATATTTTTGATTTATCTACTTAGCAAAAAAGCATGTTGTGATATTTTTCTAGGGAGCTTAATATAATGCAACAGTTTATGAGGTAAAACAGGAACTTCAAGGACGTGAAGATTGTTTTACTGTGCCTTATGACAGTGTGAAAAGCACAAATGTTGAGTTGCTATGTTTTCACTGCCCCATTTTCCAGCTTAGGTGCAACATAAACTATCTTAATTAATATTGTGTCACCAAAAGGTTTTGAGACAGCCAATTGAATTCTGCCAAGATAGAGTCTTTTGATGAAAGCGTATCTTTATTGATTGTAGAAGAAGAAAATCATTCTTAAAATGAAATCCAGAGAAAAAAAAATCATATCCCTCAGAGAAAATTTCTGAGTGGCAGGTTGAGATTAACATCATAAAATTGAATTTGTGCTGCAAACCTTTGATGTAATCAGCAGCTGGGAGATGGTGTTGCCCTTACTGTGCTCCTTCTGATTGTGGTGAATTATTGTGTGGAATGAAATAAGTGTTTCTTGTGTCACTCGTTCAAGAAATACAAACAAGGTATTACCAGGTGCTTCGTGCTAGTTAAAATGGGTTGTATCGATTCCTGGTCCCAGTGCCTTGCTCCCTTGGACTGCAGGAGCAGGACATTCCCATCCCTGGGGAGATGTGGATGTCACTCAGCAGTGACTCCAGCCCTTTAGGGTGTAGCCCAACAGGTCTTGAGGGAAGTCCCATCACATCCTAAACTGGATTACCAGAGATAATACACAACATCCTTAAGGAGAGGGCAACATTTACATGATAAAATAAATTGAGAAAGTTGTGAAAGTCGTATAGAATGAACCAATAGACTACAAAGCTACTATTAAGAAAAATAATTAGCTTTTTACTGAGAGTATAACCAATACTGATTAAACTTTTTCTTGTGTAGAAAGTAAGAGAATATGTTAGATAAAACCAAAGAACAGACAGGAACAGGAGAATGACATAGATTAGAAACACAAAAACTTTAGGAATTGGTCATGAAAACCTACCATTTAAACCTATCACTTAAGCTCTGCCTAAATTTTAATTCCTAACACTTCCTTTACTACAAGGATGACTATAAAGGGGTGTGCATGGGAGGAACTTATTGAATCCGATGCAGACATTTAAATTCTGCTGATATCTTAATATTTTTCGGACCGTAAGCAAATTTCTGAATATTTTTGTTTTGTTTTGTGCCTGCATTGATGGCCAGACATTTAAACAGACTTTTAAGAAAGTGACCTTCTATTGACAACATGGAATGTGTAGGAAACATGACATAAGTATGACTATAAATTGAAAAATGTTGTTTTGGCAGACTGACTGTTACCTGTAAAGTGATATTTTGTTGTAAGAAACACTTTTCTCCTTCTATAAATAAACTATGAATTTGTATTTGGTAGGGGTTTTTTTATGGATTGTAGTGATGAGAAAGAAATTTCTGTTGCAACCAGCATTTTATAAGGTGAACTGTTTGAGATTAGGTCCCGGGGGGAGTTCAGCTCTTAATTTTAAGGACCTTGTATGAAATGTTATTTCTGAATTCATTGAGAGATCAGGGTATGTATTTTCCTTATCAAGAAATTTGATTCTTGCAACTGTAGCTAATAGTTTAACATTGTTGAGGATGTTTCAAACAGTGAAGCTTCCTTTAGGCTTTTGGGCAAACACTGGAAATGCAAGTACCAATAAGGGAATGTGTGCCACAGTCTTCTGTGGGGGCAAACCAGAACCCAGATTTTTTCATTTCAGATCACTATGAGTGCATAGGTGTGCATGGTCCTGAGACCTCAGCCACTCTTCCGTTCTAACCCCTGATGTTCTCAAGACACTAGCTTTAAGATTATAATTTTTATTTTGAGGAAACACACCACAGGGAAGTGATGAGTGCCTGAGGTTAAGCAGTAATTATGTAGCCGTGATTGGAAGGTCTGAGATGAGCCTAATAGAGAAGCTAACAATTTTTTCATTTTGTTTTAAGGTCAGTAGAGGAGACAAAGTCAAGAGATACTTAGTATATATGGGGAAAGCATATGTTAAGTTATGATGGCACTGTTTCTTTGTGGCATAATCTGACCTTTTTCATTCTCCTCAGTTTGTGACCAGTCCTAGTCAAAAAAGCTGAGTGATGAGAAAAAGACCTTGCATAAATGTGTGCTTCGTAAGGCATTCAAGGTCAGACCATTGGCTTTCTGGCCTCTTAAAGCTTTTAATTAGACTTTTAAATATCTCATGGCTCCTGTAGAATAAGAGATGGTGTACTTAACTGTCTAAATTAAGCTTTAATGCTACACAAATGGTCCAGAGTTACTAAAGTAGTACAATCAAAGTCCTTGAAGCTGTGCAAATTTGGAGAATTTTCCAGGTTAACAGAGGTCTCTGGGGTGGCTTTGGTGTGAAAAGCATTTAAAGAACTAGAGAAAGAATGGTGGAGATGGAACAAGTTGAGGTAGCCTGGTATGGTTTTAACTAAAAACAGGGAACCTTTCAGTAATGAAAGAGCACTCTTGGGCAGTATGGTTGTAAGGGCAGGACAAATAAGCTTATTAGGGTGTAAGCAGGGAGAAATGGACAGTAAGACTGAGAAACATGATTTCAAGTTGAATTATGGGTTAATTCTGCAAATCAGACATGCTTGAGTGGGCAGAGCTGGAGGAATTTGACACATGCTGATAAGCTACATGCAGCTCAGATATGCCTTGGGCAATATTTGACTTTGTGAAAACAGCTCCTACCTTTTTAAAAGGAACAGTCTGATAAATATCTGTTGACTTGATTTCAGAAAAGTTTGCTTTAGGTGCCATCAGTATCACTAAAAAATTTGATAAAGTTAAGGTTTGTCAGACAAAATGTGGGCATGTGGATATGCTGTATTTCTAGTGAAGTCATGCTACACTAAGAAGCAAAGGTTTCATTCAAACTGCTTGTGCCTCAAAATATCTTAATCCAAAAGAAAAGTTAACCAAGTAGAGAAAAAAATTAAGCACTGTTGTATTAATATGAAAATTCATATACCTTTGGCTTTCTTTCTCATGCTTCAGTCATAATGTAAAGGAAAACATACAAAATATTCTTGTAATATTTCAATCTAAATTAATTCTCTTCTAACTAGTGTTTTGTCAGTAGTAATAGTTTTTTGTTCATGTTACTCATGAGTAACTAAAAAGTCTGCTGATAGATCATCTACACACTAGCAAATTCTATCTGTTTGTTTTCTTTTTAATGTCTGTTGTTTGAATTCTCTGTTACTCATCACTTGCTTGGCAGTAAGTCTTTGGCTAAGAATATTGATCTTGATTTTATGCTTCCCTTAAAAGAAAATATAATTTATGACTTAATATTCAATTTTCAGTGCAGTACAAACCTGAATTCTGCTTCCTTATGGTGTTTTATACTAATTGAACACTACCATGGTACAAGTATAAAAGACTACACAGTATGCAAGCAAATGCATTTTAAAGGTGCAGCATTTGACTTATCAAGCTCTTTTGGCAGGCACCCCTCTATAAGCCCTATGAAAATGACAACCTACTTTAGCTTAGCTAATAACTAAGAACATATCATTAAAGACTGTCCAGAACAGTTTTTATTTCAGGGCATAAGCTGCAAGACAAAGGGATTTTGGTGTTCACCAGTAACCATAGTACTTCATATCAGTAGAGATTTAAAAAAAAAAGTTTTAGAAAAGTCACATTCTAATGCTGGGAACAATAACATAGCCCCGTAACTTTTTTATATATATTCACAAAGAGCTTTAGAATGAAACTATGTGGGATTTATCCTAATAAACTCATGATCTCAGGTTTTTTTTTTTTTTAGATTCTTCTTTCTCTGCTCTCAGCATTCTGTCTGTGGGTGTATGGCAAGACCTTGCTAGTCTGCTATACCAGTCTTTTCAGCCTTTTTTCTCAGTAGCTGAGCCCTTTATCTCATTTTCTTGTTAGGACGCAAAACCATTCCTTTAGTTCTGTGTCACTTTAGGCTTTTGGTAGTACTCATGAAGATACCTCTTGTCTGCGTCCCTGCTCTCAGCTGCTGTTGTGCTGGGTTACAGCTTCTTTAAGCATAACTTAAAAGGCTGCTTCTGTGCTCCATTTCTGTCTTATGGTCTTTTCTGAATTATCACAGGAAATGCTCTTCATGTCACTTCTCGTCATTCCTGTGTTACTTCCTTTGACTCACTGTTACTGGCCGCCGTGCATTTTGTTCTGCTTAGTTCCTGTCTCTCCTCACAAAATTTCAGCTTTACTGTCATGTTTTTTGACTGACTTCTCCCAGCTGCACTAATGTGGCATCTTGTTTCATTTTGAACATCTTTCCCAAGGATGTGCAAAGGGCTCTGGTGTCTTGTCTTTCTCAGGACATGTAGAAGCACACTTTCTCTGAAAGGTGAATTTTGCTTATTGGCTGCAAAGTGGTTGTTCTGAAGTATGTCTTCAATTGTATCATTGCTGTCTGGGTTTAAAAAATGGTGACATACAATACTTTTGACAAGAACAATTGAAATAGTTGTTTATTTAAGTGACCTTAAACAATGGTGAATCTGAAGCATCTTAAAATCTGTTTCTTCTTGTGCACTGACTCTTGAGAATAACATGTTGACATAATATGTTGACATATACAAACATTTTTGACATTGCTCAATCTGTCAGCTGTCTGTCCACTGCCCAGCTGGTGGGAGTCAAAACTGCCCTCAGTCAAATGGACTACTCCATTAAATCAATTTTTTGCAGTAGGGACAAATTTATTAGATGATAATTTTGGGGGGGCAAGGAAGTCATGTCTTGAGCAACAGAGAGAGTCTGTTCATTCTGTGTTTCTCAACTTGCATCTCTGCTTCCACCTTTATTCTGATTCTTGTCTATAGGAGATGCCATCTTGGGCCTCATTTTTCTCTTCCTCCTTGACCCACCACCAGTTTTCTTCTTTTGGCCATATTATCTCTCTCTTACCGTACCCTCCTAGGAATCACAGAGTCTTTATTGACACCCTGCTCCTGTGCCATCTCTGCTCCAGCCAATGAGCAGCACTGCTGGTTGGAGGGAACAGGGGAGGCACAGTGTATTCCACCAGCCAAATTTAGGGAGAACAACATGGGCCCATCAGAGCTAAGCCAGGCTGTGTGGGGCAGCACACACCTCCTGCTGCTGATGTTTCAGTATTCTGGTAGTACTGGGCCCTGAAACTGTTGGTGTGATGTTGGCAACAGCAAGAAAATGTTTCAATGCTTCATCAACTTCTTACAGCAATATTTCATTAACTTCTTTTTTCAGATGTTGCTTAAATTTCCCCTTTTTTAGATTGTTTTCTTACATTTAATCCTGCTTAGGATCATCATGACTTGTTTCTGTTTTCAGGTGTTGACCATGAAGACATCGATACTGGCTGTGGCTGTGTGGGGGAAAACTGCTCCCTCTCATAGCATCACGGCTGTTATGATAACAGATGACCAACAGACTATAGTTACTGGAAGCCAAGAAGGACAAATATGTCTCTGGGATCTCTCATCAGACTTAAAGGTTTGTGTCCACTGTGCTACAGTTTCCCAAACAGACAGACTGGAGTTTTAGCTTTTATTATTAACAATAGGATTACCTAGACTTGCTCTTATTTTGATGAATTTTTAAAGATAGTGTGGTATTTGTTATAAGAAACTCATGAAGCAGAAAGTGAAATGCCTATATAAGCAACGTGTTATTTGCAGGCTTTGGAGAATTTTTCATAGATTAGCATGACCTGTGGATTATAATTTGAGACTCTGTGCTCTGAGTAAGGACAGCAAGTAAATATATACAATTATTATCTTTCCTATGTTGTGAAGTTTCTTTTGTAAATCAATTGCTAAGCGTGACCTGCCATTTAAGGAAGAAAGTATCTTTTTATAAAACCAGAACTGTTTATCAAGATGGAAGCAGCCAGATGAAACTTCTGGTTTTGATGTAATTAAGATGTAAATTATTGCTTTTATTATTTCATATTTATTTTCCTGAGAATGGAGCAGAGTCAAAACAGTTCCTGTTTTTTTTATTCTGTGTTTATAGAACTATGGTTCTATTATTTATGTTTGGTTGCACCATTTATACTCAAATATAGCCTGAACATTTGTACTTCTGTGAGGCAACCTTTTCCAATTAAGACCTTAGCATGCAGTGATGATAATCAGAGAGGTTATTTAAATATACAGTGTGAAACACATGCTTAAGAGCTTTGGTTTATCAGTTTCTACTTCACTGTGTCACTTTTGGTGCATGCTGTAAGGTGAAGGCCAGAGATGTTCTCCACATTGCCTGTTTTATATAATTTGATGTTCCATACATTGTTCAGAAGTTGCAATTTTTAGACGGTGGTGAATATGAAAACTGAACTTTAGGCAAACTACATAACTGATTCACATTCTTCTGCATTCCAGAAACATGACTGAAGAACATAAGAATGTAATTTTGACAATTTTATGTATTTACAAGTAATATTCTCATGGTTTTAGATATTCTTAGTTTATACAGAAGTTGTTTAAGATAAATCATTATATTATTCTCCTAGATTTCGTCTAAAGAAATTCTCTTTGGCCATACTGCTTCTGTAACGTGTTTGGCAAAAGCAAGAGAGTTTGAGAAACAGCCATATGTAGTAAGTGCTACTGAAAATGGGTAGGTAACTGAATATTCAATTATTCATTTCTTAAATAATGAAATGTGTATGTCAGATTATGTATTTGCAGAAATGTTTCAATCTACTTCCATGATATTAAAATGAGAGCACTTAGGATAGTGACTACATTGTTAATATACAGTAGTCTGTCTAAGAGCTCATCCCATGGACAACAGAACAGTTTGGCAGATTCACATATCTAGTTAGCAGACAGAAAAAAGGAATTATTCGAAGGGGTCAGCTAGGCCCTGTTCAAAGGGAAATTAATGGATTACTGGAGGGCACCAGTAAATTCAACAGCATTTGAATATCATGGTGTTTTTCTGTTTCTTCCTGAACTCAGTCTTGAGAACTGAACCAGTAAAAGAGGCTAATATATTCTGATCTGGTTTATGGTTCCTCAGTCATTACATATGGAAACACAGACTGACCTTGAATTAAAGGCATATGTGTTCCTTGCCTGTCTTTAAATCTGATGTGCTGTTTTGGAGAATATCCTTTCAGAGGGTCCTGATCTCGCAGCTTTTCTGCTATGTGTTTATGACATAGCCTGGCACTTGAGTCAAACTGATTTCTACAGCTCTGCTAGGTAACACTCAAGAATATTTGATAATCTTTTCAGCTAGTGTCTGAAGCCCATCTTTTTAGGATTTCATCTGTTGAAAATAGTAAGGGCTAGCTGCTTACTTCCTTGAGGGCTTTCTTAAGTAATTTTTTCTTGCTGTTTAATTATTCTCCTTTTATTTTTGGGTTCATCTTTTCTAACTAACAGGACTGTTAAATCTCTGTTAAAATGTCTTTCCATGAAGAGCTCCTGTCAATTGTCCTTCAAGCTATACCTTACAGCACCTTAAGGCTACTACTTCCTCACAGACCAGCTTATTTATCCTTTCCAGCTGCTAGGATCTCTGTCTGATTCTCTCATTCAATCATGAGTATACAGGAAAGGGATAACCTGCAAAAAAACTATTTCAGGCTTCTTAATCTTGAAAGATTAGACCGCCTCACTGGACAGGTAGTGGTAAACAGTACTGTTTACTGTGTGGAGAGAGGGTGAGAAATCTACACAACCAGTTTTGTATTGCCTGTCTACAGTTCTACTCAAGGGTTCTGAGATGAAGCTGTTTTTCATCACAGTTCTGAAGTTCTGTTAGTGAGCACTGCTTCCGGATCATATTGGGAGCCAAAGATACTGTGTTTCCAAAAAAACCTGGGGTGGAAAGTGTTAAGAAACAAATGAGGATTTTGCTGTGGATATACTATAGAGAGATGTTCACATCCTAAAGATTCTACCTCTGAAGGGATCATTAGACTTGTTTGGAATGCGTAGAGGTAGGATTGAATTGTCTTCTGGTCCCTTTAAATGTTCACTTTTACCAAATTACTGCTGACTTCTCATCTGTATTACATAAAGGTAAAGCATCCATCATGAATCCCTGGAAGGTTGCAACATGAAGTTGAGATAATTACAAATAGGAAGCTTCGTCTTCAGGAGATAGAGGGTTTGCCAAACTGCATTTTCTGGCTTGTGAATAATTCACTTCTGCCATTTTAAAGCTTCCATCTCCTTGTAGTGAGGATGGAAGAAATTGTATGGAAAATGGTTCTGTGATACTCTTCCCTGTTCTACTCCAGACAATTTTCAGAGTTTCTATAACTGACTAATCTCAGAAAAATGATTATTGAATATTTTTGTAATTTTAGTATGAAAATCTATAAATTCATATCTAATGATTCATAAGTTCTCACTGATGTCCTATGAGTGATAAACCTGTCCTACAGCATAAGCTGTATGCAGTGTGTGATATTGCTCACAACATACTAGTACACACAGTAAATTGAATACATCATCCAGAAGCTGAAGTTAGGTTCTGACATTCTGGTCTCATTTGTGCATGTTTGTATGTGTGTATGAATTGCAGTAATGCAGCCAGAACAGTAAAGTTCTGATACAAGCAAGGAGAAAATCATTGCCCTGAAAAGTTTAACAAGTGTAAACATTCTGCTTAAGTGCTGACTTTGGATCTACCAACTTTGATGCTGCTATTGTTTAGCTGAAAAATATTAATAATATTTTGAGATTGGCATAAAATGGGAAAGTAGGTAGATTAAAATGTAACTCACTAAATAGTATTTCTGATATAACAAAATACTCTCCCCAATATGTTCTTCAAGTCTTCATACAGAAAATGTCTTTTACAATGTAAAGTCAGAAATCGTGACATGAATGTTTCAACTGTGAAGTAATGTTTGTTGTTTAAATGAAATGTAAAATCATCAAAGTGTAACATTCAGTTGCTGAACTATGATATCTCCTACAACCTCATTTACAACATTTAGTTTGATTGTGTCTCTCATATTGCAGTACCCCCGATGTTGAATACTGTGTAGATGTGCTAAAATGTCTTTCTCAAACAACCTTAAATGTACCCAAGTGTAGCTGTAGTGTTGCACAGGTACTCAAGTTGTTGAGTGTATCGGAGGCAGATTTTGGGAACAGCCTCATGATGGCACTGTTTCTTCTTAACAAAAGTTGTTCCTTTTGAGAACTGAAGTCTGATGTGGGAGAAGATGCATAATGCTTTTCAAAACATATGGTTTAAGTTCAGTGAAATGAATCATTTTCAGGAGGATATAGTTCCAGTGACAGATAGTTACAGTGACATGTTGACGAGCTGTAATGGCAGTATCCTACAATTTGTTGTAGACCAGAGTTGGTCTTAAAGCCAGGTTGGTTGCAAGGCAGCAGGGTGTAATCACCAAAACAAAAAGAAACAGATACTGTATGTCATCCCCTGCTAATGATTACATTTTCTTACCCCGCAATCTGTAACAAAAAGCTTTATAAATGACCAGACTGCACTGAAATACAGCACTAAAAAAAAAAAAAAACAAACATGGTGGCACAAAATTATTCCAGCCAATTGAGTGGAAATGACAGAGAATAATATAAAGTTATCTTTGGCAGGGAGATGTGTGTTTGGAATGTCACTAGTGGACAGTGCATTGAGCACGCAAAGCTTCCTTATAGGCATACAGCAATCCATGTAAGTATAGCAACTTTTCATGGGATCTCTGTTCATTACATGAGTTTTGCTTTATTAGCATGGTGTTTTTTAGAAACAGTTTTAAATGTATAGCTTGTAATATAGGAGAAAAAACCTGTCACAATATAAGTAGTTTTTATATATTTTTCCCTTTTTCCTTTCTTCTAAGAAAAGAATTGAGACTTTTATGTTCCTCTGAATTCCTTAATCAAATCAGACTGATTACTTTTAAGCTGCAAATATTTGAAATGCATAATGCAGTAAGTGTTGATTAACTTACCGTCTGTGCATCAGGTAACCAAGTGAAATGGTCTTAATCCTTGCTTTTGTCTTCTGTTAAAATTTTCATGGAAGCTGCAAGTTTAATGTTGGCTTTTTCATGACCTCTTAAAATTACTACGAATCTAGCCAACCATTGTGAGAGAATCTGCTGAAAGACTTATTTTTAAACTTTTGAAGGATTTTGGTGGAAAAGACTGCTCTTCACCCCATTTTCAAAAATACACTTTCATTTATTGCAGAAAGTTAGGACAAATGCCTTATTTTCAGAGACTTTCAATAGTGCTTCAGACAATTACAGGTGTCTGGTTGAAACTGTATCCAGGCAAAATAAGTATCTAGATTTTGGAGTGTGGTTGTGTTTGAATTACACACATGAACAAGATTGAGGGGCCCAACGTATGTGGATTTGATTCTGGGACATGGCTTATTTCTGGATCTGTCAGTAGAAGAAAAGCTCAGGGATCCTATGTTAACTAAAATGCTGATTTGCTTCAGTGAAGAATTCTAGAGTAGAACTAAGGCTCCAAATGATGGAAATCTGAGACTTTATGTAACTCCAAAGTACAGCCAATTTAGAATCCAAAATTTTCAAAGCTTCCAGTATAAAATGTTTTTCCTGATGCTGCTTTGTGTGGATGAGGAGTTCAAAGTTGTTAATTGTAAAGGGAAGAGGGAAAAGCTTGGATAAATTGCCAACAAAAATTATGGAAGATTAACCTCTTATATATTTTTTACGTATATGTGTGTGTATAAAAACATAAATTAAGAAGTTTTTCTACACTTTTATTTGTGCATATTTTTAAAGCATGTATATTCCTTAAATGAATGTATATTCCCAAACAAAACAATACCTAAATTATAATTTAATAGAGGTGCAGTATGACCTGCTTTATTCTAATACTTAATTAGATTTTAATAGATGAAGTTACAGACTAGGTCTGCAGGAAAGTAGGCAAATCTGGCCTAGCTGATTAGCTGATAATCTGTGTTTTTTGTGGCAATCACAGAGTATTCATTCTTACCCTTCAAGTAGGTATAGCAAATACTTGTAAAAAATAAGTGCTTCATCTCTATTAGAAGCGAGCTAAACCTAATTGTGGCTAATAACTATTTTTGTTTAATAACTTGGGTAAGATAGCTAAAAGAAAATAGGAACATCCAACAGGAAAACCCTATTAGGAAAAAGAGTAGATGTTGCTAGGAGGGGAAGCTCTTCTTAAAATGCAGCCTTCAGATAGTTATAAATTGTGTTTCTCTGTGTGTGTGTTTAGTTGTAGGTTTTTTTTCTTGTTGTTCCGTGGGGAATGGTTGCTTGTGCTGTAGTTAATGTTCGGTTTTAATTGAACTACTAACCTATCTGCTCTAGTAGGTTCCTTTTGTTCAGTGTAGATGATTTAGCTATGAATGGCAGATGTCAAGTAGTGTAAACTGAATATTTGCCATTTGAAATGAAATTTAACACCAGGGTCAACACTTAAACATTTGTGGATCTTAACCAGTGTGGAATTTTCTCAGAGGAATAACTGACTATAAAAATCCTTTATTTCAAGCCTAATTTAATGGTAATAGTAATTGCAAATTCTAAGCATTTCTGCCTCCGTTTATTATCTGTAGTACTATTTATCCTGTTTCCAGTTATTTGTACTTCTTTTGTTTTCACACTTCAGTTAGTTAACTGAAAAAGTGAGAATTATTATGTAACCAAAACTGTACAGAAAATTTGTAAATGAGGTGCAGGTTTTTTGGGTTGTGTGATATTTTTGCCTGACTACATGATTGTTCCCTTTATTTTAAGGTTAGTATTTAAATGTAAACTCCATTTGAGGTGGCTGCTTGTGCATTTATAGAAACTGTGTACAATTACAGATAGATATGCAATGCAGATGTCCTTGAACATATAGAACGCCTAGCAAAAAAATCTTTATAGTCACTCTGCACCACTGTAATCTCTGTTCCTTTGCTTTGTCTGTTTTTTTTTTCTTTATGTGAGGGCTGAGATAGTCTTCATTCTGACATTAAATGCTGTAGTGTTCAGATTATATCTCATGGAGTAGAAATCTTTCCTGGAAAGTAATCAGAAATTCCTTATGAAAAAAATTAATTATGATTATTCTGTGTGTTCACCTGATTTTTCCTTTTCATATAATTTGATGGCTGGAGCTTTATCAAATGTTTGGAGATGGGCCTCTCAGAGAAACAAGTCTCAAACTCCTTAGCAATTTATGGGGAAAATTACCACCTGTATTTCTTCCAAAAATTATAAAAATCTGAATATTTAGGAAGGGGCAGATGCTGCTTTCAGTATGAATCACCTTTTACTAAGCTGAGTGCCATGCTAGTGTCACAGGAATATTGTATATGGTTTCACATATGCCTTAGAATTTTTTAGTGATGCCACAAGTGTTGATTATGATATGTTCAGTATGAAAAATCTGCATGCTATTTGTGTAGCTCTGTGTGCTGACTCTCTGCTTTCCACTTGGACAGTATTACCATTGCTCATTCCGAATGACAGGTGAAGGCTGGCTTCTTTGTTGTGGAGAATATCAAGATGTTCTTATTATTGATGCTAAAACTTTGGGTGTTCTTCACACTTTATCATCATCTCAGTCTTCTGATTGGATAAATTGTATGTGTATTGTACACTCTGCAAGAATTCAAGGTATATGCTTTAGATGTATTTATGTAGGCAAATTAAATTGTGATTAAATATCTCTGTACAGATAGTATGATCCTATCTGATTTAATATCCAGTCGTATCACAGAGCTGTTCTGTAGATGCTAATGTGTCATTGATAGCACAAGAGGTGTTTTTAAGGCACCTAATATTGGTCATGTTTTGTTTAATATGTTGTTTAGAGAAAAACAAACACCTTCAATACTGGCTGTACGCAGCTCATTTCTTGGATTTAAGTATGAATTAGTTTTGTGATATCAGAGAAATTAAAGACACAATACCACAGTTCTGTGTCTTCTATTAATACATTATTCACTGCCTTACATGTTTTGTATTTTTGTCTACTATTTAGCTATTTTCTGTGTAAATATGATATTTCATCTAAGCATTGTCCTGCAGAATCCATGTTTTAGTGCTGAATATGTAAGTACTGTTTGAACTTGGCTTCAAGTTGACTATCTCCTTGTTAACTTTTCACAGAAGACTCTTTGGTTGCAGTGTCTGCAACTGGAGTTCTTAAAGTGTGGGACCTATCTTCATCTCTGAATAGCATCCAGGTCAGTGATAACATGAATGTTCTCAAGTGAGGGCTACATTGAAGCAGAATATGAATAAATTTAAATCTTCTGGGTGTGTATTAAATAGATTTTACTACTTTTGTTACAAAATTCTGGAAACACACCTTCATAGCATTATTTAAAATTAGTTGGGCTGTTGGAAAGCTCTTGCCTTGACAACTATACTACCTTTCAGCCAGGCTTGTCTTTTTATATTCTGGGAAGCTGAAGCTGCAATGCTTTTCTGCTATCCTGCTAATGTCTTTGAACCCCTTCACTCTGTCCTTTAAACTCAAAGCTCTTCAATATTGGCTTTTGTACTCCCTCTTCACCCTTGTTACTCTCTTCAAAATGGTCCTTTAGACTTTGTTTTCCTCAATCTGCTTTTCACAATGCTGTCTTAGCTTGGGAAAAGACTCTTGCTGTGTCAAGGGTCCTATCTTTCTATCTTCAAGCTCACTTAGTCTTTTTAGTGTTAATATTCTCAGCAGCTGTCACCTGACATGAACAAGTGTTAGAGTTGGGATGCAACTTTTGTGTTTGAACTCTAAAAGCTAGATTCACAAAGGGAATTCAACAGTACAGTTAAGTACTATGAGACAGAAATGGCAAAATATCAACAGACTTCTTTGAACCTTAGTAACTCATCAGTGCCTGGCTCAACAAACTGCAGGACATGGGCAGCAATACTTGCTCATGGGTGGAACTGGGCCACTCAGGAGAGTCTGTTAAGTTTGATACCATCCTGGTGGTTTTGATTTATCTGCAGTTTTTTGGGGAGGGTGTATCTTTTCAGCATTCCTAGAACAAACCCCACTGCCATGTTGTAAAAATTCTGCGGACTCTAACAACTGATTACAGATGTCAGAGGAACATATGGTGTTGTGCAGTCTTTTTACTGCCTGGGGCCACCTTTTGTGAAGGGACTGTCACAGAGTTAGTAACCATCCAGCTAAATTCTAAAGAACAGTATTTCAATAAATACTGTTGGATTTATTTGGAAGTAGCTAAAGCTGCAGGATTTTGTAAGAAAACTGAAAGCCATTTTCTAGCCATGATTCCAAGCATACATACCCCTTCTCTGACAGGTTTTGAGAAATTAGGTATCTTTCAAAAAAGAAAACATCAGTTTTAAGTGATTTAATCAATAGTTAATAAACATAATTCCAATAGGATCATTTTGAGCATGATGACTTCAATAAGTCTGATATTCACACAAAAAGTGTGAAAATACATATGTTGTTTTTAACAATCTGTACATTTAGCAATATAAAGCTAAGAAAATGAATTCTTTTTACGCTGCCTTTAAAGGTGTTAAAAGCAAATAAGACATATGGCAACACCAACATCTCAGACTGTCCTGGTTGCAACAAGAATGAGTGGGGAAGTATAATACTCATCAGCTTTTCTGAATCTGATACTCTGTTTATAGTTTGTGGTAGCTATTTTTTTGACTGAAGAATACTTAGCAGATACTGATTACAGCAGATGCTATTTATGGCCTGCCTTTAGTCTTTCTCCACTTTCATTAGAATTTCTTTGAGAGATCTAGGTCTGAGCCACACTGAATGTTTACATTCTTCTGTTTACATGTTAGTTGTGAACCCTGTTGTCTTTCTGTGTCATTGTTAACTAAGAATTATATGTTGCTCTGAATTTGTAAGTCTCTTAACAGAAAGTTATTTTTCAGCAGGTTGTTCCTATCCTAAAAGCTCAAATATCTGAAACAAATCTTACAGCTTTTGTTTTCCTCTTTGCTGTCAAGGAGAGACAAAGTGTGTGCGAGAAGGAATCAAAATCTCTGGACTGCATAAATTGTCAAGCAGTAAGATTTTGTACTTACACGGAAAGGCTCCTTCTAGTTGTGTCCTCCATGTGCTGGCAGGTATATTATTGAGCATTATACTTTCTTTTTCATTTTGTTAATTTCAAAAAGCTGATATGATTTTTGCATGCAGATACTTGTTTTTCTCCTTAAGTTAAAGGAAGTGTTCACAAATTGTCAGATATAATTATGCCTGCAACACTTCTCAGCTTGTCTTAACTGCATGAAAGAGATGACGCTTTTATTTTTTATTAATGTATTGCTGCTTTAAAAGTTTAGCTCTATTTTGTCTGGATACAAGGGGAATTTAAGTACTAGGCAGTTATAGAGCACTGGGTGCATTATAGTCCCCTCCACAGTGCATTTGAAAGGAGACAAAGATTTTAAAACCCTGGTTAAATATGACAGAAGTACTCGCAGTTGACAAGTCTTCAGTAACCAGGGCTCTTTTTTTGTTGATAGAAGCCAGCAAAACTAAAGACCTCAGGGTATATTGCTTTTACTTGTAGCTGTAATAAAATAACTAAAATTTAAAATAAATTAGTAACAGTTGTAGAGAATATACAATGTATTTAAATTGAAATTTATTGTAAAAATTCTGTATTTCTCTTTCCCAGTGCTACAAATTTTCTCTTACACTAATCATTTAGGATTATTTTAACATGTATACCTGATTCAGACATCTCTGTGGGGACAGGAGTAGGTAAAAAAAATTCACTTACAGCTGGGTCAGCTTTGAATAATGTAGTTATAGGCTAACCTTGAAATGGCTCTTGGGCTATTATGTTCTGTTCAAAAGCATTTATAGAGGAATTTCATGTGTAGAATGGATAGGCTTTTCGTGGGAAAATATCTGTAATATGCATTGTTTTCTAACAATTTCTAATGAGACTGTAAGACTCTAAGGCTTCCTTTTGGTTGTTTCTTTTTTAATTGCCAGTTTCTTTAACTTTGAACTGTGTGGTTTGACTCTGACTTTGCAGTAGCTTGTTAGTATCAAAACATGTTTGGCTTTATAAGAAGCAGTTCAGCTACAAAGAATTGAACTCTTCTATTTACTGATCCATTGCCCAAACCCAGTTTAGATTAAAATGAACTTGCCAATACTATTTGTTGATCTTGTATTGTTTTTCTGAACTTAGGTCTATGATTATTGTGATTTTTCCTTGCTTTGTACTGAGTTCTGTAAGAGTGGTCAGTGCTTTGCTGGTGGAGAAGTGCTGGCAGCTTACAGACTTATCATCTGGACAGAAGATGGCCACAGTTACATCTACCAGCTGCTAAACAGGTGGGCTCAAATGGGAAATTCACACAAAAAGTTCAGGTACAAGATGAACTTTGGGAGGGTTACTATGGAAAATCTCTGCATGTTGCAAATGATCAAAAACCAGAACAAAACCACTTTGGCACTCAAAGATTTACCCTGAGTTTGACAGCCCTCAGTCTTTGTTTGACACAGCAGGGGACATAGGAATAAGATTAGCCATGTAGAACTTGGGCAGCTGGTGCTGTGATTTCAAAAAGTCTCTTGTAATTACTTATTTGGTTACTTTTAATTGAACTTGTGAATCTTGGATGTTACTGTTCTGCTTTGTAAAAAAAATTACTTTATAAAGCTTGTATTTTTAATTTTTTAATTATGCAGTGGCCTTTCTAAAAGTATGTACCCTGCTGATGGGAAGGTGCTGAAAGAAACCGTTTATCCTCATTTACTCAGCTTTACTGGTATGAAAGAAAATAAGGTAAATTCATAAGGGTTTGAAAGTTTGTCTGTTTGCAAGTTCCTGAATAATCAAAAAAACCTGACGAATTCATCAACAGATTTAATTGTTGTATGAACACAATGAGTAATATTTATTCCTTGATTTTAAAATTGTTACTTACAAACTTGAAGATGCTCATAGCATATTTTATCTTTGATTTTGGCTATATTTAGGGTTTTTTTTCACAGTGGAATAAATGCCTTTATCTTCAACTATAGATAGACTAGTTGTTGAAGTGGTTGGTGTTTCTTTTGTCTTATTGTGGCAAAAAGAAAAATATTTTTCTAACATAAAGGTGTGGTCTAAAATTTTTTTAGAAGCTTTTACTTTCAAAGCTATAAAAATTAATAAAAATAAAATGTGAACAAGTTACTTTTGTTCTTGTTTTATTAACAAATGTATGCATATTTCAATGTAACTGCATAAATAGGTTGCTTCTTATGTGTATCCACCCTAAATTGAAGGGGTCTGAATCTGTGGCATTTTATCCAGAATACTGTTGACTTGAGCTTTCAGAGGCATAATCACATGCAGAACTTTTTTGCACTGTGAGCAGACTGCTGTACCCACAGTGCATAAAATTAGACACATGTGACTCTCTTCAGAACCATGGCCTTGGCTTGCAGAAGCCTCTAATGTTAAGAGAGGAAGCTGGAAAAGTAGGTGATCTTTATACTTTTGTTTGAGAATTCATGTTTAGCAGAGCATGTCACACCAATTTCAAATTTAGAAGTTACTGTGTAGACAAGTATCTCAAATGGGCTCAGCTGTGTAGGAAAACCCAAATCTTCTCTCACTTTTTATGTAATGCTTTGTGTGACCACAAAGAAATAAATAAAGAAACCCAGTTGACTTAAAAAGTAGAAAATTCATTATAGTTAGGAAGCTGGGGAATGGAGGGCTGGAAAGATATGTGGTAGGCCTTCTTACTTTGGCAAAAAATGAACTAAAACAAATAGAACAGATTATTCTGTGTAGCTTCAGTTCTGATTTTTTTTTTTTTTTTTTTTTTGGTAAGTCTGATTGCTAATGCTATTTATGAAATTGTAATTGTTTGAAGATGTGGATTTAATTCCTGTTTGAAATTGCATTAGTTTGAGTGTTTGTGTGACAGCTCTAGCAGGTCATTAAGCAGTTTCATGAAGATATGCAAAAGAGACATTTTTATTTGTAGCTGACTAGAAACACTGTTAAATATATGCCTATGTGAGGTTTTCTAGTGTTCGGTCTTTCTTTGACAAGTGTAGACCCTTAGCATGTTGTTGCATAATCCTGTGAAGCCTGACAGATTTAATTTTCAGTTGAAGGGAGATAGCATAAGCCATTCAACTTTTTCCCCAAATGCTGTGATCTAAAATCAGATAGGATAACTGCTGAAGGATGCCAAAAGGTCAGGAAGGGTGAGGGAAAAGAAATAGCCAAAACACATGGCTTAGGAAATAATAGGGTTACAGTGGTAGTAGAAAGTCCATGTATGCTTCCCCCATATATATGCTTCTTAAAAAATAATGACCTGATCTTTTTCAATATTTCTGCTTTATTATTTACCTTACTACTGGAATAATTTTTATAGTGGATTAGTGAGACAACCAAATTTCCTGTGTGATGATTCATTTTGAACTCCATTTTGAGACTATAAACAGAACCATTTTACAGGACAGTTAATTATTTTGGAACTGACTCCCAAACTTCAATGTTGTAAATAAAGATATCCAACATATGAGGTAGTTGCAGAGTGATAAGGTTTCTCCTGAGCCTCATTTTTTCCAGAGTAAACAACCCCAGCTCCCCCAGCTGCTCCTCATCAGAATTGTTCTCTGGACCCTTAAGCAGCTTCATTGTTCTTTGGACATGCTTCACCACCTCATGACTGAATGATGGTGTTATAGACTATATACCTATGTAAAAGCATAATTCTTACCTGTCATTATTTGTAGTCATGATGACTGAAGCTCTACTGAATTTGTTTTGATGCAGAGATTGTCAGTATTTCACTGCATTGTTTTTTCAGCCTGACCTTGGTTCCTATGCTGGTGATACTATTGAGAGATTCTGTGTTTAGAAACAGTAAACCTGTGGAGACCTTTCAGTCTACTTTTCCATTGGATATGTAGGTTTAGCCAAGGTTACTTGCCAAGCAGAGGTAATCTTCAAGAGGCTTGTACCAGGCAGAGTAGATTTAGTCTGAGCAGGATTTAGTGGCAGATAAAGAATCAGCTATGGTTTGTTTTATATTTTTACAGCTTTTGATGAAAAAAGCCTTCACATTTACCATTATTATATTTTTTTTTTATCAGTGGTTTTCATTCAGAATATTGATTTACTGTTCTTTTTCAGAGTCTTCCTTTTGTCATGGGCTTCATGAATGAAAGAAAGGAGCCTTTCTACAAAGTTCTTTTTTCTGGTGAAGCTTCAGGACGGATCACTTTGTGGCATGTTCCTGATGTCCCTGTGTCGACACTTGATGGTTCTCCAAAAGGTTTGGCACTTTTGGCACCTTGCTAACATCTTTTTCATTATGTCTTGGGGTCAATTTTCATGAAAATTGAAATTCTCATGAAAAACTTTCCACACTAAAAAGTGATGCTCATTTATTCATTGTGTGATGATTGCCTGTAGTTAGAAGGAGTAGCAACTGCTAATTTTCCATCCCTAGACTGCAGAAAGGATAAGTGGGGATAAGGGAAATGATCAAGAGATGAAACTGTATATTTTGCTGAGTTTGACATTTTATATTTTGTTTTGCATAAACAAAAAATCATCTCTTGCCCCACCCTCTAGAAATCCCAATTACAGCTATGTGGACTCTTCAGGATAACTTTGATAAACATCATTCCATGTCAGAGGGCATTATTGATCAACTTTGTGGATCTGAAGATGGATTTGGAAGTGCAGTTGTCAGTTCCTCTGTGTACATACCTGATCTTGATAAGCTCGTGTGTGGATGTGAAAATGGGAAAATTTTTGTAACTTTGGGTTTAAAAACTGCCAGAGCAAGACTTTTAGAAAATATATCTTTGCTTAAAGGTAAGTTTTAACAATTTGTTCAGATTGATCTCAGTCAAGCACATAAGACTTCATATTTCTAGCATCCCTTCCAGTGATCCCTGTAAAAATTCTCTGAAAAATACAGCTGATGGTCAGGGATGGAAGGAGAAAAATGGAAGATTATGATGATCTTTCTCCTTCTGTAGCTGATCTATCAGATCACAGCTTAGTACTACCAAGGTGCTTTCTAATATTAGGAATCTAGGAATGGCTGTGGGATGGGGATAGCACCTAGAAGTGAGATGTGGCATGTCACTATATTGGCAGCTTTATTTTTTATTTGCTCTCTAAAGGATCATTCCACTGAAGGCAGCATAAAAGGTACATCTCAGTAGATGAAGCTCAGAGTGCAGACCTTGGTTGTCCTTTTTAGGAACAGGTCAAAATTTCTTTGATCCCATGTAAAGGTTGGTTGTATTTAGTCTTTTGAATATCCTGACTTTTAGAAAATGTACTGTAAAATATGTAACTCCTATTCTTGTAGAGCAAAACTAATTTATGTACCATCTTGTTTCAGATAATCTACCTTATACTGTTCTGAATGGTCACAGTAGCAGAGTCACTTGCTTACTTTATCCACATGACAAATCAGTAAGATTTGATCCAAGTTGGCTGTTATCAGGGGGCCAGGATTCTGTCGTCATCTGCTGGGATATTTTTACTGGAAGCATCCTACACCAATTTAATCTGCAGTCTGGTCCAGTGACAGAGCTCTTACGATCCCCAGAACACTATAGAGTAAGTAAAAGCATAATAAGCGATGTCTCAAAAGAAAAATTATTTTTATATACCTATCTGTGTATGTATGTGTCTACATATATATTTATATACAAGAGAAAATAAAAAGAAAACACTATCTGGCAATACTTTAGCCTACATCACTTTATGCTTAATTCATCTTCACTTAATTGTCTTTGAAAATTGCATTTAATTTCAGGGAGTTGAGTACTTGATTTTGTGATGTATGAAATTGAAGCTCGCAACATTCTATTCACCATTTTTAATATCATGATTATCTACCTATATGCCAATCTGATTAACTGCTCATTCTAAAATGTAAAAAGTAGGGCTAGGAACTTGAACATAGTATTTTACTCTTTTCTATTGGTCCAAACTATATATATACTTCATTTTGCTTCCTGACACATCTTTGTGGTCCTTTGAATGTATGTTTTTGCATTTTATGATGCTTAGAATAATTTAAAGTTGTGTTCTAATTAATTGAGTTTTGAAGTTAAATTTAGGTGAAGATTTACTGTACTGAATGTTCTATGTAACTTTAGAACATCGTATTCAGTGAGGCTGGGATTTCCGTCTTTTCTCTTAGAAAGCCTGCAAAGATACATCTGATATTTCCGAATGACTCTCAGTTCACTTACATGCCAAAATTAAGTTGTGAAAAAAATGGATTGCAATGACAAATTTTTTAATATTTGTAAGGCTCCTGTTCGTCTTTATGCTGAAAACTGAGTAGGATTTAATGCCTGCCTGGCTGGTATTTCAGCCTTGTTTAAAGAGTTGATTTTTCTGAAGGGATATTCCTCTGTGTGTCACCAAAAATTACTTGCAGGAAGGAAAGGCTTTGCAGAATCAGATCCATACAGTATGAAATGAATTTGTAACTTGCTCAGTTTTGCTTTAGAAATACATTGCCCTTGGCTTTTGTTTTCAGACCTGACATAATTTTATATCACAGAACACCAGTTTGGTTTAAGGTAATTTTTTTTTACTACTTTCCCTTCTAGGACAACTGCTACTTTATAGTTGGTTATATAATCACTGCTTTGATATGCTAAATATTGTGAATAAATTGAATTTAAATTATTATATTTAAAACACTGAAAAACCAAAGGTGACTGTATATTTTCCTGTCAGGAGATGAGTTGTATAGCCAGCTCGTTGCAAACAAGTTGAAGATGTTGGCTGAAATAAAACATAATTTTCTAAAATTAGTTATGTTTTGGGAAAGAAATCACCGGACAATTTTTACCAGGCCTGTTAAAATGATGTTAGGAATGTGGTTACAGTGTTGAAACTGCAGTTTTCTGTTTTGCAGTTAAAAGACCAGAGTATAGTGTGCTGTGTGTGCAGTGACCACTCAGTAGCAATTCTACACCTTCAGAAGAGGCTATGTCTCTTACATGCCAGAAAGCACCTGTTTCCTGTGAAGAAGATAAAATTTGACCCTCTTGAGAATGTGCTAATTGTTGGATGTGAAGACAATTCAGTTTATATTTGGGAAATTGAAACAGGTAATAACACAGAGGGATGTTTTGTTCACTTTCCTGAAGGTTTGTCTGTCATGTGGTGTTATGCAAGCATAACTTATAGAAGACAAGAACAGAAATATTAACACATTGATTATATTGGAGAGTTTCAATGTTTATATAAACAAGCAAAAAATAAAGTTTTCTTATGGTTCAAGGTAAGGAACTAGTAAAGTAGAATAGCTTAAGTCAGATCCTGGCAATCAGAAATTTAGTTGACATGGCAGTGAATTGAGTAGAATATTCCTGGGACCTATAATTAAAATGAAGCTTATTAAAAGGACCAATGTTTTCAGTCTAAACAGTCCCCAGTTGGAGCACAAAGTTATGCTTTCTTCCAAAATTTCATAATCTGAGATGTATTTTGATTTAATTTATAATCAGTTAATGGTGGAAGATAATTGCAAAGCTCACAACTGTGTAGTCAACAAAACTAAAGCTGAGTGTTTTCAGGTTATACTGTAGGTTCTCAGGTGATTTGAGAATGTAATGCTGTGCTAGTTTGGAAGCAAACCAGTGGAGGAATTAACCCCACACAAATATGTTGTGAGAAATTCCAAGTCAGAACTACAATTTAATAGGAAAATTAAAATAAAGGCAATAGTACAGAAACACTGGTTTAAACTGACAAAGTCAGAATATGACCTGACATGCTGTTGGTCAGGGTGGTGGTAGCAGTCCAGTTTAAATGGTGGCTACAGTCCCGTTGGAGAGATGGATGTGGTTATGTCGAAGCAGTGATCCTGTAGAGGGGTCTGGTCCTTCTCTGAAAGTCCAGTGGTGTTTCTTGAGCTCTTGTCCTCTGAGGATCCAGTGGTAGTGCCCCCGTGGTGTTCCAAGCCTCAGTTTTATATACAGGTGTAGGAATGGTCCGTGCCTCCCCTCAGGGTGGGGCATGTCACAATGGCGTGATGTAATCCTGAGTCATTCCGGGAGACCTTGAATGGCCCATTAACACAGATGGCTCCCCACAGAGCGGCTGCAGCTTCCCCAGAGGGAGTTACCAGAGCTGAGTTACGGAGAGGATAAAGAGCGCTGCCCCACCTATTCTAACAGTTTTCGTGGATGGTAATAGAATACATACTTTTGGTTACATCTTACATTGTAACCCGAGATAAATGCTGATTCATATGGGTAATAAATGTAGTTATCTGAGCTTGGACAGACAGAACTACTAGAGACTGTAATGGTACTAGAGTACCATTACACTACAGTACAAGTGTCCAGAGCTGTGTGTCCTGAGAAGGGGAAGGTGTATTGAATCCAGAGCCACCGAAATGCACAGCATATTAAAAGTGTATCAAACCACAGTTTTACTAAATGAGTACTGAGATCACAATTTACAGGTTATTACAACACACTATCTACACTGTTTGCTTTAAACAAAACAGAAAAAAAAAATCAGTGTATTTGAACTCTCTCCTTTAGTCATAAAAACGTTGCCTATTTCAAGGTTAAAGAGGAAGCAAAATTGATGCCACTGCTCATGCATATTACATATTCAGAAAGGGTGCAGATGGTGAAAAGTGTGTATCTTTTGTAATGAGTATCATGGAAGAGTGAGTGCCACAATCACCACCTCATTAAGAATAGCTGGTACACAAGATGCTGTTATTTGCTTTACAGGAGCAAGTAACAATTTTTTTTTTTTCCTGTTATGCGTTGCTGACTAAAAGGTGCCATCTAGGGTCAATACCTGAGAAAGCCTAGTAGGATATACTGAAGTTACTTTAATGTTGAATTACATCTGTATTGCACAGATGAACACAGGAGAACACAAGAGGTCATGGCATTGATCCTTGAAATTGGCCTGACCTAGATCAAGAGCTATGTAGATACCTCAGTGGCACTCGGACAGACAAAGCATTGTTCAGTTGTATGATAGGGACGTACACAGCATCGCTGAGCAACCTCTGCAGCACCTTTCATGATCTCATCTGTTGGCAAATGAATGGGCAACCGCACATAGTACCACTTGCTTACACAGTTACCTCTGAGCATGTTCCCTGACTCAGTTAAACAGGATAAAGTCTAAGTGGAAACCTTGTACTTGAATTCCGTTATGGAAAGGGACGTAAGATAGTTTTTGTTGCTTCTACAGTCAAAAAGTGTCTCTATTTCTTCTGGCTATGCAGTAAGCTTAATGACTGAGGCTTTGCCTCTAAGTTAAAGTCAGTGGAGTATTGTGTCAGACTCATATATCACTGTTTTCAGTTAAAAATACAAATCTGTACAGTATTCCTGTGTGAAAGTTAATGGATGAGTGGGAAAACAGCCAGTCTGTTTATAATTTCAGGCCGTGGATTAAGAAATTTCAATGAATATTTCAATATTTACACTGTTGTAGAGTCAGCAATAATTCTGCTGAATTTGACAGATGACTTTAGAAAAGTTTAGAGGCCTAGTACCACTTTAAAACTGTTCTTCCATCAGGTAATTAATAGGATGACCCCTAAAGCAGATGGAAGATTTCATTATGCATAACAGTTTGTTGTTCAGTTTCTTGTGACAGAGCTTGACACGTGTACAGAAAGCATTTCAAAGGACTTAAAAATGTTTGTCTCAACAGGCTTTTATAATCATCACTTTATAGGGTGGAAGAAACTTTGTATCCTAGATTAAAATCTAAGTCAGTACTACTTCATGTACAACTTGTTGTACTCTATTTTTGTGAGATTGCCAAAGATAAACTTATTTTACATGGTTGTGGGAAATTTTTGAGTTCAATTGTCTGCATATATTCTAAATAAATAGGATTTCCACATAGTTTATTCTGAAGTCTTGAATACCAGGAGTATAGTTGACTTCATGTGTAATTTAAGTCTGTGTCTCTTCCCCAGACTACAAAGCAAGTCTAAAAAAAACAAGTGGAAAAAAAGGCAAAGATAATTGTCTGCTGCTCTTACAGGTGTAGAATAGGATAAATTTAATTATATCCTTTTATTCCCTTGATTTACAGAGCAGAGTAAAATTATTTTAATTTTAAATGTTGATATTGCACCTGGGTAGTGATATAGAAAACAATACAGAAGCCATGAAATAATCTGTGTAGTTTAATGTATTTTACCTGAATTTTAATATATGGATACAGCAACTTTCCATTACAGTGGAATATCTTTCCATGACAATGAATATTGATCTAATCATACACTTGGAATATTAATATAGTATGTGTACAGGATATGCTTCAAACTTATGTGTGCTAGAAGACAAATCTGAAAATCAATAACAAATTTTATTCTAATTAAAGTGCAGAATATTTCTTCCAATAGCCACCACTTGAAATCCACTTCAATGAGGAAATTAGCTGTTATCTGTATTGCTTTTACATTTTCCTAACCAGTTGGTATCTTTGCTTTTTTAAAAAGGTAAATATCAGTACAATAATATATAGTAATAAAATGATCAAAGGATTTTTCCTTGCTGTGTACAGCATATGGCAACGTGTCTACCAAGGCACCTTTATATCTAATATATATTAAGAGTGAGGAATGAATTTAAATGGCAATCTTCCTTGCTCAGAGTTAATAATCTTCATTTATCAGAGATAAATTGCTTTTCAATTAGTACTGGTTTAATATGAATTTATTCCTTGAAGTTCATAATACTTGCAGAATGAATCCTCTACTATTTTCTTGTTATTTTCTTTTGCCTTGCAAGTCTTGGTGTGTTTTATTGTTTTATAATATGTTTAGTTTGAGTTTAAAGATAGAATAAAAATACTTCAATTTATTGTTCCGTTGTCATACTACATATTTAGCTCTACACTGGCTATATTGTGGTTTTTTTCATACTCCCCCAGGGAATGCAAATTTTCAGAACTATCTTACATGCTACTAGCTCCAACATGAAAAAAAGCTTGAAACATATGCTTAAAGAGTGTTTTTATGGAGTCAGATCTCCTGAATAGTTGAAACTAACTCTATGCTTACAATCCTTACTAGAAAAGTGAAAATCATTAATAAATAATAGACAATTACTAAATAAATATCTATATAACATTTTTTATCCCCACTGCTTGTGTATTGCTTTCCCTATTTGAGCTCTGCCTGAATCCTTTTCTGAACAGAATACTTTGTCTTGTATTTTGACGTACTGATTATCACACTATCTGAGTGCTTAGTAACAATAGTTCTGCCATTTCTTTCTAAAGTGCAGAAGCATTACAGTTGTCTTGGCTTCTAACTTCTGCATCTAAACAAAGCAGAAATCCTAAGAATGACAGTGTTTTCTGTAGAATTATTCTTAGAACAGTTTAGGGGTTATGTAATTTTAAACCCCCCATGTTTTGATGTATAGAGTTTACCAGACATAAGTGTCGAAGTACCTGCAACCTCCATTCAGAGGTTTTCTTTGTTATTACTGCTTGGTTTTGCAAATGTAGCATCAGGGTGATACTTGTGTTTGTCTTGGGGTTTTCAGTAGAGGTAAGTGAAAGACTCTCTTCCATTCACTGTAATAAGACTGACTGTCATCATGTGGGATACTCTGTATAGACCTCTGTTGGTTGAGGAAGCAGGAAATCAGTGGTGCTTCAGGTAACACTGAAGTCACTGTGGTGAGAACAAGGCACCAGCACTGGAGGTGCAGTTCACTGAAGTCGAATGGTCAGCTTTGGGTCTGTACTTTAAGGCATGAAGGGTATTCTGAAACACCAATATGTTTCGTGACTTTAACAAAAATGATAAATGGCTTGAGACACTTCTGCTGAGAAAGAAAAAAAAAATCCTACCACCTTAAGATAGCTGTCAAGCATAGAAAAATTTATGTCAAGCATTTAAAAGCTACACAGGTATCAATAAAATAAACCAGGCTTTTAATGAGATTGGCAGCGCTCATAAAATATGCTGTGTCTAACATTAGTCAAATCCATCTGTATGATCATAAAAAAAACCTTTATGAAAAATAGATAAGAGTTCAGAAATACTTTGAAAGTATTTCTTGTTGTGTTAATGCCACATCAATAAATTTAAATGTTGCATAAACCTTCTGCTGTTTCAGAAGCACGTTTGTCATGGAGAAAATGAAATTACTCTGCAAATAGTGATGTTATGGATCAAGTCTTTGATCATATTGATGGTGAAACATGCTGCATGATTTTCAAACACTGTTAAAAGATAATTTTTATATAACTATATATGCTCCAATATTTTTATAATTGGTGCCAACAATGAGTCTTCTAAACCTGGGATAAACAGCAAGTATCCCATGAGCTGAAGAATTTGTGGGGGGAGGAGTTTGGGTTTGTTTGGTTGGCTTTTCTTTTTTTTAAGTAGACCTTCATTTAGTATGTCTGACAACTTTTCTCATCCCATAGAGAAATCAGGGATTAAACTTTTTAGAAAGCTAAGGCTTGGATTTCATTAGATGGCTGTGAGAAAATAAGTTGTATAGTTTTTAAGGAAACCTAGAACTCTGTCTAAGTAAATTCACTCTTCTACTTCACTAAGATTTATGCCTAGATAATTGTAGAACCAACTATAATTATACTCTTGTGACTTTTTTGTCCTTGCAAAATCTAGAGATTTACGGTCTCTTTTGATATATTTTTCATCTTCCCTGTCTCTCCATTGCTCCTTTTTTTCTTCAGGTTATTGGTCTGAATTAGATGTGAGTGGGTGAATGCGGCTTAACTGATAAATCCTGTGGTTGTGCTTTATCTGCTGGAGGCTGTGGTGTAGAGTCAAAGTCATAATAGTCACTACCTTCTTGTTTCTTTTTTAATTAACTTTGCATATCCTAAAGATCTGCAAGTCTCCAAATAAATTTTAAACATGAATATATATGCTTAGCATTTGGGTTTGGGATTTGTTTGTTTTAATTTGTCAGTCTTAAATTAAAACTTAACTCATGTTTTGCCTCTCTTTTTATTGCATCTTATATTTTATATGTTTAAGCCTTGGGTCAGTCTGTAGCTTGTACTTGAATATTTCATAGCTCTCTAAATTTGAGTCATTGTTCAGTAAATACTTATTGATGTAGAATAATAAAGGGTAGTGGACCTTGGGAAAGTCTGTCTCAGGGTAAAAAAAAAAAAGCAGTGTCATCTTTTGCCCAATTTGTAGAAGCTGAGGATACCTGACTCTTGTCTTGTATAAAGATATACAAGAGTGTATCTTTATATTCATATGTATGCATACATGTACCTGTAAATATGTTATGTATACTTGGTGGAACATGCATGGAATTTAGCTATATGTCTTTCCCTCCAGTTGATAATTGATCTTTGTTCTTATTATTAAAAAAGGTTTTTTTTAATATACACTGATATATAAAAGAAGTGTAAATGAAAACTGATTGCTATGATCAGTGCATTCAGAAGAGTGCGTGCCAGGGAGGGGTTTTAGTCCAGACACTAAGGGACAGATTCTCATTCTGTGTTTCAGATTGTGATAAAGGAGTAGACAGAAACTACTTGCATATCTGCCAGATTCAGAGCTGGCAACTTCTTCCATTCAGCGCAGTTGAGCACATTTACTCTGTCCTAGCAGTTCATGTTACAGGATTATTGTCCTTTACTGTTTTGAATAGTTTAGATGGAGTCAGGGAGAGAACAGGGAACTTTCCACGTTCTTTCCTTCGGGGTCTTGTGCTTGCATCAGAATGCCTGAGGTAGGAGCTGGCTGCATTGGGGAATTGCTCTTTTTACCTACGTATGTAAACCAGCATTATAAATTATATTTCAATAGTTTTCTTTGTGTTGTTCTTCACTGCTTTTTTCAGCTGAAGGATATTCACAGTAGTTTACTAATGCTCTCCTGAAAGTGTGTATTCTGAAGAATACTAATAACACACAGAGTTGGATATGACAGAAATCTTTCAAATGCAAAAATCAGCAAGGAGCGTCTGCAGAGATTTTGCGTGCTCCTGCTTACAGTCATAGGGCATCTCCATTGTTAATCTCTTCAAATAAAATACCTTTTTTAATATTAGTTTATTTTAATAGGCTGAATTTTGTGTAATCTATCCCATTTCTATTTGCTAGATGGCATTTACTTTTGTTTTGATATTGGTTGGAATATATATTCTTAATGCAATGTTTGTTCCATCTGTTTTGGGCCAATTGGTATTCGAGTGGTAGCACTAGCAATAAGGAGAAATTTTTCAAGCAAAGTGCTTGAAAACTGTCTTGGAGCAAGATTGTAGAATTGTAAAATTCAAGCACTTTTTTTAGCAAGGAACATAAAATTTCTCTATGCCTTACTCTACCAGCACAGAAGAAAGCATGTGGAAGTTTTTTTTTCAGGTGAAATAGGTATTTATGGGAAGAAAGATCTTAACAGAAAATAAACCAACTAATGTTATAGGTGGTGCTTGTTCTGAAAGGTGAGTTTTCTGTTTTGACTGCTAGTAAAGAAAAGGATTTGTTCTCGACCACATGCTGTTTTAAATAAAATCAATTCTGAAATAATTTCTCATTCACAGAGCACTGTTATGCTGTAAGAGCCATCTGAGTTACTAGGTCACAGCAGCACTGCAATATTGAGGTTTTTCGATACTTTAGCTGTGACAGCAAACAGAAAGCACTGGAGCCTGATGATATGGCAGATCATGTGATGGCAGTGAATGCCTTGTCTTGCGGCAGAAAAATATGCGTGACCTCTCCAGTAAAAATGCATCATTCAGTACAAGCAGAACCCAGAGAACTGTGTGGACAGCACTAACACCAAGAGACACAATTTGTAGTACTTGGTCCACGGGAAGAATAAGATGTTGTAACAGTCTCTAGCCAGTCACATCTGGTGGTCCAGAGCTGCCCAGGAGAGTGAAATACTCCACTCTTGTCTGTTCCTGAGACTTGGTTGCCATGGTCACAGCTTTAGAGAGATAAAGACTTTCTTTTCCTGTATTTTGTGTGTGTAGTAGGGGGTCATAGCAGTGGTGTTGCTGCTATGTAGACACCCCTATCTTTTCCTATTCATTGTTATTTTATACTCCTTAATATAAATCTTTTTGAGCTTATTTGTGTTTAAAATACTTCAGGTTTGAGAGTGGGTTTTATTTCTGTCCTCTTTCCTATAATCTCACGTACAGGCTTTGTCTTTTCTTGCTCTTTATTTTTATTTTCCCTTAAAATCAGAGACAGACTATTCCTAACAATTAACTGTTTCTGAACAATAACCACCCGCACCTGCCCCAGTATTATTTTGACTGTTTGCAGTGGTCAGAAGGTCTTTGTCATAAATACAGGCTTCTAAGTCCTTTCCCCTCATCCTCCCTATTTGTTTCTCTGAAGGATGTATTCAGGCATCACAGAATACAGGTCTCTTCCTTTATTTTGTCTCTGCCAACTACTTGCTCTGTAAATGAGTATTTTGAGCTCTTCAGAAGAGTTAAGTTAAACATATAAATACTTTGTAATACTTTCATGATCACACATTTTCCTATGCACCTTTTGCCATTTTATTGCAGCTCCAGCTGTACGCACAAACCTGTACATATAGATGTTCACATATAAGGAACAGGATTGGGTAGTATATCCAAGAAAGGATGGGAGGTTTTAAAGAAAATAGTCATCTTCTGGAGGGTGCTACTTAAAAGGGATTTGAGATAGCTGTTATGAATGATACAGAAATGATTTAAAGATCTAACTGGAGTTTTTCAAATTGATTTTATGGTGTCATAATGTTCTGGTGGTAAGAAACTATAAGCTGGTTGTCCAGGGCATTTGCTATTCAATGTTCCTGTCTATAAATGTGCTTTAAAAATTAAAAAAAAACCCAAACGAATTGTAGCTCTCCTATGTGAGAAGCCAAATCCTGTTTCTTGCATAGTATGAACACAGAAGGGATTTTTTTTTCAGTTGATAAGATGCTAATTTTCTCTTCTTCAGGCTACTCAAAAATTTATATGCTTGCACTGGCATTGTCCTGACACATTTAGAGTAGAGCCTGTTAGTAGCAGAAGTGTTCAGTAACCCAACAACCTGTTTAGTGGTTTCTTGCTTTGCATCTGTTTAGTCTGTAATATACAGAAACAGTTCTGTCATCTGTTTAAAATGGGTGTGTGTGTTAAATCTGTAAAATATAAATTCACATTCACAAACATCAAAAATACCTGTATATTCCTTTCAGGCTATTGCCTTCAATGGTTAAATTCTGCTGTCAGATTTTCTGTTCTTTTTACCGCTTCTGGTATGTTTCATTTCTGTCAACTAAAACTTTTCTTCAACCAGCAGTTGAAAAATTGTCTCCAAAGCTTGTTGCCTGAGAAAAGCTCTGATATATGGAAAATAACTCTAGTCTGTAGTACAATAGCCTTATCAAAATTATATTCTATTATACATCCACTAGATTCTTCACATAGAATGGTGTGACTCTGAGGGATGGCTTGGTGGTGAGACTCCTGTGCATCTGCAGCTAACAAGACAGGTTTGGAAAGTGTATGCATAATCAGGTGTTTGAAATTTAGTACCGTGCCCCCAAAAGTCTTGGATTTATTAAAAATTTATTGTAATTTCTCCTTAAAAGGAACATAATACCTGGTAATTTCACAGGGATATTATGATAGTCTTGAGGACTCCAGCAGTGAATTGCACTGACAAAAGTTACAGAAAACAAGATTGGATATATGTATGTATATACATACATATAAATATTCACTTGCCATAGACGATGGTAGAGGAAGTTTTGTCCCCCTCACTTACAGTAGGAAGAACAATGATTTCTTTGGTGAATTTTGTTCATATTTTGCTCTGAATGCTCCATATAGTTCTGTAGGGAAACCAGGCATGTTTATATCTTGCAAGGCTGCTTTACATGTGTAAAGAGGCCAAAATACTCAGAGTGACTGTATTATTGCGAAACTTCTTCACTTTGCTAATGCTGTAGTACTCTTAAGAATGTGTTTGCTCATGTCCAGTGCCAACTGTACAATCATCCCTTGTAGACATCTATAAACATTGCTTTTTTGTTCCTGAAATACTGAAATGTGTCAATGTTGGGAGCTTTGAAGACAGCCTGACTATGAAGACCTTTTGGGCAACTTACCTTTTGGGCAGCCATCCTGTTCTGTAATGGTCCTTGACACCGGCTGCAAATCCTGGGGAGAAATTAAGAAAATGGCACTTTAAAAACAGTTGGAGTTGATTCTTACTCTTTTAGTGTAATATTACAGTAATCTGTGGTATTCAACTGATTTTTATAGGGGATAAAGAATCAGTTGCCCTATTTTCTTCTGCTCTGAATTCCAAGACTGTCATATGAGTAGTAGAGGTGATACTATAGTGAACAGAAATGGATGTTTCAGAGAAATAATTTCAGATAAAGAGATTTTATACACACATATACACACAAACACTTATTGTATGAGATCCCTCAATCCCAGTCCAATATTTTTAGCAGGTGTTGCTGATAGAACTTCAATGTTACACATTTTTTTCTTGTAGCAGTGAAAGGGAAAATTCATGTTGTATTACTTGAGGGTAGAAAGAATTCAAACTTAAGGGAAAAACATTTCATGTTATAGCTGATATTTAATACTTGAAAAATCCTTCAGATGTATTTTATCTCTGATATATATAGGAAACATGCTATTTCAGCAATTTCTTTTAATTCCTGTAGGAAATGTGTAGTACATAATAGTAGCTCATTTCAAATACATTTAAGCTCAGTTTAGCTATCTTTAATGTTAGTTACAATTAAAATACTACTACTAAAATTGTTACTAAACAAAATTTTTGCTAAAATGACTGCGTATAACAGCTAGAGGCTTTAGATTCTGGAGAGCCACACATGCCATGAAATGGTCTCTGACACATCACATTCATTTCCCTGATGCATAAGCTACATGTATATTCATGTATAAACCATCTTTACATCTGATAATTTTTAGGAATGAAATGAAAAATATTGAGCTTTTTCTTGCTATTTGTAATCCAGAACACTAGAGGACAGCACTAAAATATTACATAAATGTGTTGTTGTTTACACTGTTAATGGTATAGGTGCTCTGGGAAGGCTTTGTGAGGTGAAAACAAATTACTCTTTTGAATAGTTAGGGCAAGTGATATTTTTGTGAATATCCTTGGCTGCCTTTGAAAACTGCATCTCACTCCACATGTATAAAATATCTGGAGCTGCTTGTGGTCTGAAACAAAGTTATTTGCTGCAGTGATTTCTTTAGAAATTAAGCTTTATTTTTTTTTAATACCAATAGTGTAGAATACATTTTTAATTTAAGAAAGGGAGTTATTTGCCTCATCTGTAAATATTTTGTGGTTTATTTGCTCACACAAAGTGTACTGTGTTACTACTATGATACCTGCACAGAGATGTAATAGTATAGCTCCTTGGAAAAGTTACTGCTTCCGTTGTGTTTCTCTAGGCACACTGGAACGGCACGAAACAGGTGAAACAGCAAGTGCAATTCTTACTGCCATTGAAGATTCAGAATATTTAGTGGCAGATGCTCTACTTTCTGTATGTCAAGAATCAAAACGAAGCAAGAATTCTGGATACAAACACTCCAGCTCATATAAGCATAGCATGGGCCTTTATCATCTCACTCATACAGAAAAATCTTCAGATAAGGTAAGAGTGAAAAGTAGAGCATTTCTCAAGAGCAATAAGTTGTGATCTACATTCTTTACCCTTTCACGCATTGATGTGTAAGTGGGATGGTTGTTTGGTTTTAAGTTTGTCACCCCATTTCATAAACAAATGGGAAAAATAGATAGAGGGCCTTATGCAAGGTTATCAGTAGGATTTTTCTCAGATTTATTACCTGTAGCTAGACTCTATTTCTTTGTGCCTCTAGCTTGTGACTGCACCTATTAGTATTAGCCTCAGAACAACTGAATACACCTTATACCAGTTCAAATGTGTATGCCTTGAGAACGAGCACAACATGATCCAATGCTATTGGTCTTTCTCTTACTGCTTTTCTATGAGACGACAGATTGCTCTTCTCATTCAGTGAGACTTTTTATGGGGTGTGTGTTTTCTGTTCACATCATCACAGAATAAGTTGCAAGTGCTTCATGTTTTTATTAGTGTGGTTAAATTTGGCACCTGATTGGTTAAAAAGAGGATGGTCATGCTCTTGTGAGGTACTGGGCTGCAAATAGGTATGACAGTCTTCAGGAAAGATTTGGCCAGGGAGAGGTTTGTGTTTAGCTTTATCTGGAAAGACTTTTTAACAGAATTCTTTAAACCAAATAATTGTGACTGATGGAGAAGATGTGCTCTTTTGTTTTGGATAGATAATAAAAGGTAATAATATGCTTCTAAATGTATTAGTTATAATAATATGCTTAATAAAGTAGTGTTAATGTGCTGTTAAAATGGAGAAAATGAGTACAGAGGCAGGAAATCATGAGAAGTAAGGTTGAAAATGGAATAGTCACTCTATTTTCTTGTGGCCTAGATATACCTATTCTTTTATCAGTTATTTGTAGATATTTTAAAAGCCTGTATTTGCTAATTGAAAAAACTGATTAATAAAACTGTCTCTAATACAATCTCAAATTCAATGAGATAGGTATTGCCTTTTTCATGTAGGAAAATAATGGTACAAACCTATTTTCTTAAACCTTACTTATTCATCAGGAGGTAATATATCCACTGAATTCTTGATAAGAGTGTATCTTAAGAATAGGGTTTTCATGTTGTTTGTTCTGGTTTACCACTTTTCAATTAATGGGTTTTGGGAATTCTGTTCTCTGCAATAAACAGAGGAAGTCATGTCTGCTATTCCTCAACCCTCAATGTACATTTTACCACAAATATTGAGAATGAAAAATGCCTTCTCTTAACTGATACATGGAGACAGCCTTCAGAATGGTCTCTGGCCTTTTTTCTGGCTTTATTAATTATAGGAAATGAAGTACCAGGTATTTCAAAACTGTCTGATAAAGTACAGCTTGATCAAATCCTCACTCTTGAATTGTATGGTCTTTTCTTCATTGTATCTTGAAATTTACATATAACATTGAGTTTATAGTAGTTGTAGTTTAACTCTTAATATTTTTCTTTGACCTTTTACTAACCTTAGTCTGATTTCTAAAGTTCTTTTTGATCCCATTTTCTGAAAAGTCCTATTAGAGCGTAATCCTGCTGAGCATGTTGTGGGGCAGATGGTGCACTAGTTGGCCATTGACACAGAACCTGATCTCCCTGTTAGTTTGTTAAAAGGAATAGTTTCTTCTTGCCTTTTTAAATAGGAACAAAAGAAAAAAGTTTTGGTAGTTGTTTGGTGAGTTGTTTTAGGTATGTTTATTACATTGAAAATTGCATGGATTTACCAAGGTAGGAGGAAAGAAAATGTGCTGATTATGAAATATGGGAGAAGAGTTTTTTGTAAATTTTCAAGTGTGGAGTTTAACATGCTTTGGCAATTCTCATGATCTTAAATTGGAAGAAATATCACAACCAGAAACAGTGGAATTGTAATAATTTGTAGCACTTTTATCTAATAGCATCTTGGCTGCTCTGGTTTCTCAAAATAATATTAATTTTCTTGTTTAAATATACTTCATTAATTATCTTGTCCAAATGAAATTTTTTTAGTAAGAATACTATTGATGCTTCTTAGACTTTTTCTGTCAAATTCTCCTTTTTTTAGTTCCATGTTCTTTTGTCAGTACAGACCTGTTAGGTTTGTCTAATTTCATAATAAATTCAGTTCTGTACTGGGGAAAGCACTTTTCATTCATCAAACATGTGTCATCCAGTACATTCAGAGCTTCTTCCCACTTGCATCTGCATAGGAGAGGTTTCTGTAGATTGGTGTGGGATATGCTGGAGACTAAATGTGTATAGTATAGCTGAACCTGGGAAGAATTACAACAATGGAAGTCCCCTTAATGCTATTGCAGAAGCCCAGCGCAGGCCACACAAAAGGAGTGTGGAACTCTTCCGCTTTTTTAGCCCTGTACTGTTATTGCTGAAATAAAAACTTGTTATGAAGTCTGCTGTTTCTCTTAAGTTTTGTGCAGGAAACTTTCTTTTTAGGTTTTTTAAAAAGTGCTCTATTGACTCTTTTGCATCATTGTATTTTAACATCTTGAAATACTCTGGAATTTCAGATCCCATGAAATTAGTGAGAGGACTGTGAGTATCAGACTTCAACATTCCATACCATATTATTTAAAGCATATCATTACTAAACACATAAAACTAACACAAAACTTTCAGATTATCAGAGGGTTTTAATATAGAATATTTCATTATCAATTTCCTCCTTTGGCAAATTGTGTATTAGAAATTTAACAACATACTAAATTGTTAATAACTTTTCTATCAAAAACTCCCAACATCATCAATTTTAGCATATATTAAAGAACTCAATTTCAGAAGATTTATGTGACAGAAAAAATGAGTGGGTAGCTATTCTATCCTGTTGGTATTGTAACTGTGAGTGATCTTTTTGTACAATGAGTGATCCACATAAAGATTGCAAGTAAGATTCAGCATTTGTTCTTATTATTATTACATTGTTTTACTATTCATATTATATTTAGGATGAAAGAACATTTTGGAAATAATTGTCTCTTTTTCCTCCATCCTGAGAAATCTAAATATCCTCACATAGTGGTCCAGCTTCAAAGGCTTTCTTTTAAAACGTTTGCCATCATGTAAATCACAGATACAAAAGAAGAATGTTTTGATTTCATGGTGTTTTGACCATTTTAATTCTTTTATTGTGCTGCACGTGCCAGTGGGAGCACCAATAACAGATGACTGTGACAAATGCAGTTAACACAAGATCCATATTAATGTCGTCAAATCCCCTTGATGTATTTAAACAGATTTTAATTATTTTTAATGTCGAAAAACTCAAAATATATAGCTTAATAGTTCTTCAAGAAAGCTTTACTTAATATGTGAATGTAAAACCTCTCATAAAAATGAAACTTTTATGTTGGCCTTAGTCATTGACATAGGGTATTCATCAAGTCAGCAATTTGTGTGGCAAAGTGCCATTTGAATAGTGTATTGTTAGAATACTTATGGTCCACTTGACAAGGGCTCTTGCTGTAAATAGTGCAATTTGACTCCAGCTGTTAAAGAGTGGCTTTGACAGCAGCCAAATAGAATGGAGATGCTTTACTGCACCGCAGAAAAATCAATATTGGGTTCTTGTTCATAGTAACCTGTTTTCTCTTTTTTTTTTTTTTTGCAGATTTGTACAAGACTATCTAGAGTTCATTTGTGAAAGTTTAAATATTTTGAAAGTGAGGCTGTTTTATTTTTCAGATTAATGTTGGTGGTGAATAATGTTTGTGCGTAGTTAAAAAGAAAAAGATAGTGCTTTGTGGATATATATATATAAAATGTGATGATGCAGCATTATTTCAACTCTGTTTATAGGGGTGGATGCTACCATGTGGGTGCATAAGTTGTGTAACTAATGACAAAAAATGCTCTTTCCTTTCTCTGTGGTTTTTTTTTTCTTTTTGTAGTGCTGCTGTAGTATCCCTGTCAATTTTCTAAGTATAGGATTTTTTTTAAAGCAGGTTTCTTTGTTATTCTCCCTGTAACAACCCCCACAGATGTTGACAATCTGTAGTGCCATTGTAGATTTTCGTGAAGCATGGTCTTGCTAGTGCTGAACAGTTTTCCAGCAGTATTCAGTGACACAAGGTTGCTATGATACCTGGCCAGTAGCAATAGGTATTGAATCACTGGTCTTAATTACAATAGAATACACACTAGACTGTGCTCATGGTGTTTATATGGAACTAGCTCTCGTTATACCTTTAAGTCATAGTTCTATGTAAAAATTGGAGCTGTGTGAAAAACTGATTTTAAAAAAATTGAAATGCTTCACTGCGTCATATAAAGATTGCATTGATGTACATAAAAAGCTGGAGGTGTCTGGGAATTGTTTTCCTGATGTTCCAGAAACCTTTCATGTTGAAAAGTTTCCTAGCTTTTCAGCTTCAGTATTTTGGATATAAATCTGTATTTACCTTGCACAAATATTTCTAGTGATTTCAATAATGTAATCAGAATGGTCTGGGTAAAAACATTGGAGGGAAGAGCAGCTTCTAAAAATCTATGCAATAGTTGCTAAACCTTGAACTCTTAAATTATACTACTGAAAATCTAGACCAGAAAAGGGAATGTTTTTACTGTGTATATAAGACAAGGTAAAGATGGGGGAGAGAAATGTATTAATTTATACAGGAGCTTTTATAAGTTTATGTATTTTTTATATGTTTAATCAGCAATTTTTAAAAATGCCTTGTTAGGAGTTCTAAAAGACTTGATATTCACTTACAGAATAGCATACATATTCTCCTCTGAACAAAAATATGTAAAGGCAAGAATGTTCAGAAGTTATAACTAATAGAAGAAATAACTACTTTGTTGCTGCACAGAATAAGTAAAAGGCAAATGAAGACTGTAGGACATGAGCAGCTATTTGTTTTAGTATAGCAAAAGAAGCAATTTGAAAATAAAATTCTTGTTGAAAGCCTGGAAAATCACTACTAGATAAGCTTACTGATGGAAAAAATGATAGAAAAATGGAAATAAGAGACAAGCACAAATACCAAATAATACTTGGCAAATAGGAAATCAGGAGTGATACCATAAACAATGGTGTCACAGACATGGATTCCTTTAATTTCTTTCCTCTTATAATATTTAGAGCATTATTATGGGGAATTACAGGTCTCAATGATTTATGTGAAGTGAATTATTAAGGACAAAACAAAATAAGAAGTAGTAGAACATTTTTCCTTAAAGATGGTAACATCATGATGGCGCTGCAATTGTATTTTTTTTTCCCTGGGACTAGTGTTCAGTAGCTATATTTAGTAGTTTATTAAGTAAATGTAATAGGAAAATGAGTGAAGAAAAAATGGCTCAATAGGTACAGATTTTTTTCTCTATAATTCAGTTGCAGAGCATTTTAGTACTGCATTTCCTGTGAAGTGTCACAATTAAGTGTTTTATCAAACGAGCAAGGTAGCAACATAACTACAGTGAAGTAATAACTTCAGAGTTATGAGATTAAATTTGTACCAGTTAAAAGGAATCATGATCCTGAGGGATGTTGATAGCTTGGACCACATGCCATCTTTGATGGAAGTTACTGTAGTTTTTGAATTGCCCCACCAAGTCAAGATTTTGTTGATTTGTGTTTTCTCTATTGATTGCCTCAAGCAAAATGAAACCAAAAAGTTGCCATTGTGGTATTGTAGCACATTTTAATCTTGCAGATGTGGATAGCAATTAAGGCAGCATGACAGAAGTCTGATAATAAGTCTTAACTATCTATTTCAATGCTTATGACACTGGTTCTTTTCTACTGTGTTACTATACTGAAGGTGACTGACTTAAAACTTTTCCCTTCCTAGACAATTAATTGGACTGTGTGATAAAGCTAAAGAAGGTGCTATGGTATCCTGCTAGAAATAAATCTAAGGTTAATATCAACAGTCCTTGTGACATGTTGAAGAATGAGTTTTTGAAGCTAACGTAGCTATTGCTGTCTTATTCTGTCTTTTTCTATACCTCTACTGCCATGCTGCAATTCCATTCTCTGTCTCTTGGAATCTCTAGCAAAGTTTGCATTTTGGACTTTTTAGGGATATGCCTTTATAATTGGACGCATACAGTTTCTATCTTATGGAAGTGGTGCTCATGGTATCGTATTTGCCACTTAAGACTGTTTCTTTTTGGTCTGGGTATAGAGTTGGGCACAGATTGAATTTTCCTATCTTGAATTTTACCTTTACTACTTTCTAGACCAGATGATATGATTGTTCTGTAGATCAACCCAATTGATTTTCCTTCTAAGTGCTCTACCTAATTCTAAAATAAATTACATTATCTGTATTATAACCTTTATATTTTCATATTGCTCAGTGGTGTTCTTTAAATTCTTCACAAATCATGATAGTGATATGGTAGAATCTTTACACTTGTCATAATCATAGTTTCTATTCTAAACATAATTCCCTGGCCTCTTATAGCTTAATTAGTATTATTTTAGTCAAGAAAAATATTAGCAGCAATTCAGAATGCATTCAATGTGAGGCTTTTTCCTACGTTTCCACCTCCCACATCTATTTACAAAAAAAAGCCATGACTTTTTCAGAAGCACATAATTTACATGCAAGTTTAGAAACAGGAATTGCAGCAAACAAACCTTAGTCTGCAAAAGAAAGATGTACTATCTGCTAGCTTCCTTTTGATAGCTAATTGAATCTCTTTTCTTGTCTGTTTAGCAGAAATAAAATGCTAGGCTAACCTATAGTTTGATTTCAACCAAAGCAACAGCAATGGTTATATGTCCATTCTCTTGATCTATTTTTTTTATATATTAATACTCAAACCTCAATTTGTTCTAATGCGCAGACTTGGTTCTTGCAAGACATATGGGAAAGGATGAATCATCCAAACAGACATCTGAGACTGCTTGTTTCCAAATACTGTCCTTTTGGAAGCCTCTGCAGTAAGACTGAACAACTTGCAAGGAATGAACAGTTTGAAATCTGTGTACAGAAACTGAGCTGCTATCCTGATACATCCTAGATTGCTTTAGCATTTGAAGAAAGTCCAGCTTGCCTATTCTTGAGTTTTCAAGAATGGCATTTTCTAGAATACACAGAAATGTGTATTTGTTCTTTTTCTTTAGAAAAAAGTCACTTGCTTATGAGTTGATCTAGAACTTTCATGTAGATAAATTTTCTGGGTGGAACTCTTATGATTCAAGATGGGAAATGCATTGACGGAACAGCCCATGGAAAATATGTTGTTTCAGTTGGAGTCAGCACTCAGACATGTATTGCTAACTTAATTTTTATACACATCACTCTTTCTTAAGACAAAGCAATATTCTCAAGCTCCTACTAAAGTCATGTTGGCAGCAGCTCTGTGTTCAGCATTATTGTCACAGATACTTGGATGTTCATTCATCCAGTAAATTGTTCAGGATGATAATTCCTAAATCCTGAATCAGTAGTCTGTGGTTTTGGTTTGCTGTAGCATTGCTTGTCTAGTTGATGATCAAGGAAACTTTGGAGATGTTCCATCCTTTCTTCTAAAGTGCTGAGTGAGGATGAAAATGTTTTCATTACCACCCATCACTGAGCTGTAAATATTTCTAAAGATATAGTTAGGAAATTTACATTCAAAATAAGTTAATATAGTAAGATGTAGGCAGAGTACTTGAATATTGGGTGTATAAATAAAACTTAGCTTAAAAACCACCTTATTTCTTCCTTCTGTCTAGACTTCTCATGTTGCAGAGACTGTTCATCTCAGAAATGGATGTTAGTTAGAGATAAGTGGATCTATAGTTCACTTTTATGTTCTTTCTATGATAAAATTGTTAAGTTGTTAGACAAGACCTTGTCCAAAGTCAAAACACTTTGTGTTTAGAATTGCCTTTCTGATTGTGTGCCCAGACAGGCAGTGATATGAATTCTAGTGCAAAGCAAAATTTTTCTATAAAAAATAACCTGTACATTTCTTCAAATATTTTTCTGAAAAATAAAACTTAGACTTATTTCCTAGTGTTGAAAAGAATTGTGAAGTTGTGAAGAATATTCTCTAGATTAATTCTAATTGCCCATTTATCTTTGATATGTTTCTGTTGTTTGTCTCCAGAATCACTTTTATATGTATACTTTAATTAAATCCAATGAAAAACTCTGAGTGTTAACTTGAAAACAAAACGTGCAAAACATTTAATTTTCATACCAGACCTCTACATTGAGCAAAAGATGTGTTAGCAATTCTTCTGAACAACTGAAATTTTTGTGCCCATTATATCCATCTGGACAGCAATCTGCCTGACAGTAGCCTTCCATACATGAGAAAAAGAAGGTTTATTCAGTTGCTTAGACTATTCATCACACAGCTTGAGCCTGAAGACTCCTTGGCTTAATTACTTGCATTGTGCCACAGACGCATCAGTAGTGATGCTCCAGTTACTGTTCAAAGTGCTATGAAGATAGTAAAGCCTTCCACTGGGATTTAAAAAAAGAAAAAAGGAAGATTACAGTGCTGGGAGAAAAGAGGGTGAACTCTGCTTATGTTGCAATTAAGTTGATAGATAAACACTAGAGCAAAGTAAAATAATTATGTAGCCTTTTCTTTATGGGAGGTGGATTCTTAGGAGGATCTGGGCATCCTCAGTAATTCAGCCAGAGTTGCTGTAATGAATACTACAATAAAAGTAATGCAAGACAAGTTCAAAACAGTTTATTTAAACTTGTTCATATGGGAACATCTATCATGAATTGACACATTTGTTTGGGACTGCATTGTCCAAATGATGAAGTCACAGGTCAAGCATAAATTGCTTGTGAAAGCAGACTGGGGCACTATTACTGACTCCAGGCTTTTTACATACAGTCCTTTACATGTGAGTATTGAGGTTTAAAAAGGGTAAATGAATAAGAAAAATGTTCTGAATGCCCCATCAAAGGCAGCCTCTGTCCTATGGCTCAGTGAAGTGCCTGAAGGTAAGGAATATGAACAACCTTGGGAAAGTAACACCATAACTGTGTGATGCTCACCCTTTGTATGAGGCCAGTGTTGCTTTGTAGCAGGTAGGCCTGGCTTCTTCATGCATTTTGGGAGACCACGGATAGTCTTAGTGATAGAAACTCTTCCCATGCTCCCTAAATTCAAAGCTTGGGAGGTAGGCAGGGTTAGATGGGGTATGATATGTGGAGTGCTGATAGGAGCTAATATTGGATTAGGAAGTGGATATGGTTTTTATGTGGAGATGAAAGTGTACCCAATAATTTGCATCCTTTCTTCCTCAGCAGGTTCTTTTAGCGATGGTGTATGATGTATGTTTAAAAAAGGTGCTATTTCTATTATATACCTGCTGTTTGTAACTATTTTAAAATAAATGCATCTTCGCACATAGCCTAGATCGCTCATCCTTTCAGAAGAGCAAAAAAATAAGATAGCTGTGTATTTGCAAAAAGGTTATGAACTGAAGAAAGCAGGTTTGCTGTTGTGATTTACCTGAAATAAGGCACTACTCAATGCTTAGATTATTTTTAAGTTACAAATACATAAATAGGATTGAAAGACCGTATATTATATCTAATAATTAACAGTTCTTCAAGCATCACCCTGAGAATTTGAAGTTTCTCTTAGGGACGACTTGGACCTTCATTTCAGATTTCTTTATGTTTCTTAAAGCCCTTGCTTTCTTAAATTATTTCATCAAAATTCTTGAGTGGTCTGTACTCTCCAACTGTCTCAGTTCTCTTCCTCTGAATGATATTTGATCATGTGCTATATGCTGTGTTAATTGTCATGGGAAAAGGTTATACCAGTTTTTCTTCTTGCTTGTCTTTTAATGATCCAAGTAATTAAATTAGGCTTTCTAAGCTTGGAAGTGACTTAATACTAAGTAGACATATAAGTTACATCAAGTTAGTTTTATATGTAGAAGACACATCAAAAAAATACAATTTCCTAGTAGATAAAGAGGTGTTCTGTTCATGGCATAGGTTTAAGATGTGCTATTTGAAATCCAAGGTTTTTGTGGAACTTGCTAACAATATTTTATGCTCATAAACCAGTTTGAAATCCCAAACACAATTTCATTTATCTTTATATTCTAAGCTTTATGGAGTCTGCAAAAGTGTCCATCTGTTCAGTCAAGATTGCTTCAAATAGTGAGTGGTCAAAGAGACTTAGCTGATAAAGGTCAAAGGAGCCTCTTGACCCCGTGATTCTTGCCAAAGCAATTGGAGTGTAGGGGCTGATATACAGTTAGATACAGCTTGCTAACGTGATCTCCACTTTAATTGGTAATGATAGCAAGAATACACAGTAAAGTCATTGCTGAAAGAAAACAAAAAGTATCCAATATAGTAATTTATTACCAGTCAGTGGGTTTCACGCACTGGGTTGTTTTACCCCTGCAGTGGTCAGAGAAAGCAAAAAGGTACTCTAACACTTAACTGAAAATGGATGCCCTGCTGCTATCAGAGATGCATGGTGGTCAAACGATTGCCTGTGCCATTAGCTTGGTAATGTTTTCTCTATTGTAAACTCAGCTCCCCATGTTCTTCCTGTGCATCAGCTGCAGATTGAAGGCTTTCTCGTTTGTCTTCTATTTGTGCTGCCAATCATCAAGCTGCTGTTCACCAAGCACATTTCAAGGAGGCAATTTTTTTTTTACTCCTATCGACTACCATCTCTAGCAACTGAGGGGCTCAGAGGATTTAGAAATAAGTTTAATGCTTTAATTTACACTGTGCCAGCCATTTTGTGCATTGCTTATATATTTGTTTTCTGTGAGAATTCTATGAGACAATTACAAGTTTCCTATTTTGCAAAACTGTGCATGAGACAGTTATGTTTAGTTGAACACATTTGCAGGTACTTTTCCTTATGCTACTATTTTCATTAAAAAAGGTGGAAGAGAAAAATGTCTTTTCAAGTAAAGACAATTTTAACCTATTCGGTAGCTAAAAACACACTGAGAAAGCAAACCCAAACCCAACAAAAGCAAACACACATTCTGTGATGTAGAATAGAATAGAGCTATCACTGGCAATACAAATTAACATTTAAGACCCTATGTTTCTGTTGTTATGGTTCAGTTAACAGTTCTTCAATCTCCACAAAGTACAAATGTAACAGCATGGTAGGAGTACCTAAATAGCTTTTACAAGCAGATGTGTGATGTACTTATTTTTTTTTGAGCCCAGAGCCCAGTGATGAGATGTGATTCTGAGAAGTTACGACCTCTGAACTTTTCTTGACAATCCAGTGACTGGCCTGATCAAGACACAGAAAATTTTTAACCATCAATAAATTTTTGGTTGACAAATTCTGCTACCCTCTTTCATTTCTGTAACAGGTTGTCCATAATTTAGATTTTTAAAAACAAATAATTTATTGTCAATGTTAATGATTGCTGCAGAGTTAATGAAGTGTAATTCAGACATATAGTCTTTAAAGTTTCTATTTTCTTTGTAGTGTAATAAAAAGTTAGATTACAGTAAAGAGATGACAAAAATAATTATTAATTTCATTGAAATAAGTATGTTGATATTAAATTATCAGACGCCATTGCGATATTTCAGAAGTTATTATATCAAAAAACATCCTAAAGACTATAAGATCTGGTAGTTTTAATGATTCTTTATTGGGTTTTGTTTGAAAAAACAAAATTTTTTGGTTTTTAAACAAAAGATTTTTTTGTTTAAAAAATCTTGTTAGAAAATGTATAGTGCGAGTGGATATTCAGAAGCAGTAGGCTGGTGGTATTTTACTGAATAAGTTTGCGTTAATTAATTCATAATAAGTATTTAATAATGAAACAAATACTTTTTAAAAGTCTGTCAGGTAAGACGTACTCTTTTATCATGTACTTCAGTGGGCTGTTGTATTGTATCTGTATTAAAAGCCAATGCCCTAATTGCTGTCAAATATAAAAATACATACCTTAAAAAAAACTCTCAAGCAAATCAGAAGTAGAAAATCCCTGACCCTAAGAAAAATAAAATAACAGAGCACCTTCTAGGAATGAAAGAACCTTCCAGTCTCTCTAGCAATATTTCAGTTAAGCTCTACGTATTCTTCTCCCCAGTCTCCACCAGCCTAATCTACCTAAAAATTCCCATTAAAGTAAGTTCTTCAATCTCTCTCTAATATTTTCTTGATCCCTTACAGGTGGCAAGCAATGGATAAAGGAGGAGGTTGACCTTGTTTAGTGTTAACGGTTCAAAATATGTTCTTTCAAAATAGAAAGCTCAAAGGAACAGAATTAAACCCTTTGAATATTACATAATTTTAAAAACTTATTTAGAATCAATAGATGAGCTATCAACAGGACAGCTCACACATGTTTTTTACAGCATGATTCATTCTGCAGGCACTAGGAATTTTGGGACCAATTTTCTGACACTTTTATCCTGTTATGTTTGGGATAAATTGAGAGTGCAGTGGATAAAGAAAACCAAAAGTCTAGAAGAAAAGTCCTATTTAATACTTCAGGACTTGTTTGACATGGGAGTTGATACTGTGTGTGCTGTGAGAACTGGGCAACTTCTGTTCAGTGGTATCAAAGTGGCATCTAAGTATATTTTGAGTCTTGTTTGCCTTCTAAAATTTCTACCTTGTGATTTGGGCCTTTATTTCCTTTATGTAAAATGAATGCCAAGATCATTCTTGTCAAATCTGTTTTTAGTACAAAACCTACAATAGAATATTTCTGGTAAAGAAAGCGGGTACATGGAGAAAGTACATACATACGAGGAGCTGAAACTGTATGGGAATCCCTGCCAGCTAATGGAAGTGTGTATTTTAAGTGGAATACCATTCCCAGAACAAGTTGTATCCCGATGGAAAAAGGTCTTTAGAGATGAGAAGGCAGCTAGGTAAAATAATACTTGAATTGTACTTCCCATGAAATTTTTATGTGATATGTCTGTCTTAAACCTGTTAAAGGTAATGGCATGTATTGATGCTGTTGGGGGCCACAGTAAGTATAGCCCCCTGCTGCCTCCTTCCCATAGCCATGGGGAAATTTTTCCTTGGGTGGTAAGGTAAGAATGAGTAAAGGGAGAAAAGATGTAGAAGAACAACATTGTAACTTGTGGAGCAGTGATGAATTGCATGCCAGAAAATTGGAACAGGCTTCCTGGAGAGGTATTCAATGCCCCAAGCCTGTGAGTGTTTAAGGGGCATCTGGGCAATGTCTAGTTGGGCTAAATGATCATTGTAGGGTCCCTTTGAACTGAAATAGTCTAGTCTATTCTAGCTCTTCTCTGATGTTGTAAATATCTGTTAATCTGCTTTTCAATATTGAACAAATGCTGTTTCCAGCTCTCTAGTTTGTAGTTAACTTTATGGGTTTCCGTCCATTCTCTGTAATTTTGTTACAGAGAATAACTTGACCATACTTTCTAAATAGCATTTTATGTCTAAAGCTTTGGATGCCCACCCTCTTTCACTGGAATGAAATGCCTGTGGCAGAGAGCTAGGATAACTTGGCAGACACATTTAGGATCAATGTCAATAAGCGTTCATATTGCCAATAAACCATAAATGTTTATTGTGACTTCACATGCAGGAGCATCACCAGATGTCTCAATGGATTGATATTGTCACAGTATTTTCCTTTGTTTGGATGGTGGTTTTACTAAAGGTTTCTAAATGTTAATCAACCATGCGTAAGCGTATAGAAAGAGAAAATGATAGGCCAGGTAATAATAACTTCAATTAATGTCAGAGATAGCTTGTGAATGCCAGTGTTTGCATTTGCATTCCATGGGGTTCTCCCTATATATTAGGAAACAGCATAATTAAAGATTAAAATAATCCTAGTGCTTAACTACAATGTATTTTTTTTTAAAGGAAAAAGGAAAAGGATAAACCTGAACAAGCAGTTATAATCTCTTACGTATGATTCCCTGTGGAGATCTTTAAATGAGATTATGTATTTAGAGTACATCTTCAACTGGTGGGAGCATCGTTCCCTAAATAACAAAAAGCCAAATTATATTACTGCCCAAAACTAAATACTCAAATTATATAGAGTTTCTACAGTTGATTCTTTCCTTGTGTTATTTATACTACAATATTAACAGTTTAAAAATAGCTAATCCTATAAAATCATAGTTTGTAATGTAAAAGGAGTTAGGTAAGGAGTGGTCATGAGAAAGATGAGGTAAACAACACTGCATTCCAGCTAGAGCTGGTTGCTGCCCTCTTTACTAACACTTGATGGTTTATTTTGAGATTTAACTATTTTCAACAGCGAGTTCTTTGCGTTAGTGGAATGTTTCAAATTATCATAAGAAAATTAACAGTGATCTAGAAAATTCTGTATCACTTGTGATATGGAAGCTGGCATGATTGCGAAAGTATTACTGAGCTGAAAAATTGCTTCTTGATGTGTCTTTCTGCTTGTAAAGGTGAAATAGACTGAGCATGGTGCTGAGAGCACAAACTTGTGCAAGACAATAAAAAACATACATGTCATAAATACTTAAAGAAATGGGCAGAAATGTCAATGAGGAGTTTATATTCCCTCACTTCTGGTGTTTCCCTGAAGGTAAAAGATACTACTTCTCTAGTAGATACAGCAGGATTATGATATAAGATGTTGTGTCTCTGTGTGAACTCATCAGCTGATTTCTAAAGTGCTCAAAGACATCCCTTCCACTGGAGTTTGTCACAGCATAGTGTCTACCCCACGCCAAAGACACCAGTAAAAGAAAAGATGTAAAATTTTCTTCTTAATGACAATTTATCATTTAAATAATGAAACTACAAGACTAAAATGGAGTAAATTTTTTTTAGTGACAATGGTTTTGAATATTTCCTCATGATCATCTGACTGTTCATCATCATTAATTTCTTTCTGCAGTTTAATATGCAAGTCTAAAATTGTGAACAGCTGTATCTTTTCTCAAATCTTTACTTCCGGTTTAAAAACTGTGTTCTTTAGGCATGTATTAACAACAGTAATTATCCATGTATAGTTATACCAGCACAAGTATCATGTTAGTATGTAGAACTAAAATGATGCTTTACAATTTACCATTACTGACAATGGGCTTTAAAGTTGGGGAAGAACTATAAGAATTCCAGAAAGATACAGGTTGGAAATAGGGTGGCACAAGATGAAGTCAGATGTTCACAAACATAGTAGCTCTGTAGCCTTTTCCTCTTAATTATTTTCAGGTAAGATAATTAATTGTGTATGTGGAGATTTATTTACTTAGGTTCCTTATTGTTCTTGATATGTGACTTATCTCAGAATGAAGTAACTTTTAGATAGCTTTGTATGTTTTGAAATGGCAAAAGGTGTAGTCTTTATCCCATCCAAATCCCCTGTATATGTATATATATATATCTCTCATATATCCAATTGCAACAAAGCATACAAACACTCAGGGTTTGCAAAAATTTTGCAGTATTGTAGGATTTGCTTCTGTAGCTTTATTATGAAAAAACAAAGGGTTTATGCTTTAAAATTTTCTGAAATGCCTTTTAGCTTGAAATCAGACTTAGCAGAAGAAATACTAGCCTAGAGTTTTGGCAAAGGGATATGCAATCTACAGTATGGCTGTGTAATTGAAGACATTAAGGAGCCTGCTGTATAGTATTTACACATGGATGTCTCTGTGTACCTTAAGCTATTTAAAAGAAAATCTTTTTTACTTAATCAAAACTGAATAAATAGAATTGAGCTTAACAGAGTTGATAGATTTTGTCTATTCCATAGGCAATTATATGTGGATATCTTGAAAATTACAAAGTACTCTTGGGTTTTTGTTTGGACATTTAATATTTCTCTTTCAGTTGACTGATACCAGCTGTACCCAACAGCCCTTTACAATTTTACCAGCTAAGACAAAATGGAACAATGCAAACTTTCATATTCTCTTATTTGACTTGGAAAAACTTGAGGAACTTCTGTCATATCAGCTCCAAGTATTAAAGTCATCAAAATCATTCCACAACCAATACACTCTAGAAAGAGCTAAAAGTACTACTGAGAAAAGAGCACTGACGTTAAAAAGAAATAAAACTGCTGCCTTCATACCTCCAGAAGATGGGCCGGCAGATACTGTTTGTTCAGACCAAGTTAATAGGGATAATAATGCAGCTAGGCCTGAGGAAGAAAGTGGTGGCATGAAAAGACGGAGAAAAATGAAGAGTTCAAGAAAGATTAGAATGCAGCCATCAGGAAACATAGATGTGAACATCGCCACTGATACAGCTAAACTGCTTTTGTCATGTCTCCTACCATGGGGCGTAGATAAAGAAATAGATAATCTCTGTGTTAAACACTTGGATATCTTGAGGCTTCACTGTCCTGTTTCTTTTGGGCTTGTGTCAAATGAAAGCCAGCTATCACTAATGTTACCAGGATGGAAATGTCCAGATTGTAGTGTGCTAGGAGAACATGAAGTTTTCAACTTGTTTTCAAAAAGAGTCCGTGATTTATCAAACAAATATCTTGCTGCAACTGAAGGAGAAACTGGAAAGAAGGATGGACCTGAGAATGATGATTGTGGAACAAGGGATTTGGAAACAGTATTTTTCTTTTTTAGCAGAATAGCTTTAATCAACAGGATAATTCAGATGCCTTCACCAGTTACAGATGAAATTGAAAGGTAAGAACTTCATTATGAGTCTTCTCTTTCTTTACAATGGTTAAAAAATGAAAAATGAAACAAAGTTTTCTTAAATATGTACTTCTTCAGTGGAGCTTATGTTCTTTCTCTAGAGCTTTTTGATATATGTTCTTTAAAGAAAAGGAGATCAGGATAAAATTAAATACCTTTACATTTTTCTGTTTAGCAGATGAGAACTGATGCAAGAATGTTTTTCATCAGAATAAGAACTTGAATTATCTAGCTTCTTACTCAGTTTTTCCAGAAATCACTCTTTTCCTTGCAGTTCAAACTAAGTAGAATAATGAGGTCTCTTTAGGCACATTGTGAGATGTGCATTAAGCACATCTGTGCTGTTTAAACTTCCACTGTCTATAAGCAATATATTTCCTTTGCCATGGAACCCTTGACTTCACAGATAAATAAAACATAAGAGACAAGAATAGTCTGCCCTAGTTATACTATCTGAAGTACAATGCCGCCAGTAATGATGGCAGCTACTGGGAATGAATGCCTCATCGGCCCTTATGTTGTGAGAACCATCCCAAATAGCATTTGTGTTACTCAAAACAAATTTATTGACTAAATGCTTTTTCAGCATTAAAGGAAAAACAACATGCTCAACATTATTTGACCAAGCCAAATAGAGCATGCTAATCAAGCAATGGATATTGTCCGTGGATTTTTTTGTTATTCGGCAAACATAGGTTGGTCTGTATTTAGTTTTTTAGGGACAATTAACTTCAGTGCCGGTGATGCTATGGCCCCAAGGCAAGAAGGGGGGACAGAAAATATTGATCTTGCTGCAAATATCTGCATCTCCCACAAAGCTTTCGGCACTCAGCATCTCTCAAGACGTGTGCACTATCCCACAGGACAAATGCACATTTCTCAGTTTCTTTTGCTGCTAATCACATTGCCTATTGGTCCATATTCAACACAAGCTCTTATGAAAGCTTGTTTCAGGATTCCATCTTGAACATAATTTCCTTTCTATGCAAAAAAGTACTTGATGTTTGCATTGTGTATTCCAGCACTCTTTTGGAGAGACGTTGTGTAATTGAAATTAATCAGTGTACCCGAATCAAATATTTTTCCCAGACATGCACATCCTGGCTTTGGAACATGTATCCTGTAAAATTATAAGTATTTAAGTTGCTGCAAGGAAACTTTTTTTTTTAAATAATGCTATAGAATTTTAAGTTTTCTCTGGGATACATAAAGACATAAATCCTAACATCTTTAGCAAACGTTATTTTGGCAAGTTTTCCTTCTAAAAGTACGGTATGCAGCCAAGCCTCTTTGGACAGTTCCTTTAGCCAAAACTACGGTGTACTCAAGGGAAAAGAAACCTACATACTGAATTCTAATCCACCACAGTATTTGCAGACGTAGTAGGACAGCTCTCACAGCTTGCAAAGTTTCTGGTGTTTGCTTGTTGGTTTTTTGCAACTTGACACAGCCTGTGAAAATAAAGGAACCTGCGGCAAAATGTGTCAGATCATAAAAGGAAGACAGAAACAGGAAGGAGGTCGAAGAAAAGATCTTCAGAAAATTTATTTTCTCCTGCTTTTGGACATTTGTGTCTCTAACTTAAAGGTCTCAAGCTGCAACCTTTCAGACTTGTTTAGCATTGAAAAGTCTTTTGAAATATTATGACTCACTGTTCATTGTAGTGAATTTGAGAGGCAAATATATTATTTTTAAGTGGCACTTGAATGCCATTTTTGTAGGGTCACTATAGCAATTTATTTAAAAGAAAGTTTAAAATAGTGCAAGGGTTTGGAGTAGTTTTTCACTTTTTCTTCTCTGTCCGTATCCTTGGTTTTCAAGGGTTAGGTTGCTGAGTTAGTGACCCAGGAAGAGCAAATATATGTGCACACTAGTCTTCTAAATTGTAGCCATATACTGAAATCCCAAGTATTGTAATGATACTCTAAATTATTTACCACAGTGGGAAAAAAAAAAAGGAAACCTATAAAAAAAGGCTTTCAGTTTCCCTTAAACTTTTGTCCTATGTATTAGAAAAAAACTCAGACAAGTTCTTTTGTGAAAATGATATTTTAATTCAATTCTTCACATATGAGTTTGTTTCTTTTTGTAAAATAAAACTTCATGTTTGGCTCAAAGCTTATTAGAGGTAAGTTCCTGCATTTGGATGGTACTTTTCAGTATTTGTCCATGTGTGAATGTTTCAATACCAACTTGTAGGCAAAAGAATGCAAATGACTTCTGAGAAGAAACTAAATTGTGGTTGATAGTAATTGATAACAGAGTACCTACTGTAAAAAAAAAAAAAAAACACGCTACCTTAATACATAAGATTTTTTTTGTATGTATGTTGAGGTTTTGTTTAATAGTTTCATATTCTTTTAGTCCACAGAAATCAGAATCTGTAAATGACAAATGGCGAAATGTAGAAGCAGTAACACTTTCATGCCCCAGTTTTTATGGAAACTTACCAAGCAGTAAGTGTGTGAAGTGGCAGTATTAACTTCTAAGTGTTATGTTTTGGATGCTTTTTGTTGCTAAAATATATAATTTTTTTTCAATAATGATGGAAAATATTGTTTAGCTTTGTGCAGTCCAATCTGCAAATAGAGGAACTGAATTACTCTGTTTTCTTTGGTGAATATTACAGAAAACATGTAAACAAAGTGTTAATTGGAATCAATTATATTTTTCCTGTCATGACAAAATATTTAGCTGAGTTTCTAAAGACGCTTTCTAGCAATCTGAAAACCAGAAATGTAATAAGACAAACACTGCCATCTGCCCCCTCCCCCATCTCCCAGATCACTGTTACGTGCCCACCCAATAACATATACAGCCCTCCAAGCAAACTGTTGCCTTAGTAATGCAAGAGCCATCCTGACTGTTCAATGATGCCTTTAGACTTCTGGCTTAGGGCAGTATAAAGTAATCTGTTCCCATTAATGTCCCACAGGCCATTGCTCATCAATCTTGGCTTTGCACGCCAGCCTTGGTTTGTTTACAGTATGTAACTAACCAAAGAATGTTTAAATAAAACCCTAAACAGAATATGGACATTTGTCAGTACACATTACCTGAAAAATGTAGTGTTCCTCTTATAGAATAAGCCGTCTCTAGACTGAAAATACAAATCCCTTTATATCAAGTTTTGATCCTGTCCTGTGTAAATAAACCTTAATATCCCGATCAAAAATCAGTTACCTTTCCTCCTCTGCATCTAATATGCACCATAAATGTAGAACTTGCAATGATGGCGGAAATAGCCATTGGGAAAAAGAGATGGAACATCAAATCAAGTGACAATAGAAAATAAGTAGAGGAAAGGCATGGAAATGGTGTAGAGGTGACTAAAATGTTCATGAACATTAAAATAGACTTACTGAGTGACCTAAAAATTCTAAGGTAATCTAAAGCATATGCTGTATCTCCTAGTTTAACTTAAGAATAAATATTAAAGGAATAGATCGAACACTTTGTGCTTATTGCATCAGATGAAAGCATGTTCTAAGAAATTACGCTTTTTCAGATCTTTTCAGGTATGTTACTGAAATTAAAAATTTTAAAATGTTAAAATATTTTTCTATTTGTGTGCTTCTCTATGTATTTTTTAGTTCATAAACTATAAATATGTTTTTCAGGTAAGAGTAGATATCATTCCCCAGACTTTGGGAGCATTTCATTACTGAAACTCATTTGTTGTTGGAATGACCAATCTGTAAAGGTAGGAAAAAAAAAATAGCCTGTGTCAGTTGTAGCAATGTAATCCTTAAGTAGCATTTGCTGTAATTTAGTATTTGGAATCAGTCATGTGACCTAATAGTTATAATTTTTGGAAAAACTGTTACATAACTCATGCCATTCAAGTCTGTGGAAAGCAGATTATTATTACGGAATGAAGTGTGCTACTCATGAAACTGCTTTGCCTTAAAGTACATGTTCAGATGTGACAAAGTAACTCTCCTACTAATCTTTCATCTAAGTGCTCTTGTTCAAAGAAATTTATTTAAGGAATGAGTTACATGCGGTTGTTAGAGAAGAGGTGAGTTATATCAAAAATGCCATTTTGTGCTCCAGGAAAACAAAAGGCCAAAATAAGGGCAGTGTCCTAGACTAATGTATTATTATAGAAGAAACAGAAGATATCTTTTTAAGGGCAAAAATCCATAAATATTATCCTTAATTATTACACTAGTCTGTAAGAGTGATTTGCAAGCCATGTAATTATGGGTTCTTCAGATCAGATGATGCTCATCCCTATTGTTAGTAAAGAATCTGAAGTCTTGAGAGATAAATATCTGTTGGAGACTTTACAGACAGCAGTGAAACAGTCTGTGCAGTGAAATCTAGAGACCGTTTTTCATTTTGGAAATATGCATTTAAATAAAGTTGTGTAGTTGTTTGAGTGAGTTCATATTTAGGGATAGAAAATTCAAGATGTTACACTCTGACCACAATGGATTTTATTCCAGGAAAGGGAAATACCTGTTACAAGTCTAGTTTATGATATTACTTTTGAAATTGAATGCGACTCCATGCTACTTCAAATGCAAAGAATATTTTCTAGAGCTGAGTTGTACAGGGGTGCTGGAGTGATAGTCCCCTGTTCTGTTAGACAAAAATGGTTTCTGCAAATGTTCACATTCAGTTAATTCCAGCATTTCATCTTGAGCTTATCAGTTTTTTATTATATCCCTACTGTCTACACATCTTCCATATTATTTCTGAATTCTTTTTGTCTCTCCTTTTCTTTCCCCTTTCTCTTACAGTAAGGTTTTTTTTTCCTTTTTTTGACACCTTTATAGCTGCAAGTGTCATGTGAAATGCATATAATCTCTTGCTGACCTGGTCAGCCACTGAAACTCTTTAGCGAGTAGTTAATATATTCATGGCAGTTTTGTTTGTAGCATAAATGATTATGTGAGATCCAGGTATTTATATTTTTGAGTTTATTTAGCAACTGATCAGTGTATAAAATGACACGGGTCTCATCTAGCACAGGAGGTTAGTGTGCTGGAAGATAAGGTGTGGAATAAGCTGCCTCATGCTTTTTCAACTGAAAAGACTTTAAATTAAAGACACTGAAATTGTCAAGTACTGCAAATATCATGCTATCAATACTTCTCAAATTTTAGCATTATTCAGGTACAGTATTGTAGCTGCATTAAGTTCAATTAACCTACTTAGTAGTGCAGATTTTGTATTGCTTGCCACCAAAGTACCATAAAACTTTTAAGATTCAAAAAAAATTGGTGGTTTATACAAAATTATAGTTTTTATTGACAATAAGATGGTTTTGTTAAAACTTTACTTATGCAAACACAGTTTAATGGCCAATTTTGAGTAGCCTGATTAAGCATTCGTACGTTTACCAAAAACATCGCTAGTTACACTGTTTTTAAAAACTTTTTGTATTGTGATCTTCTGTGAAGGATACTGACTCTCAGACATGACCCAGAGGAGTTACCAGTTATTGCTTCCTCATCTCTTTACAGCACTGTAACAGATTCTGTGCAAACAAAGAAACTGAAAAACCCTGCTGCAAAGTTTTATTAGGGGTCTACTGACTTGTTGAAGTTGAAGGCTGTCGGGAGGTCTTTTTCTGAATGAAATGTTAAAAATGTGTACATTTCTAAAGTATTTTTCTAGTATTTTCTTTTCCTCAGATGATTTGAAAGGAAAGGTCATCTTCATCCGTTTTGCTGTTCTTTCAGACAAAGTATAGCCACTTCTTGCCACACTCCCATCCAACCCAGAAATCACTCGTGTGTTCATCTTTCCAGATAGATATATGAAGAAAAATAAATACTTCAGCAGCAGTATCTAGACAAGTGTCCTGACAATTATAGTGCAGAATTAGAGGAAAGCAGACCGGATAATTCAAGCTGATGCTTTGATCATCATGTGTTTTCTGCCCTATAATGAGACAGTGTTATGGAGGCACCTGGGAGTCAGTTTCTGCAAGGCGCAGACCTGTAGAGGTTATGGCCTGAGCAATAACCAGGAGCAATATCTATTGACTTCACTCCTTAAAACCCACTCATTATAAAGAGAATAGTAATCCTTGGAAGTAATTGATAAAGTGTAGAAAGGAAAGCCGGTATAACTTAGTATAGATGTAACAGTACAACTTACCTCAACTTTTGTTCACTTTTTGAATTATTCTGTATTATTGCTGCCTCAGAGTCAAGCAATTACCTTTCAGTTTTAATATCAATATTTATAGGTCGACATATGCTATTTATACTTTCTCAGTCAAAGAAGCAGCAGAATTTCTGTCATATTTAAAATCCCAACTGAAAAACACATTGTATTTTTCAAGAGCAGTTACAATTATAGGGGGAAAAAAATGAACGCATATATAGCCAATAAGGTAGCTAATTGGTATCCAGAAGGGCACTAAAGATAAAGTGGAAATGATCAGAGAAAATTAAAGGTGCCCATGTAGATTTGTTATGTGTTAGAAACAGGAAAAGCTACTGCAGATTGTTGAATTGGTGATAAAGATAGATGAGGTATATAAATTTCAGGGTAAGATTCAGCAAGACAAAACTAAATGTGAAAACACACCAAGAACTGTGGAAATGCAGATTCAACAAACACACAGACAAGTAACATACAGACATCTACAGGTGTCTCTACAATAATATCATGTTGTGCCATTTGTTACGGTTTTTTGCTTTGTTTTAATATGTTACAGGAAATTATTACAAATGCTGCCTGTCTGGCCTACATAGCAGTGATACAGGTAAAGAGTATCTGATCCAGATTAGTGACAGGTTCTTAGCAGATTTCTTTTGTGTACCTCAGCAAGAATTTTTTTGTCAAAAACTTCCCCAGGTCAATGAAAACATGTCTGTATTTCATTCTCTTTCTTAATAATTTTAGGTATATTGTAAGAGTCTGCTGCAAAGTCAGGTTCTGTTATCCCCAGAGCTCAAAGTTGTATAAATGTGAGAAATTGGAAACTGCCTTTGGTTTCCTCTGTAAAAAAAAGTTCTGTTATAACAAGATGAAGGTTTGTGCTATGTTGAATCTTATACGGCTGGGTTCACTTGCAGTGAACTACATTGTGGACCTGACTATGGTTTATTTGTCTACAATAAAGGATTTTGTCACTCCTAAGGGGTGGGCACATGTAGGCCGTGGGGCTTAAAGGGCAGAGCATGAGGTCAGTGCATGGTCACAGCCTAGAACCCTGCACAGAGCTCCTGTCCTGCCCCTGCTGCAATCCTAGGAGGTGGTAACTCTACATGTGTTTTTCTAGATCTCTATCTTCCTCTCTTTCTTTTCCTACTTCTCATTACCTGGACCTTTTGGGTGACATAGAATTTCGTGAGTCTCAAAGTTTTTCTCAGTTGGGCTAAGTTTATGCTAAGTGAATGTTAAATTAACACTGAGTATTGCTATGATAAGTGGTTTAATGTTGAACTATATGTTTTATTTCATCCTTTGCCAAAGATAGTTGATGTTTGAGCCTTTGATTTTGATATTTTTGCCAGTAAACTGTAGTGGGATTTTCACCTCTTGACCATATCTGGTAGGGATTCCTCCTCTGTGCTGAGAGAGAGCAATAGAACCTTGAGTTCAATTGCTGGATCTCAGGCTCCAGGGCTTTGCAGGTGCCTCCATTGCCAGCTGCACACTTTTTAATCTGTGCCACCAATGGTGATGAACCCCTCTGGCCCAGTGCCAAGCTACTACCAGGGGATGGGGTTAGGCTGGAGAGAGAGCAATAGAACCTTGAGTTCAATTGCTGGATCTCAGGCTCCAGGGCTTTGCAGGTGCCTCCATTGCCAGCTGCACACTTTTTAATCTGTGCCACCAATGGTGATGAACCCCTCTGGCCCAGTGCCAAGCTACTACCAGGGGATGGGGTTAGGCTGGAGAGATCTCAAGAGACTAGAGCTACAGGAACAGTGGCGCTGGACAGGGTCTGCTGAGGCCATCGCAGCAGCGCCACAACATTGCTGCTCCTACATCTTTTTGAAGGGTACCTGCAGCCTTTGTTCTGCTTAATGATTTAATTCTATATGGGCTATTAGAGATATTATTCAGGACAGGTACTAGATTAGTGAGTTGAAATCATCTCTCTTACAGGCATTTTGAGGGGTCCTGCATATCAACTTTAATTAATATTAAACTTAAATAATTTTAATAGCTTTTTTGTAATATAAATATAATTTAAGCTTAAAATGTTTATAATATTTTCCACTTAAAATTTTCATATTCTATTTAAATTCATATTTAAGTTGGGTTGGAAACCTTAGATTCACCCTGTGTTTTGGGAAATTTCTTGTACTTGAGAAAAAATACCTTCCCAAGCAGGAAAAATTTTGTTCCTTTTCTGAAGGAAATACCAAATGAAGAGAAGGTACACATTGCCATTCTGCACCATGCTGAAATTTAGACTAAGAGTTACAAAGGTTTGAGGTCTTTTGTCTAAAGTCTTCATGTGCTTTATAAGTCATCTATAAATGTTCCTAGTACTCCTGACACTTTTTTGCTAAAGAGAAGGAAGGTAATTACCCTGTCATACAGTCTCCATACTACATTGTGCAAATGCCCACATGCAGTGCATCAGCTACTGCAAGTGGCATTTACAGGCTGCTCAGAACTCCAGTAGATGTTCCTTTTGCATAACAGTTGTTTGAGGAATGGTATTTTTCCTTGTGTTAGACAAAAAATATAGGGGTGTTGTGTTTGAGCTGGAGGAACAGAGCATCACCACTAATAACAAAACAATCTTTAATTTTATCAGAGAGATTATATATCAGAAGTTCTAAAAAAGTCAAAACACAAGGTCATTATTATAGTCTATCAAGCACTTTTGCACCCATCAGGAAAAAAAAATGAAGATACTTCTTATTAGCCTTTATCACCTTGTGCTTTACTAACATATATTATTAGTAATTGTTTATGCTTGAAATCAAGGAGGCAGGAGGTGACTGATTCTAGATTTGACATTAAAGAAAATGAATGTTTATTGGGAAGCAGTCCTGACTGACAACTTACACCATTTTATTGCTATCTAGTTAACCTTTTTTTTTCCCTCAGCGCGTATGTAGAGACACATGGTTATCACTGTCTGAAAGATTTATTAATAAGTGTCGACTTTCTAATGACATTCACCAGGACAGTCTCAAGATTTCGTACTAGTTGGTTAAAATTGTCAAACACTTAGATAAATAATTGAGGTACTGATATCATCCAATAATAATTTGCATTTGTGACAGATTATTGAGGCAATGCAAGCAGTGCTGCTGGCAGAAGTTCAAAGGACTCTTAATCCCTTGAGAAAGACGACAACTTGCAGAGAGCCATTGGCCATAGTAGAGAATGGAAATGGTAAGTTTTAGACACTGCCAAAGACTGAGGAGAGGGTTTTGCAATGCATTAAAAATCATAGAGTGGTTTGGATTGAAAAGGACCTTAAAAATCATCTAGTTCCAACCTTCTGCCGTGGGCACGGACACCTTCCACTTGACCAGGTTGCTTAAGGCCTCGTCCAACCTGGTATTGAACACTACCAGGGGTGGGCCATCCACAGCTTCAGGCAATCTGTTCAGTGCCTCACCACCTTTACAATAAAAAATTTATTCCTTGTATTTAAGCTTAATCTACTCTCAGTTTAAATACATTACCCCTTGTTTTATCACTGCATGACTTTGTAAAATGTTCCTCTCAGAATATTTTCTTTGTTGGTATATCATTATAACTTCTTCTAGTAATCAGAACAAGCCAGGAGTATGACTTCACAATACCTTATTTCTGTGTAAGATAGGCCAAATGGGCTGTTTCTAACCTTATCAGGCTATGAGTTTTCTTATATGATTGTCAAGGATTTAAAGGAGTTTCTCACGCTCTCGTCACCTCTGAATACTAAAGAAGAAAAGGTAAAGTTTCTTTGACTGTAGAATAGTTCTGGTATTTGCAAATAAAAGAAGCACTGTGTTTGAAATAGAATCAATAAATCATGTTGGAAAGAAGTTTTACAAATTTGTCTTTCCAGTGATATCAGACCTTACACAGCACTAAAAATTAATTGCTTAGATTTTATAACTTCATAATGTAATACAGAATATTTTATTTTTCTTTCAGAAATAACCTCCCTGCAAGGAGATATCAAATGCATTTTACAATTAGATCATTTCATTTTACAAGAAGCTTACTCTTTGCAACTTTACAATGGTGCTAATGTTTATGGTAAAAAAGATTGAACCTGAATTTATGCTATGAAGTTATACTCTTTTATTTTTTTTAGCCCATTAGCTGAGTCTTAAAATTAAATGACCTAAATTTTAGATCCAATCTTATTAGTGAGCCTTCACTTGGCAAACTAATTTATTATCTCATTGAGTGTGTGTGTCTGTCATGAAAATTTGTTACCAATATCCTTGTTCCAGCACACTAAAAATGATCAGTGATACTTGCTTCAGGCCACAATACAAAGTGATGTCTCTATAATTTTGGAATACAAAACACTTTCAATAATTGTCATATAGGAGTTTATACTTTGCTTACATTTAAGATTGTTTTGAATCATTTTGTTTATGTAGTTTGGCACAGGATGCATTGTAACTAAAACAGCCCCAGCTGTGAAGTTCATATATGGATTTAATACCCAATTTCCTGAAATTTTAGGGTGTATTTCAATGTAATGTTTTGACACAGATTTACAGCTAAAATGGAACTAACTGATACTTGCAAATGCAGATATCTCTGAACTCCAGATGAGTTTAGGTCTTTTGGTTTATTTCAAAACCTCCTATACTAGATGAAAAAAACATTTCTGTTATGTAAGAAGTGCTGGGACGATTCTATGACTCTAGTAGTTACCTGATGTTTAATTCTAATTACTAAGTCTCAAACAAGTTATGAATTCAGGGGAGTTACTTCCACTCTCTGAAAGGGGGATTTCTTTGTTTGTATGTCTAGTAACAGATGGTTTTTACTGTAATTTTATTCTTAACCTACTTATTTGATGGTTATTCAAAAAACAGCTAGAAAATTGCTTTGCTAGAAGGATAAAAATATGTATAAGCATTTGTGCTGGCTGTGACTTTCTTTCATACTTCATGATCTGAACTACATAAATACATGCTGTAAAGAAGAGTGGGTGTTTTTTTTTTACATATTCAGAATTTAATGTAGTCTGAAAGAGGCAGAAAACATACAGAATGATTGGAAAAGAGATTTTGCACTGTGAGTATTTAATATTATATTAGATTTCTTTTTGTTCTCATTTCCACTGATGTTTGTTGCATTATTTATCACAGTATGTAAATAGCAGAAATATTCTGGGTGTGGCTTGTATGGTTTTGTAATGTGTATTGAAAAACTTGAGCTCACAGAGAATTGATCATATCTTTTTATGATTTCTAATATATGAAAGAGTATAACTATTTGTTGCTTGTAATGATATGCAGAAATTATTAAAAACCCATGCAGGAATAAGTCCACAACCAGTGTAATTGCTAAGAAAAGTAATTATATCTGGGTTTAGTAATTTATCTGATAGGTACGTTCTTATATTTTATTAAATACTCTGTATTTATGGGTTGTACAGTAGTTGTCATCTTCTGCAATATCAAGGTAAATGTTACATATTGTTTCAGGTTTTTAAGTCATAATTCAAGACTGGGTTTGTGCCCTCTGATCCAAAGTAAAAGTATCTGAATCTTGGCTGTCATGATCATTGCATTGTATTGCATTTTTCTTTAACTGGCATGAACAGATTTGATCTAGAGATGTTTAATCTTATTTAACACAACAAATTTTTGCTGAAATCAATACAAGATTTTCTTAAAAAGATAAACTTTCAGGATTTGCCGTTCAGTTTCAATCTTTAAAGTTTATAGTATATTTTAAAATTGGAGTTTTTATTCAGAAAGCTCCTTACTCCTTTGAAACTCCTGCATCCTTACTTCATGGTTGAGGGTGATTGAATGTAGACAACAGCTTTACTTGATGAATAATTTAAAGTGCCATATTTTTCTGTGGTTCCATACAGACAGAACTGCTTATTTGAAAAAGAAACCCCAAACAAACAAGCAAAATGCACAATAAAACCAAAAGAAAAAACCTAAGCCACCAAACTCATATTTTTCCACGAACAAAGATAAGGAATTAAAAAATACAAACTCTACATGTAAAGCATGCCAGAGAAAGGGTTAACAGTATTCTGTCCTAGTACATTTTTCCATTGTTGCTAAAAGGAAATATAAATGCAAACAGCTGCAATTTCTTTATGTTAATGTCAGAGATAATAATTTTGGACCTGTTTCAAACATATTGATAGCAATCTTACTATTGATTTCTGCACGATTTTCTTCAGTTCTTCAAAGAAGCTTAGGTTTTCCCTATTTTTTTTTTTATATTCATCATAATTCTGAAAAAGTGTATTGGACTTTATCTCTTCTTGCCTTTTTCTACACACCAATAATCTCAGGTTAATAGTACCGTTTAACAAGTTGTCAGTGTGGTCTTGTTTTCCACTCTCATGTGAGTCAGAGGCAGTGCTTTTCAGGTCTTAAGAGTTTATTTATCCACTTTTATATAAACTTAGCATAAAACTAAGAGAAACTATGCTGGCATTCATTTTTCATTTGTAGTGTTTGATCTTATGACATACATTCCTAATCCATACCCAGTCATGTGCAGAACTTCTTTGATCAGAGGAAGTGTGGTGGTAATACCACTGTTGTGACTCCCTAGCCCAGTGATTGGACAGAAAGAAATTGGATAGTCTTTCCTATAGTAGATTTGAACCTGTATCTTTCTTGGTGGTAGCTCATTGCTTATCCTCAAGGCATTTGGCAGTGAGCCATCTCCACAATTTTTTTTCTTTTTCATGGAAATCTCAAAATACTTGCAAGAGAAAGAGCTAGAAATGACATTCTTTACCATCAGATGCATTCTGTGTGTAGGACTGTGATCTCCCCATAGCTACTGCACTGAAGCAGTTTAGCCATATGCCATCCTTTGATGCCTGTTTATTCTGATGCATAGGAAGCCCAAAATGTCTCATCTGAAACAGCATTACGGCATTCCAGTTCTTCTGGAATTGTGTGCCTCAATATTTTGTAAAATGTGAAGAATTGGATTTATTTACCTTTTAAGAAAATTGTGGGGATAAATGTGTTTAAAAATTTAATACTCAGATAATAAGTTGAGGAAATTATGCATGTGATATTCTAGGAATGCCAAAAACTGGAAAAGTGAAAGGACAGCAAAGTACAGGCTTTATTCCTAAATATAGAATAATATTTTAACTGCCCCCTATATTTATGAAAAAAACTAAAGGTGAAAAATCACAATGCTAAGACTAGTTTGCAATAAATTCTGGTGTGCACTTAAAAATTCCTAGCTTAAGCAACTGCTAATGATTCAAGCTTTTAAGTATATTTGAAAGCTGTTAGCTATAACCTCATCTTTTGTATGTGGTTTTGGAGCCCTTTTAACTATTCAATTAAATAAATTGGTTCTTGCAGGGAAAAAAAAGCTTCTGCTGATAAATACCAGAGTGAAATTAATGGTGGCAATTGAATTCCATAGGTTAGTGTAAAGAATTGTCAAAGACTTATCTAGAATATAACAATATGTTTTGTTAAAATGAGGAATCCGTTCAGTAATGGTAAATCAATGAAAGGCGGGATATAACTGCTCCTGTTCACTAGAGAGGAATAGTGACCTGCGGCACAGGGCTTTAAACACTCCTGTTGTCAGGGTTTCAGAAATCTGTCCAGTTGCAGGCAACTTTATGTCAGCTCTTGGAAAGTAATTCTGTGTCTGTCTTTCTATGTGGCAAATGAAATTCCTTGCCTGCCTGCTAAGTGTGAGGGTTTTGTGAAGGAAATGCAGCTAAAGAGAAGGGTTGTTTTCTCTGCTATTTTCTTTCACATTGTCATCTTGTTGCAACCTACTGCCTTTTCATATTAGTGCAGATATACATTCTGACCCTGTATTTGCACAAAGACCCAAGGGACAATTATGACTTGGAGCATTAGTCCATTTGGATCACTGGTACCAACAAAGGTTACACAGGATTTTAATGGAAATTTTAGTTGCCTAACTGCTGGGGAATTAACTCTTTGGGATGTAAATGCATTGATACTCTTGTTTACTATAAACACATTAGTATAATTTATGTTGTTTGTGTTCTGGTGATATATTAAATGCCCAGAAAACTCCAACAGAATCTGAGGAATCAGTTTCTGGTCTAACACTTTACATTCAGATATACATACATCTGTCCTCATATCTTTATGTTACCCTTAGTACGTTTCAAGTTTGAATTTGGGCTGGTGATGCATTTAATATATTCAATCTTTGAACTGCTTACCTTGCTGGGGCTCAGTTCCATATCCAACACAAATCCAGTAATGAAACACAATCTGAAAAAAGGTGTCCAGGCAAAATATGTTGGAGTCCTAGAAATGCACGTAACCAGAAAATGAAAACTATCAGTGCAGCTCTTGGGGAATTTCTCTTCTCTTGTGAATTGACTGCTTGTACGATCAGGGATGGTTGGGGAGGGGTGAAAGGGTAACGGGACGCACAACAACGAACTCATGGGAGGATTTCTAATAAACAAAAGGCTAAAGAGGAGAATGAGACACAAAGGAACTGGGGTTAAAAATAAAAAATAAGAATATAGAGAAGAAAAAATTATAATAGATACATGACAATGTGAACATGGTTTTCCAGTGGAAGTTATATCCAGGAAACTGGTTGCTGGTTAAAAAAAACAAAAAAGGAAGAATAGAATTTGATCCCTTTTCTGGTATGACAGAGATTATTGAGATTAATTGGAATGAGGAAATGAGGAAATTTTCACAGTGTGAATGATTTTGGATCAAAAGAATTTGAGAAAAGAGACCATTAAATGCACAAGCAGTTATGAATCCATGTAGCCTAACAGCATGAGTTTTGAAGAGAGATAAGAGAAAATATTCCTTTTTTAGCACATTGAAATCTCTTGAAAAATGAAAAGATAATTCAGTTGTCCATAGGAAAATCAAAGACGATAAGAAGCATCTTTCATTGTGACAGATGTCCCAAAGGAAAACAAGTGAGCCATTTGTGTTATGTTTTTATAACCTATTTACTAAACTCACATATTCCACTCTTTTTTTTAATATGCAGATATTTGAAGAAACCTAAGGTGAAACCCATGTTACAAGATTTTATTGCTTTGGAGGAACTAAATTGCTTAGGAAGAAGTGCAACAGGACAAATAGATTGCACTTACTAATCATGATATTACATTTGCATGAACCCACACTAAATTCTTTTCAAGAACAACATTTCTATGTTATCTAGTTAGGTCAAAATAGAGTCCTGTTCCAAAAAGTTGAAATCTGAATCAGGTTACCATTGTCATGAGGTAAGCACAGGATCAGGTAAATATGACTGAGAATGCTGACATGAAGAAATCTTTACACTTCAGGAATTCTTTTCATAGGTGGATATTCCAAAATGGGTAAACTAAAATATCCTTCTGAGCCTCAGAATGCCTGTGATTAAAACTTGTAGTATTTCAAATGAATTTTATCAAAACTGTCCCTCTTCCTGTGTAGTGCCCTTGAAGTATTCCCAAGCTTTAGTTGTAGAGCAACATCTGAACCAAACACTATAATCATATTTTCTCACAATTTGTACTTTTCAGCAGTTTTAGCTTCAGATATCTTCCTATCTGGCATCTCTCACATTTTTTATTAACCCTCTTCTAGTGTTACATGTTACATCTTCCACCTGGATTTCTTCCAGACTGTTTTATTTCTTTACATTTTCATCTTTGACTTCCTCTATTTACCAAGAAATAAGAATGTTAAAAATTATCTCCATAATGAAATTTTATTTTCTCTATCCAATCTGTTCTTCTTATAGTGCAAATATTTGATCCAATAAGACAAAGTTTTTAGATGGAACTGAAATGTTGTGTTCTTGGGCAAGTTCATACACATAACAAAATGTTAGACTTGGGGCTATTTTGAAAAGTTATCTGGCAGGCCAATTTTGTATGTGTGCATTAGCAATGAGCAGTGTAAGAATTGTATAGTCAACATTTCATCACTGTTAATGAGAATTAGATTAATCTGTAATCTCATTTTAAACAGCAAACTAATTAATCTAGCATTTGTTTGATGAATGGACTTTGAGCATAACCTGGTGATAGCAGTATCTTTCCTCTGTGTGGAATATGCATTAAAAATGAGCGTATTGTATCCTAGTTTCATATTACAAATATTTCCAGTAAAATAATACAAATCAATGTTATATTTTAGCATCTAACTTGCAGTTTAACTATGCCGGTGTATCATGTCCTATATATCCAATTAAAACTGTACTTTGATCCAGTAGTCTTTAATATTAGTGGTCAAGTACTAAAGGAAGTAAGCTTAAAGACTCATTCTAGAACTACAGCTGATTTCATTCCATGCGTCATATGTTTTACCAGAGGACTCCTTAATGCAGCAGAAATCAGATTTGGTGTGTATTTTTACACAAAATCAAATTCTACAGGCGCCATCTCAGACTCCTACAAAACATTAGGAAAGGTAGGATTCACTGGTCAAGGAGGCATAAGGATCATATGTATTCTAAATTCAAATGCACAATTTTGCATCTTGTGCAAAATGCATCTTGCATCTTTAAACTTTTAGGAGATACAGAATTTGTTCCTGAACCTGGTCTATAACAGTATTTGAAACATTTCTATCCTTGAATTCCTGAATATTGCAATCCCCTACCTCCTTTGGAAGGAAATTATAAAATTAAGATCACTCAAATATTGAACTAACAGTATTACTATAATTATCTGGCAGTAAGACAAGTTAAATGTTTTAATAGTTTTTTTCATTTTAAAAAAAAGTCCTTGCAGAAAGAAATTACTTTAAGCTATTGCTAGTAGTTTTCAGTAGATGGAAATTTTTCATTATGTGTTTTGTGAAAAACATGCTGAAAGGTAGAACTACTTTATTTATACAAGCCGTTATTAGTATGGAAGCAGAGAGTCCTAGCTAACACACAGCAGATTAACACAACTGAACAGTGCTTGTCTCTAATAACGAGATCAAGGCATCTGTCTCAGCAAACAAAAAATGGAACTAGCTCTAAAGAAGCCTTTCTTTCCTACCAGGTTTATCAAGAAAATGTTGAACCAGTTGGAGGTACATACATTCTACTGGTGATGGATATATATCTCAACAGAACTGTTAAATTTCAGGATGGACAATGTGTTAATCTGTAGGTGCACTTCTGCATCCACACATATTTTTAGAAGTATTAATGCATCCATTTGTATTTCATGTCTCATGTATTGCAGAATGTATTTCTCTTTGTTATATAGAGGTAAGCTCAGTGTTGTTTCAAGGCAGTTGTGTGTCATTAATAGAAATAGAATTTCATATTTGGATGATGCACAGAACTCATCAGCACACAATTCCCAGATTCTGAAACTTAAGTTGTTTGCTGTTCTCTCCTGCCTGGTTCATATTTTATGTTTCACTATATCCTTTATTTTAAGGACCAAAGTTATGTCCACCAAATATCCTATCTTGCTTCAGTGTCATGTTTTACTTTTTCAGTTGTATTGCTAATAAAGATGACGATTCAAGTGTTAAAGAATACAGAAACCTCTCTGGTGTATCTGAGGAAATTTTTTCTCAGATTCCAAGTGTATCAGCAGAAGATTTTTTTTCTCCCTACTCTTGGAAAAATCCAACTTCTATCACACTTAAGATATGTATCGCTAATTCCCTAAAGACCAGGTGCCTGTACTGTTTTCATATGATGGATGTTAGTCACATCACCTGCTGCACTACTAGAAGATGCTCAGATAGCCTAGTGAAGAGGGTGAAGTAGGAACCTGAATCTAGGAGGTATTTCCTGTAGAATAATTAATAGCTCATCTGTGTATTCTTTTCTTCTCTTCCACCCTCTTATCTGAATAGGTTTTGCATTTTCTTTTTCCTTTCCTTTTTTCTTCAGAAGTTTAAAAAGAAAGAAGCAAAATCTATCTGACATAATTAAAGCATGCAAGCACAATTTTATGTACTGAAAATATTCTATTGCTAAAATTTTTCTGTTTCTTTTGGAAATGACGTGCTGTCAGGGTTTTGCATCTCACCAAACTGTCAAGTTTAATGCTGATAATCAACATAAACCTTTGTCTTGACTGAAAAGATAATCTATTTTTTTAACGTAAGTTAAGCAGACACTGGTTCTAGTTTGTGTTTTCAGGGAAGAGTAGCATTTTGATGTATTAGATGGATCTTTCTAATAGGTGTGTCCCTGATAATTTTAGCAGATTAAGGCCATTCTCAATGCTCAGGAAAGAATTTATTATTTAATTAGTACATCCTCTTGAAAGGTTCAATAGGAGCCCCTTTTGGTAGTGACCATTGTTATCTGTGTCAAGGTGTGATGTATAGTATATTATATGAATTACACTTCTGCCAGTAGACTATATTAGGGAATAAAAAAAAAAGACCACAACCTTAAACCTGTGCTTTTATGTACTGAAATTTAATGGTTTAGTTGCATGGTTAGGAATGTTTCAAAACAGGACTTGTATGTGGTTAAGAGATTATGTTTGTGACAAGGACACTAGAAATAAAGTAAAAGCATCAGCATATCTGAGTTAACAGGCACAGCAAGCACATCTGACTCACCTGTACCGGGAAAAGCAAAGCAAGTCACAGGAAAGGAACAGACTGGCAGATAGGGCAGAGAGGATCATTTTTCCCAGTCCTCTCATGATAGTTGCATATAGCAGACATATTTGCAAAACGATTTCTTTAAAGTTCCATGTCCTATAAGGGAATAATTTCCTTTAGTCTGGAGTAAGCTGATTTTTGAATAGTCTTGGATGGTCAGCTCAAATGTATGCTGGTTTTTAGTTATACTCTAATATAGTTCATTACTATTATAATATAATGTTCTTTTTCACTCTTAGCCTGTGCTTCTTAAAATGTGCTTTTCACCATTTGTATTCTACTACCTAAAGAGGATTTAAGGGATAGTGCTACTCTGGAATAGTAACTCCCCCTTTCCTTACTGCCCCCTGCCCTGAGTCACACCAAAGTTGATAATTGCAGTTGTAGACTTAGCTCTGTGATGTGGGGGCATTTTTCCTAAATTGGTGTATGAATAACATGACAAGCATAATCTAATTTATGGAGAGACAAAATTGATAATTTTGGTATCAGTGGTTAGATGTGAATGGTTTTTATCTTAATAGGTACATAATATTGCAGTATATTTGTATGTCCATTACATAGTAATAGAATAATACAAAATGAAGGATTTTTAGTCTTTTTCTTGCTGTATTTGTGTAATACTTACAATTATTTATGAGATTTTAGAATAGAATGTGAAGGGGAACTGTCCCCCGTACAAAAGATACTGTTGTAGAACTCAGTGCTTTTAGGAGTCAAGCAGTAAAAACCTTGCAACAAAACAAAAACCTTTAAGAACCTTGTTTATTGAATTCTGTTCACTAAAACTGCCAAAAATAAATTAATAGCTGTTACCACAGCAGTGCTTTTTTGTTCACAAGAAAAATACCTTGACATATTTTTTCATCCTGTGATTGGTGCACATTTCAAGGGTATAAATTAATCTTCAAAGGATCCTGGGGAATATCTTTCCTGGACACTTCACTTATACATCAAGTTGGCCATGTTAGCAATCTAATCACAATCCTGTAATTCAGTGGACAACAATTCCTTATTGTGAACAGCATAGCAGCTTTTACTATCGTTTAGGTCAGCCTAAGATTGCTGATGCACCATATGTTTCAGGCCATGGATGATGGATGGTATCCTCTGGTGCCCATCCCTAAGTGATTGGAAAGATTGAAGACACACAGTTCACTTAAGCTTGGTTACTATTACATCAAGTAATCAGTGTGATAGGCAAACCTGTGCTCTCTGTGTCACACTGCCCAACTTTCTGCAGGGACATTGTGTCAAAAAAACAATCTAAGAACATTTCCAGATGACAGGCCAGTTACTAGAAGAACCATTTAACATCTGGATTCATCTAAAAAGCTTAATAACATGGAAAAGTCAATACATGTTTTTAAAACACCTTTATTTATATGAACCAGACATGGTGTTTTGTTTTTAAAGGGCTTTTTTATTTTTTCAAGATTGGACTTATGCAACAAAGGCATAATAAAGCAATCCTTTTCATAGTTCAGCCTTTAGTATGTCAAAACATAGTGTTCCTAATGCTAATCAGGGAGAAATACTACTCTGAGATAATATTAAATGCTTTAGAAGTTGTGTTTCTAACCACAAAATTGTAAACATGACATCAGTTTAGAGTTTAAGACTGAAATCTTTTTTTATTTCCTGGTGTCTGTCTCTACTGACAGCGTTCAATGTTGTTTTCATTTTCTTCAACTCTGTTGGACCAGTATCAAACCCAGGAAATTGAGAGCATCTTCCTTTTTATGAGGTGATACTGTGCTGAGGAGTCTTTTATATGATATAGGAGAAAAAGTCTAGATGTACTCTAAATCTCATTTTGCATAAAAATCCTGCAAGACTATCAGCATGTGTGCCAGCAGTCAGAATAGATTCAACCAAATAATATTAAATGAGGTGTTTAAAATACTATAATTTAAAACTACTACTAGTGCATGTTATTGTAAAAAAAATTGGTTTTGGTTAAAAATAACTGAGTTGAAAGCTGAGTGCATAGACCATAGTATCTGTATACGACATCAACCATGAAAAAGGAGCCTAGGCAGTTCTGTGAATTCAAACTGTCTGAAATACTCACATAGTGAGTAGACTTCATTAATGATCATATTTTTGTGTATGCATTTTTTTTATTAGGAAGCATAGCTACTGCATGCAATTTGATTTAATAGCTTGTAGAACTGCATCATGTTTTCCTGAAGTAAGATTCTGCTTATTTTGAACACTAAATTCTGGTATCTATTCTGCTGTTATTTAATTTTGTCTGAACTTCTTTCCTTTATTCGATCAGTTACTGATTTCACAGTAGTTATGTTGGCCTAGTACATAATGGTGGAGTAATATCAAAATAAAACATTTTTCACGTTGAAGTGTGCAGCCAGTGAGAAGTGCTGGAATTGTAGTTCTAAATGCATTTGAAAACTTGCGACTCGAAAGTGAGAATTTTAGGGCAGGCTTCCTCTTGTCAGTCCTTTGATAGATGACACACTGAATTCCATAACCAGACAATTTAGGCAGCAGCCTCTAAAGTAAATATTAAACTAAGGTAATGGAAAGAAAAGCTATTCTGAGGAAAAGAGTTTGGGGAGTAGTGATTTACATTGACTTTAAAACCAAGGCTGTCAAAGATGTGGGGAGTACATGTGTTGGTATTCGCAAGACTCATCACTGCAGAACAGAAAATGTTAGAAAACTAAGAATAATTCTTGTAGACAGTGTCTGAATACAAGAACCTGTCCTTGTTAGAACTGAGGGGTTTGCAGTCAATGACAGTTTGATTGCTTACTGAGACGCTTCCTGGGGAGAAATGTTTACTGCTTTACTGTAACTTGTTCTGCTCTAAGGATGCTCACAGTGGAGCACTAGAGCTGAGAGAGTAACTCAGAGTGATGTCTACAAATGAATGCAAGGATGATCTGAAGCACTTCAAATATTTATATGCACTAGACTAGAATAGTTCATCTGGAAGGAGCCTACAATAATTGTTTAGTCCAGGACACTAATTTGGTCTTGTCAATGAGAGAAAGACCTATAATTAAGGAAAAAAGAACTTTAAATATCTGAAAATACATTCTTCTTCAAAGGACAGTTGAAGAGAGTGAATGAGAGCAACTTCTGGAAAGTTGCTTTAGCAACTTCATTAGCCAATTATGCTAATAGGGACTTTTAACTAAAATGTGGCCCAGAGTCAAACTCACATACTCTGAAAAGTTTTTTGTGTAATTTCTTGCTTTTCTAAAATCAGAAGTGTCAATCAATGTGAAAATGTTTACAGAAGAAAGAGTAGTAATCATTATATCTTTTCTTTCTTTCCAGCAGTTATAACTTGGATAACAGTGAAAACATACTAATTTGGAAGTACCCTGTAGAAGTTAAAACCGTCACCTAAAACTGCATTGAGGTATCTAGAGCGTAGTTTGTGGAGAGAGGGGCAGAATCTCTATAAAACAGAGTTTAGGTATTTAAGCAGAGAAGAAAATCTTATTAGCCTCCTATACTTATGTTAATATGAGACAATAACATGGGACTCAAGCCATGCATTCATCTTAAATGCTAAGGTCTGTTTGCTATATGATGATTATGTTAGAATAGTGGTGAAGATGGGCTGCAGTGGGAGAACCTATGCACTGCATTCTAGGAAGTGACCAAGTCATACCATTTGGCTCCAAGCTAGACTTCCAAACTTAAAAGGCAGTACAGCCATAGTGAGTGTGAATCACAAGCTAAATACATTGAGAATGCCAAACAAAATATCCTCAACCCATGCCATGAAGAGAAGTCACTGCTCTTGCCTGAGCTGTGCCCCTCAAGTCAGGATTGTTTAGGTGTCTGTAAGTACTTCATATTGGTCATGTAGTGTAGTATCTTTTCTTAAAAAATAATGTTTGTTAAATATCAAAAACATGGAGAGAAGTACTCAATCTCTACTAAAAGTAAATGTGCTATAATCATCCTCAGGCTTTGCAAATATGTATTCTATGATAGCTGTAGCATCAGATCAGTGAAGAGTGGAACCACACTCAAGTCATTAGGAAGACAGGATTTACATTTTGGAAAAAGTAAATTAATTAATTTCTGAGGGAGGCAGCACAAGTAGATTTTGGCTCTTATGCATAGCAGAGATTTTACTGTGTCTTTTAAATGAGGCACTTCTCCCTGAACAATCTGAACAATCAGCCCTATCACTGCAATAAGAAGCCTGTGATAAAACTGATCATATTTTTTCAATCACCGCAGTTAAACAGAAAGGAGGTTAAGCTTTTAACTCCTGCAATCTGCTGTCCCTTTTAAAATCGTGTAAAGATGGCAGACCCTTATGTTAAACACAGTGGATTGTTGGTAAAGTTAACAGTGTGCATCCAAAAGTGGCAGAATATGGACTAAGGTGCAACCTCAATCTGCACTGTAATAAAGTAGCTGTTCATCTGTGGTCAGAGATCGTCATGAAAGACCTTGAGTTCCTTCACTTTATTTTGCAGAAAGGCCATCAGACAGCTTTGCATCATCTAACTCTATCAATCAAGGACCTCAACCACTGCTTTCTGCTGAAAGCTTTCCTGTTTGGCTCTGTTTTTCACAGACAGCTCAATAACTTGTCTGTGGAGCTGTGATAAATGCACCATGTGCTTCTAAACTGTCTCTTTAACACTGAACTGAATTTCAACTCATAGTGCTTGTAACTAATTGTTTTCATCAGGAACATTTTTTTTTTTTTTACCAATTATTATTCCAGAGTCACTGATTATTTATTTTTTTTTTCATTTATCCTGTGGCAGTAGTAACATTTGAAAGCTGCCCTGCATACAGTGGACTGCTAGAAAACTAGATTTTACTCAGTGAATAAGATGCCTAGCAGAAAGAATAAAATTAAAGGGAATCTGTATGAACAAGAAGTATAAATCTCTAATACTTTTTTTAGACAGGTATGTATGAAGACCAGAATTTCCTTGCCTCTGATTTGTGAGTCAGTCCTAAGTGAAATCCAAACAAAAAGACTGAAATGAAGTGCAGTTTAAGGATTGAGAAAATATGATGACTTTTGACAAGAAAGCTTGTAAAATCTGTTGCAGTAATTAAGGTCCTAAATAAGAATACAAGTAAAAGCTTTATGTTTTGGGTTGTTAGACATCTTGGAGCTTATATGCAGAGAAACCTTTTCTTTGAAATAAAAAAAACTAATTGCAGTATGTTTTTTAATGTGATAATGTGCAAGTTCTACTTAGAAAATTCTCAGCTGATTAGTTTATGCAAGTTGCAAAACTGTAGTACACATTCAGAATCAGAATAAAACAGTCTTTTCAAGGGAAAGTGGCATATGTAATTACTTAAAAGAAAATAAAAGCCACAGATAGCAGAAACTGTTCTGGAATACATGGACGTGGCTCTCATCAAGCATAATTTTGCTAAAAAGCTGGCAACTAGGGCTTTGATTTGTCCCATATTTAGATAAAACATACCAAGATGAAGATGTAATTTCTAGTTTTCTTTGTAGTAGAAGGAGAAGGGAGAGCATAAGGCATGTTAATTGCTTTTGGGAATACACTATTCCAGGTTAAGAAGAATAAATATTGTACACTCTGAAAAGCATGTTGATTTTTAGTGAACAGTACTAATTTACAGATTCTTCATTTAGAGCACAGAGGTAAAATGGATCCTTTGGTGGATGTAGTCACTGCATAAATGTGCGGAATAAAAAATGAAATGGAATGGTGGTGTTGCACTGCTTGGAAAGCAGGACAAGCAGCGGAAAAGAGCAGCCACTATGCATTAGCTGTGCCTACAGTGGTACGGGGCAGAGGATACATCAAAACACAGCTAGATTTGTTTAACCATTTTAGTGTGCAGTACCTATCAAGGACAATTTTCTGTAAGAGAATTGTTTCCTGTTCTTACAGTACCAGTTAGGTACAGTAATTTTTCTGACTTCTCCTTTCCATACATATACCCTTGCAAGCCTCCAGTGAGATCCAGTCTGTCATTTGCATTTGTTTTTTCCTGCTGAGCAAAGCTAAATAGAATTTCTGCCCACAGGTGATCTCACTGGGTGGATCTCTTGAGCTCCTCCTTACTCCCTCTGATTAAAGCATTTTCAGGTGTTGGTTAAGAGAGGTATCTCAAATCCCTGAATCTAATTCCAGATTCAACTGTTCTGCTTCATACTGTTTCACCAGTAAATAATTAGCATAGTCCAGCTGATTTATATAGTGGAAGATTTACTCTGCTAGGCAGAAGCTTCTGCTGGTTTACAGCTTTGTAGGGTCTTGTCAGGGAAAAATAGGTTTCAGCTACTGTGAACGACTCTGACTTCCAAAATTTCTTGTACTCTCATAGCTACAGACAAGAAGCCATTTTAAGGCAGACTGAATGTAAAGGTTTTAAGGAAATCTAGCAGACTTATAACAATATACATAATTATCTAGAGGCAGGACAGAAATCCAAGTAGCAAGACTTGAGTACATTTTACTGAGGCACTGGATGCAATAAGAAAGACTTTCTTGGTTGTGGAAGCTATTGCTGTCTTAAATACATGAAGCAAAGCTACAGGCAGATTTTTGAGCAACTTTTATAATTTAATCTATTTATAATCAAATTCTATTTCAATTGCATGCAGGCTGAGAGTGCAGGAGCGGGTTACTGTTACTGGTTCCCTAAATGAATGCACTAAGATTTAGAAGCTGGGTTCACTAACAATGAGTTTAATTGGTATCTACACACAGTACTGAAGTCCCAAAATTGTATTCTGGGCACACACTTGACTCAGTGAAAAATTGGGATAGATTATGTAGAGACAGTGTGTAATTCCCCTTGCAAAGTCCTCACAAGTGCAGAGGGAAGGCGAATGGCCAAGACAATCTCTTGCACAAGATACCCAAGCTATTGGCGGCTACAAGGTCTTTAGAGGCAGTGATAAATTTGAGGGTAGTCATCTGACTTGCCTTAATCAGCACTGATTAAAAAGATCTAAATGGCTCATGGCAGCCCCTGGATCAGAAGGATACAGATGCTCTCTCCCTAGTGGTATGCCAGTCACCACTGGGTAGGTAAATTCCATCTATAAATGTCAGGGGTAACATTTCAGTCAAAAGTTGTACAGTGGCACGCAGAAGAGCTGATGTACTGTGAAGATATAAGTAGAATGTAAATAACACTGCAAATATTACAAATTTATTGTGTACATTGATTGTGAGGCCTTTTGGAGAGGTCATGTTCTTTAGTACTGACTCTGAAAAGCTATTGCTTAAAGAGAGAACATCTTAAAGATAGGCAAGAAAAATTAACAATATAAATGTAGTTTTAAAATCTGGTTAGCTTAAAGAGGAGATAAATGGGAAATAATATTGTAGAAGTATACATATTGTTTGACAAAATTAAATCAACTAATCAGTCTTCTTTATCCTTCTTCACAATTCAAGAACATGTAGGCATGCAATTAAATTGAAATGTTGAAACTTTAGAAAGTTTAGAAGAAAATATTTCTTCATGTAACCTAGCACCTCAGATTCCCCTTCAGTGAAATGGGACGGTATTTTTCCTTCATCTCCAGCAAATATTTGAATTTTGAGTTCTTAAACACCAGTTGTTGTATAAGTTAAAATTAGCTATGCAAAGGAATATGGAATTGAATAGAGCACAATGACTTTTCTGTAGCATTTTTCATGTATTCTCTAGACTTCAGCGAGTGGCTAAAAGACATCCTCTACAGAAGTAATAATAGTGACTTTAAAAAGACAGAAAAGCTAGTTTTTGTGGTTCCTGTAGTTAATTGTATTCACAGTGAATTATTTGCAGATGAAGAGAACCTAATTAATTATCTCTCCTTACAAATCAGATCTCAAAAATGTTATTTAGAAATTTGGGCTTACACTGCTAATTCATGCAGAACAGAAATACATATATGGATTCCTACAAATTCAAACAAGCAGTGGTAATGTACCTGAGGAATGAGATGATAGTTTGTGGAACTCATACCCAGCACCCAGGGTGAAGTCAAAACTCAAGGTTTCTGAGGTCTGGAATAGAGTAGGACATTTGCAGAGTGAAATATAAGGTAGATGAGAGAACAAACTCTAGCACACTTCTCTCTCTTCTTCATGAACAATGTAGTATGTAACTCATTTCCAGGTGGAAGTGTTCATGAAGCAATGAGAAGAAAATAATTCTTGGTCTTGCATAATCTAAGCTTGTCTTTTACTCACTAGGAAGAAATATGTTAGTTTGAATTTCGGTAAAATAAATTTAAACTTATCTTAGAAGTAATTTTTGTTGACTTTTATTAAATGAGGTGCCAAGAAAATGCACTATCAAAGTTTATCTTTTCAATGTACATCCCCTGAATGGGAACCATATAAGCGTGAAAAGACTTCAGAGGAAATGTTAGTCAGGTATTATATTTTCTGGTTAATGGCCACCTAGGAGAAGCAGTAAAATTGTAGTGAGGATTACAAAGTATGTCATGTTGCACCTCACTGTAAATATCACTTTAATTTTTTATGGCACAGATTATTTGTAAGTTTATTTTATATACTGCGTAGCACTTAAATGTCACTGGATCTAAAACCTTTATCTGGGAAGCTCATTAGTTGAGCTGTCTGTGTTTGTATATCTGCCATCAGCATCTGGTGAGAGGGCTGCTGCTGACCCTGCCAGACTTGGGTCATGAGGTCAGCAGGTCTCATTTATTATTCAAAATTGCTTTCTGACCTTTTATCAGCTAGGTCAAAGAATGCTGCATTCTCCTTGGTTGAATTTTATAGTGAAATCAGTATCACGCACAGATAATAAAATTACTAATTCACTTGAATCTCATCCCTCTCTCTCCAAAAACATACTCACTTTGAAGTTGGAAGAGTTGCCTGTACAAACACGTCTGCTTCAAGATCGTGGAGGTGCCTTGTCATCCTTGTGAAATAACACACGTAGCTTCACATCTAGTTCATGATTTGATTGTGCATCTGCTTTCCAGTGGTGTGGTACAGAGGCAGCTGAAGGCAGAGCTGTGTATTTAACAGATGACCTCTCATTTTTATCATTCCCATACTTTTGCACAGTTACCTATTAACTGTTTCTGTTTTCAACATATTTTCACTGGTAACTGTATCTTCTACCTTCAGCTGCACAGGTATATCAGTTCAATATTGGAGAACTTAAAAGCACACTAAAGCAAGAAAAGTCAATAAATATGAAGACTTTTTCTTAGAGATTGTAACAGAATCTTGGAAGAAAAACATTGAGTCCAAAATATTTTTGGATTTGAAATGTGATCTAGATCTAGGAAGTCACTGGCCAGCACCATTTTAGTCCAAACAGAATCTAGTAGCATCCTGGCAAAATTAGAAAGAATGGATGATCTGAAATTTTAATTCATTGATGATTAAAGTAGTAAGCATAAATGATGTTACAATAAAAAACGTATTGTTTTGAATTTTAGTACACTAAACTTTGAAGAGAAAATTAGCCACCAAATCTTAACAAGCCATACTACAGTATGGAAAATTGGAAACCATAAATGGCAGATTGATTCTGAAAGGGAGCTGTGCAGTTCAGCATTATTCCTCTGGAATGATTTCATCCTTTTTAAAAGAAGGAGCCAAAGGTCACATTGGTCTTGCCCTTGAAGCAGACAATATGAGATGTCAGCTTGTGCTTTCTGACACTGCATATGATTAATAACCTTGACGTAGTAATAAACAAATAACCTATATTAATGTTTAGAAGCACAGTGAAGTATTAATGCAATATATACTTCAACAATGTATTGCAAATATACAGCTTTCATAGAAATGGATTTCCTCTAGTAATACTGTCATAAATTTATGGTTTCTTAAATGTTGCTGTAAAATAAATTCTTTAAGTAACTGAATGTGTACATATCTGAAATATGACCAATCATATGTACATAAATGAAGAAAATTGCTACTAACAAGTAGTGATAAATTAAAATTATATGAAAACCCCCGAACATCTGTATTCATGTAGATACTCAAATTGTGAATACTATGTTTCTAGTGTTTCAAATACCTGTAGTAAATTGCCTTTGTAAATGCACAATACTAATTAGTATTCAGTAAGGTTACCAGCTCTTCTCTTTTAGTTTTTCTAGTAACAGAGAAAAAAAATGCATACTAGTAAGACATTAAAGTGTTTGTAGCATTTGGTTGGAATGAAATGTTTTCCTCTAAGGAAAGCTGAAAGTCTGCTTGTGGGGAGAGTTGTAACATGGTGCAGTAGTCCTTTTAACAAATTCCTTAGCTTTGAGAATAGTCTTGTACCCATTACAATCTTGATAGCACACTAAGGATTTTTGTGGTTGGGTTGTTTTTAACTGAAAGTTAAACAAAACCATTTGGTATTAATGAAATGCAGGATAGTATTTAGCCCTGTGCAGTGTTTGAAGTGCATAATTTCTCTTGTTCATGAGTAACATCTGTATCTTGCAGGTATTCTGTAATTTTATACATAATACTTGTTTGCTTTTACCTACACACTGTGCTCCCAAACAAGTTACCTGGTTTTAGTATAGATAAGCTGTGCGGAGATTTCTGTGTTCCCTCTGAATCTTCTAGAGACATGGCTGTGTGCTGCCATATGAGAGTTAACCTCAGGTCCTACTCCAGCCTGTATTATCACGGAAACAAACAAAAATCATGGTATAATAAATATTCACAGTAAGTGATAGTTTGAGAAACATTTACTGTCTTAACACTTGTGAAACACTCTAGCACATATGCCAGGGTGCTTTAGGCAGTAAAAAAAGGCATTTATCATTCCTCCTTATGCATATTATGAGTGTTACATGTCCACGAAAGATAATTTGCAGGAGATGTGTGTACAGAAGAGACTGAGTTTACATTTCATAGTATCATAAAAATGCTTCGAAGGTTCTAAAATTTAGGTTCAAGAATGTGGAGAATGACATGTTATTGCGGGATGTAAGAAAGCAATACTGCTAGTTAAAGTGAAAAGTAACTCAACAATAATACTTGCAGACACATAATGAACAGGAAAATACATAGAAAACAGTATTTAACAGATTAATGAAAAAATAAATTTCATCTTCCTTTTTTAACAAACATTTAGCTGGTCAGAGGTTGACCTGTCTTTACAAGTACCAACCAAATGAACAAGGAGAAGGGAGAATCCCTCTGTTATCTTTACATTGAGTGGTAAGTGAAGCTCCCTGAGAAGTCAAAAGTAAAGAAAATAAAGAGGCATCCAAAAGAGCATGCCAGTCATAAAGAAAGCAATAAAAAATCTGTTCTTTAGAAGGTGGCATTGTTAGAATAAAAATTAAGACAAGAAGAAAAGTGAGCCCTGCCCTATTCATTTGCACTCTGTAGCTGTCTTCATGAGCTAAAACAAATCAAGTCATTTGTTCTTCTAAACCACATTTTCACTTTCCTTTAGCTCTGAATCAGTAATTCCCTGGGAACGGAGCCTGAAGTGGCAGCTGTGTATGCAACTATAAAAGTGTCAGATAGATGGGGTAATGTGTTTTATAACAGTACAGTATGGTAAATACCACTGTGATCCCAATTTTTTAATACTGAATTTAATGTTTCCCATTGTAAGAACTATTTAAATCTGTTCTTTAGCCTTTCATATTTTCTAGGAAAAATAGTGTCTCCAAGTAAGTTAATACCCCTAGGTACTAACGCTTTACAAAGCTGCAGATCTGTTTGCACCCCCTTGAAGTCCAATAGGCCACATGTATTGCAGGTATTTTTTCATATACTGCCGCAAGAATTCTTGCAATTCTGTAGCAGTGTAAAAATGTGAGGTGGAGCTCTCTTGCCAGAGGTAGGCTATTTGCCTTTGGAAAAAGCATTGGGTTCTGGGAGCAGTTTATGGCTAGAGGCTCACCTGCATTTGTCATTTGTGATAAAGGATGTGCAAAGACAGAGGTGCCTATGAGCATCGGTGGACTCTGTGCATTTAATGAACAATTGAAAGCAGTTACACTGTGGTGCTATAGCAGTGTAGTCTCAAATCACTGGAATAAGAAGTCTGAGGTTCTGTTTTGGAGCTTAGAGTTGGGTAATTTTGGAAAAGATTAAGTGGATTCCTGAGTGCCAGTTATAAGTGAACTTGTCTTCTCTTCTCTTGAATGTAGTTATGGAAAGTCATCTTACTTTTACAGTATCTGTTCTAAGCCTTTTCACATATCCATTAGAATTTCTACTCTGCTTGCTTCATCTCGGTCACCTTGGGCAAACTCAGATTGTGGTAAATCAAGACCAGCTCTATTGCTTTTTATAAAAGTTCACCTAGTCAACACAGAGGTGAAGAAGGGAGTGAGCATTCTGTGATTTATTTTGCAAGACTGCTGTGTTTTCTGTTAATTATGCTACAGCCATTGCAGTGTGCTTTTGAAACTGCAGTCAAGGTCCTGCTGCACTTTTGTACCTTTTTTGTGCAGGAGCCCTTTTGGCATTTCCACTTCACTCATCTTACAAGCTAGAGTGCAACCTTCAGTGATCTCCTGAACTGGCAGTTTTGTATCCTGAAACACTAAATTTGTTTTTATCCTTCCATATGAACAAGGATATATATGACTGTCCCTAGATTCAACTCCAAATGTGCAGCCAAGTTGGCAGTTGAAAGGAAATAGGAACAGAAACAAATCAACCAGCAAAAGAGAAGAATACCAGCAATACAATATTAAGTACCTGCAGCAGACAGGTAGGACACTTCTGTATGGAATTTCTTGTTGAGGACTGGATTATTTCCAAATAGTCAGTGTATGCCTACCTTTCTGTGTGTGAATTGGAATATAGATGTGTACAAATAAACCACACGCTAGTACACTTAGGTTTCAGAATACCTAAATAAAGATGTTCCAGATGCTTTTGACTAAGTCTATTGCAAAAAGCAATAGAAATGGTTGTTTTCAGAACTAACAAGAAGCTAATGATCAGACATTAATGAAAAATCAAGTTCTCATCAGTTATTTGCCTACTGTGATAATACAAATACATGTAATGTTTCACCAACCTTCATAATTTTATGATGAACCTTATGGTACCTTGTGTGTTTCTTTCCCCAAAGTCCCAGTTCATATGGCAGTGATAGTATGCTGTTATTGCTATAAGCAAATTGTTCTTCCTCAGGAATAAAGGCTCAGCAACCAAAAAGGCTAACGCTTTAAAAAACAAGTGATAAAATGAACTGAAAGAAAATTTCTTTTCTTCTTTTTTGTTTTTTAACCTCATACCTCTGCAGACTTGAGTCCTAGTCTGAAAGTGAGCAATACCAAAACTGATTACAGACTTTCAAGTTTGGCAGCATTGAGCAGCATCCTCCTGTTGCATTTGACCAACCTTATTCAAGCAAAGTGCACAGAATTTGATGTTTTAAAATATCCTGCCACTTCTCCATCTAGATATTTTCTGCCTCACACTCATACTTAACACTTGAATGCATCAAAGAAATCGTGGAAGAGCTCACACTTGTGTTACTCCTTGGCTCTTTATGCCACCACGATCCCTAACTCCAGTAAGAACATGGTCTTGTACAATGTCTCACCTGTCAAAGCAGATCAACTGCACTTTTGGACCCATGCTTTCTAATTCTTCACACGTGGTTTTGCATGGCCTCTGGAGCACAGAAACAGTTGTCTGTCACTTCCTTAGATGTTCAACTTCTTGGAAGTGCCTGTGCTGTCTGTCTTGCCTCTTTATTGTCCCAACGGGGTGGGGGGATGCTCCAGGCTCATTTGTAAACTTACAGATAGGTCTTGCTGATGGCCTGAAGATAGGGCTGAGTGTGGGTGGAGTGAAGGTGCAGTGTTTGGCAGGCATCACCTTCTACCCATTAAGTACTTCACATATTCTTGCTTATCTAATCATTTAAGGGAGTGCCACATTCATTTTCTGGAGATATATCCGGTGGTGCTTAAAGGGCAGAGTGTTTCCCAAACCTGTGACTGTTCTGTGGTAACTGGAGCAGATGATCCACATGCATTACCAATATAATTATGTATCATCCATCAGTTCAACAAGCACCTTTCTGATACTTACACATAGCAACAGATATTGCTTATTAATTCAGAGAACAGTAAAGTCCAAATTTTCTTCTAAGTTGCATCAGGTGAAGCCTTGAAATTAATCTAAACTCATGCTTCTGTAACAGAGTCCAGAATCATTGTCCATATATACAAAACTGATTTCCAGCTACAAAAAATCGAAGGGGACAGCAACCCCTAGTAACTGGTGTTTGAGAAAAAATACAAAATTATAGTGTGAGATGTTAGTTTGCTGCCCTAAACACCAATTCACTAAAAATCTTAGCCATGTAATGGGAAATCATTAATTAAATCCTGTGCAGCCAAGAATCATGCATAATGTAACACGACTACTGCAAACAGTCTGCTCCTGATCATTTAAATTTCCTTCTTGCTCTTACCGACATGAGGAGCTTGTATTTGAAGTAGTCCCTGATGAGATTTTGCCTTTACATCCTTGGAGAATGTCCTTGTGCATATTTATAGGACAAAGTAGAAGGATTACATATGTGTGGGTCTTGCTTTTAGGGTATTAAATGTATCAATGTAAAAAATACATACCTTGGTACAGTATGATCACCTCAAAAATCTTTTGACTCTGTGGAAAATAAAGGGTCTAATGCTCTAAGCCTTAAAATAATCATAGTCTGATTGGGTCATGTTCATAAAACAGCCACTTTTAAATTGAATATGCAATTCCCTGTGAAAAACACAATTTCTGTATCTTCCATTAATTTTTATGAAGAGGATTTAAGTAAGCAGCCCACTCTAAAGGGCAGTGTTATTTCTATTGCATTGTCATGTTAGGGGCGAGAATAGATAGGTTACTCCGTCAGCACTGCTAATGTTCAAAAAGGCAATTTGTTTAAAGGATGGGCACAGAACGAAAAGGAAGTGGACTTCACAAATTAAAAACTGCACAGCAGTTTCACTGCAAACCATCTACTAGTCATACAGTACTATCCAATTAATCCATTACTCTTAGAAGAGGAATCCCTGTATATCCAGGTACAATCCTTGCCAAATATCTGGACACAATCATAGGCTTTTAGGATTACAAGTAACATAATAAAGGATAATGATCAAAAATTAAGCGCACCAATACAGAATGTTGAGTTAACTGGACTTGCCATGTGCACTGTAAGGCAGCAGTCTGTTAGGTTTAAAGTGAGATTAAGGAGTTGTGTAACCTGCAATTATGCTGGTTTTCATTAAAAAATAAGATGATTTGGCTCAGTAGGGCCCTTCCTTATATTTACCTCTGTTTAATTGGATTTGGGACTGCTTAAACATCTTTGAGTTGGAGCTTATAAGAAGATGATCCCAGCTGTTTTTCAAAGCTTAAGACAGCAGGCAGACAACATGATCATGTCAAGATTCATACTAAAGCCTTAATCCTACTTTTTCATCAACTAGCACTACAGCTGAGTCTTTAACCTTCTAAGTACTAAATGTGCTTTGGATCTCTCACAATACATTTGCTGTCAAATGTTATTCTCTGATAATAATAATTTTTGCTTTCTTTCTAAAAAGTACTCTAAAGAATAGTTTCTATCTATCTGAATTTGGAGAGCTATAGTGTAAGCCTGTATTTTCAGTCCTTTTATTTTCAGTTCTTTTAAAAATCCTACTTATAAACTTGCATACATTGAAGTCTGTTGTTCTCTATGAGGGCAAGGCAATGCATTGACGTGTAGCTCACATTGCTATAATGAATAATCAACTATATTGGTAACTATTTTTCATTGTACATGAATTACTGGATTGAATATACTTTGTTTTTATTAGGAAAGAAATTATAATAACTGTAGTTTTATTCATGTCTTTTTTTAGGAACTGTCCCCAAGACCAAAACAGAATTTCCCAGTTTTCTAGTCTCAAAACTTGCATTATTTTGCAACAGTACATTATTTACTTTAATAATCCTAGGGTTGCATAGAAATTAAATGTTGTAATGAGTTATTCCTGCATCTGTTAATAGTACTCATGCAATGCAATAATCTGTGCTCCTTAGCTTTTCTCTCTTTTCTTTTCTTTTCTTTTCTTTTCTTTTCTTTTCTTTTCTTTTCTTTTCTTTTCTTTTCTTTTCTTTTCTTTTCTTTTCTTTTCTTTTCTCCTTTCTCTTTCCTTTCTCTTCCTGTTTTTTTCTTTTCTTTTTCTCCTCCTCTGTTGGGTAGTGCTCCGATTTGTCCTAGTGACACAGGGCTGCCAGCAGGAAAGCAAGCGTAGTTAATGCTCAGCTGCTCAAACCAGTCAAGCAAGCTAGCAAGTCCCAGCTGTGCTACTTGATGTTTTTTGATTGCACCTAGTCCTCAATCTGTGAACTGTTTTCTGGACTTAGATTCATCAAGCTCTGCCGCTTTAAAAACTCATGCAGGCAGGCATCCTAGGATATGCCATTATAAGCTGCTGCCAGGGGATCTTCTAGGAGATAAATGGAATCTGTGTGAAGTAAATTAGTGTGAACCAGTCAATCTGTGTGTCAGCCTTGAGCCACATCCATGGGTAACTAGCTTGCTGACTGAAAAGTCCACTGTTTTTTGCCAATCAGAGGTCTCAGCCACCAGGAAGCAGTCCTATACAACATTAGTTTCTTGGAATAATGCCTGTTTGACCAGCTAGTGAAACTCTTCAGTATACAGTACTGTACTGCTTGAGTTTACTTATTGCTTACAATTGAACTGAAAATCTTTTAAAGTCAGATAACATTTTAACAGTAGGGAGCATCACAGAAATGTCTTGGAAATAAGTACTTCCACTTTCCTACAGCAGCCATTCAGCAGAGTCATGCTGTGCTGCAGTTGGCTTTACCTCCCTATCAGTAATACATCTCCAAGGCCATAATGCAAAAGAATAACAATAATCTGGCCAGGAGAGGTTAATAAAGAGGCTCTGTGTATTTTTTCTCTCCTTGGATTAAGCTATTTGGACAGCTTTGATTGAGATATGAGAAGACTATACAAGCAGTAACACTCATATTATGCACAGGGATGTGTCAGTGTCATAACTGTGCTGCACACTTTCATTTTGTTTTGGTTGTAAAAGCAAAGTGAGGCAATCTACAGCAAGAATTTCTCTGTATAAAGGGACTTAACCAGAATCCTCTGCAAGTTTCCTGATTAATGATTTTATACTTGAATACCCAATCAATCTGCTATCATGAAAATAATAATGTCAATACTGTCAATTATTCAATTTTAAAAATAGGAAGTGTTTCTTTGTTGGTTTTGTAGGTGCTACTGATACACTGATAGGATTCACATCTGCACTGTGTGCTCTCCCACACCATTCATCTAATGTACAGAAACTGGAGGGAGTTTTGCTATATTTCTTTAGAAAAAGGTTCTTCATCCTTTGTGGCTGGTGGTTGGGCACTGGAACAGGCTCCCCAGGGAAGTGTTCACTGCACCAAACCCAACAGATCTCAAGAAGAGTTTGGATAATGCTCTCAGGTGGATGGTGGGATTCTTGGGGATGGTCCTGTACAGGGCCAGGAGTTGGTCTTGATGATCCATGTGGGTCCCCTCCATCTCAGCATATTCTGTGATTCTGTGGTATTTGCAGAAATTTGGATAGGTGAGGAAATGCTGTGTACTTTAATTAAACAAGAGACTGATTATCTAGTAAATAACAAATTTTGGCTTTCTTTACTAGTTCTGTAAGCATTTTTTCTTCCCTATTGGCTCCCAGTTACTGAAAAAAAAATGAGAGAGGGATAAATAATGTTGATCAAATAATTCAGTTTTACATCATGTTTGATTAAAAGACACACTAAGGAAAAAAGAAATTTAGGCTTTCTAGCCAGAGAGGACATTGAGAAGAAACAGTATATAACAATAGAAGAATTAATAAAAGGCATTTTGGGGTTCTATTTGCCATTTTTAAATACTCCTAAGTTTTACAGAAGCTTGTGCTTTGGAGCTGTGCAGTAGATGCTGTGTGGAATTTTATGGGAAAGTATTTTATTTTTTGCAGCAGAACCCATGGAGACAAATTTAACTAGTTAGGTGTTTTATAATATATACTGCAGAGAATACATGGACAGAATCTGGTATAAATCACAACTAAGATCAAGACAACTGCTTTAAAATTGAGTGAATGTTTCATTGCACTAATGAAACAAAAATGGGATGTCCTTTGAGAGCATAATTTGTTACATGCCATTATATTTTAGTTGAGAGAAGTAGGCAAGTCCCTCTGGGTGAATAAAACTTCAAGGTATATTGGGGAAAAAAATCACTGAAAATTTCAATTTTTCTGTGTGCAGGAGCGCTGCCCTCATAGATATAAGGAGAGAGGAAAATGGGCTTTCAGGTTTGG